>OY751492.1:396726-753909 GCA_963565915.1 Entoloma clypeatum | reverse complement strand
AGCACCGCCGCCGCCATCCCGACTTCAGACGCCCTGGACGCTAGGGCCAGTCCTTTTGCAGTGAGGGACATCGCAGAGCATACAAGGGACCTTTACGAATACGAAAACGCTGCTGGCTATGCGCGGGATATTATCGAGGAAGTTGAGGAACTCGTTGGGCGTGCAGAGGACGAATACGGGCAGTTTGAGCGCGGGTTCGGAGGTGAAGGATATGAGATTCTTGGACGTGGGGAGGACGACGGAGATTTTCTGAGTATGAGGAGGTGTCATGGAGGTGGAGGAGGCCGTGGCGTGTGTTAGGTAAATTAGGGAGAAAATATAAATCGTAAGTGGAGGCGTCGAGATTCTTTCAAATTACTATACTGGTGCCAGAGTGTGCCCACAAGACGGCCGTCCGATGCGTCAAAGGTTCAACGTTTTTCGACTTTGGATGCGATTCATTGAGATTTCCATTGACATTCGATTCGAGTGTTGACTGTGTTGTGGTGATCCGTTGGTTTTGGGTCTCGAGGATTCTGTTCACGACAAATCGCGACTGTCATGTTGTCAACTCAACTTGCCAAGGCTGGTAACCAAACCGTACATGCGTGGACTACTCAACTCTAGTTTCTTTAGCCAGTGAGAGTACATGTGGTGCGGTTCACAGCCACCGATGCCAAGTGAAACCATCAGTCTGAGTCTGAACAGGAGAGCGGCACGACGGCACGGTGTCGGTGAGCATTGCGCAGCGCCATCGCCAAAATACAGAAGTTCACGCACAAAGTCCACAATACGCTATGGCACACACCCAAGACTACAGTTTGCCGGAGAACATGTTTGATTTTAACTCTGCACGTTGCCACAAAGTTGGCGTCATTTCATTTTCAAGCGCCAACGGAAAGGCGGATCAAGTCCACCATATGGTCTCCCTCACAACGTCTCGTTCACTAAATAAACTCGCTAAATAATAAACTAGAATTGAGTAGGGCTCGAGGATCGTTCCTGAAAGTGAAAGACTTATAAGGCTCCCATGCAACGTCCAACTCCCTATCGCTGGTTCGACCGTTCATTATTTCTCAGCTACTGAAGACCAAACCTCAACAATACCCCCCTGATCTAACAATCATGAAACTCACTCTCCCCGCTTTGGTCCTTGCCGCACTCTTCATGCTGAGCACCGCCGCCGCCATCCCGACTTCAGACGCCCTCGACGCTAGGGCTGGTCCTTTTGCAGAGGGGGACATTGTGGAGTATACGAGGGACTTTTACGATGATGCTGAAGAACTCTTCGGCCGCGGGGAGGACGAGCATGATATCTACGCTCGCGCTGGTGCTTTCGAGTATGGCTATGCACGGGATGTTGTTGAGGAAGTTGAGGAACTCGTTGGGCGTGCTGAGGACGAAGACGGACAGTTCGAGCGCAGGTTCGGAGGTGAAGGATTTGAGATTCAGAGACGTGGGGGGAAGTGTTGGGATGGTCGTCGCGGCCCGTGTTAAGTAAATTAGGGAGAAAATCTGAATCGCAAGTGGAGGCATCGAGAACCTTTCACATTACTATTCCAGTGCCAGAGTGTTGGAGAGTGTGCCCACAAGGTGGCCGTCCAGTGCGTTAAAGTTTCCGCTTTGGATGCGATTCCTGGAGATTTCCATTCACAAGTGTTGTGGTGATCCTTCGTTATGGGTCTTGAGGATTCTGTGCTTTCAGCCGAAAAAAGAGTCACGATCATGTAGGAGTGAAGAACAAGGTCGATGTGGATTTCTGATGTGGTGGCACAAAGGCAAGCCGCCGGGCGACGGCGTTGAGCCTAGGCCGCACCAGTCACTACCAGCGACCACCACTCCTCCACCCACTCCTCTTCCCATCCAAAAACAATGAGTGTCGACACCAGCTTTCTTCCACACCTCTCGCCATTTGACATCCAGCGCGCTGCAGAAGTCAGTTCAGCTCACCCGCTAGACGAGCTCCTCATCACCGTCACTTTTAGCTGATTCAACAAGCTTACGCGCCCCCGGCGCCTTCAACGACCCCGGACGACCTCAAGCGACTCCAGCACGAGCTGTTCGAGCTCCAGAAGCGGCCAGAAGCATGGGGGCTCGTTATCCCGCTGCTGGAACACCAGGACCCGAACGTGCAGTTTTTTGGGGCGCATACGGCGCAGGTGAAGATTGCGAGGGATTGGTGAGTCCAGGGTCCTAAGCTCCGGATTGGCTGCGGCGTTCTTTACGATGGGAAATGGGAGCGGCTGCTGCGATTGGCTGATCGTTTGGTGGCCACGCGTCATGAGATGTTCCTGGGTCTTTTCTCGGTCGTCGATGTGCTCAACGATGTGCGACTCATTCGTGGCCCCTTCAGGGACTTTTTTCCGCTAGACCATGCTGTTGCACTCCGAGATCTCATGGTCCAGCTCACTGCACACTCTATGGCCACTGGACGGAGCAAGTTCATCCTGCGGAAACTATTCGTTGCGGTACGCCCACGTCTTCAATTCGAGGGGTGCCCTAAGTCTAACCCCTCTTTTCCCAGCTCACTTCTCTCGCACTCAAACTGGTACCGGGACGCCCTACCCGCTGGCCAGACTGGATCATCGGATGCGTCATGACCTTCTCCGGAAGAAGCGTCCCCCCAGAACACATTCATGACTTTTTGTCTATCGTAGCTGAGGAGGCCAGCAATGCCGACCTGCTTGGCCCGAGCAAGTAAGTCAGTCACTGAGTTGTCGACCCTCGTTTCATGTGCCTTGCTCCCAGAATGCAAATGCAACAATCCCTCATGGACGCCGTCACAATAGTCGTTCAAGCCGTACGGTCATCCCTCGAAACCTCTCAAAACATCACCTCTGCCCTCCGTCTCCTCCAAGCTTGGATTTCCCTCATCCCATCCAGGTAACGCACAACGCTTCCACCCTTCATCCCACTCCCCACTCACACCTCCTCCCCCCACCAGCGACATCACCCCCCTCATCCCCTCCCTCATCTCCCTCCTCGACGTCTACCCCACGCACCCGGACTCCTTCATCGCCGCCTCCGATGCCCTGCAAGAACTCATGTCCAAATCCGCCCTCTCCGACGGCTCCGGCAGCCGCATCCTCACGGAGCCGCTCCTCCTCTGGCTCGACGCCACCGGCGGCCGCATCGTCGAGCACACCCTCTCGTCGGGCGACGTCAACGACGTCTCCCGCTCGCTCTGCAAGCTGCTCGTCGCGCTCGGGGATCACTCCACCGCGTACCTTGCGCTGAACATCGTGTCGACCGCGCTGGTGGTGGCGGGCCGGGCTCTAGCACCCCCGACCCCGACACCGTCCCCATCGCCTGGGCCCGGTTCGCGTGCCCCGTCGCAGCCGCCTCCGAGCAACGGGAGCACGATCGCCAAGACGAAGGGACACCTGACGCAGACGTTCCTCCGTCTGTTGCTTGCGTACACGGGGCTGCCTGGGTACTATGGCGTCGAGGAGGAGGAGAGCGAGATGACGCTTGGGTTCTGGTATCTCTTCCAGGAGGCGCTGTGGAGCACGGGTTACTCCGTCCCTGAGCCTGAGGACGGCGAGGGGGTGCCTGATTTGCTGCAGTTGGGGCAGGGAGAGAATAAGGCGGAGGAGGAGCAGGTGGTTATGGCGAAGGCGGTGTATAGGGAGCTGGTGGGGGTGTTGAGGCGGAAGGTGGCGTTCCCGGCCAAGGGGAGTGGGTGGTCGAAAGGTGTGTGGATTGTTTTTTTGGGTGGGGTTTGGATTGTTGAAATTCTTTGGAAGACCAGGTTGATAAGTTTCAAGTGTAAGTCCTTTCTATTGTGTTGCTCTGGTGGGGGCTACAGTTGCTGATGTCCTCGTTGTGTAGATACCGAAGAGACGTTGGGGATACTCTTATCAATGCGTGGGTACTCTATCAAGTCGTCCCATAATGTGCTCATCGCCACACCACAGGTACTATGTCATCCGGGACGACATGATCCGATACTACATCGACGACATATCCCAACGTCTCGCCTCCAGGCAAGAAAGCGACGGATGGCAGGTTCGTGAACGCGCATATACATAAAAAACTTTGGTCTTCACCGCTCTCAACCAAAGGAAATCGAAGCAACCCTCCACTGCATTACCTCCATCCAAGAAGCCCTCGACTTTTCCAAAACCCCTCCTCAACTCGCACGGCTGTTCAGTCAAGACATCCTGGGACGGCTGCCTTCGATGGGGCACAGTCGGATACGGCGGACGACTCTGGGGTTCATCGGTGCGTCTCCTTTTTTTGAACCTGTTTTTCCCTATCCCGTCTTAGATTCCCCCCCCCCAGGCGCATACTCGTCGTGGTTCGCCAGCCAGCCCCCCTCGGAATCGTCCGCCCTCTTGATGAGCGTGCTGACGTACGTCGCGTCGGCGCTGACGGACCCGTCGTTGTGTCTGCAGGCGGCGAATGCACTGAGGAACCTGTGCGATGCGAATCGGAAGGTGTTGGCGCCGAAGATTGGGGCGTTTGCGCAGCTGCATGCGGCGCTGGGGAGCATTCCTGTGGGTGTTGTTTTTTTCTTTTCGTTGGGGGGGGGGGGGTTTGAAATGGAGCTGAAAGCGGCCTTTTTTCTAGGATTCAGAAAAGGGAAAGGTTGTCCAGTCGATTGCGAGTGTGATACAGGCGTTGTCGCCTGTGGAGGAGATTCAGCCGATAGAGGTGGGTTGGATTATGTGGTTTTTTTTTGTTTGTTTGGGTTTGCTGATGGTGCTGGGATGATAGGCTGTTGTCAACCCTATCGTGCAGAAGCTGCATGAAGCCCTACGTTCCTCCGCCACGGTGAGGTTGTCTTTTTGCTCATATATGCTTATTCTCATCTGCTATGTTTGTTGACCAACAGCTCCCGGATGAAGCTCGTACTCTGGCGGTGCACCAGCTGGAGACGCTGTCTGGCGTGGCGAAGGGCCTGACGCGGTCGACGGAGGGCCTGCTCATATTCTCGGAAGAGGACGACGTGGCGCCGGCGAAGACGGAAGAGATGGCGCGGGCGAGGGCGGACGAGAGGGTCGTCAAGCTGCGGGGGACGATCGAGCTCGCGGTGAGAGGCGTCGTGGAGATGTGGAGCAACGACGCTGCGGTCGGGATCGTGCGTTTTTTTTTCATTTTTCCCCTCCTCTTACCAGTATGATCAAATGTCTCGCAGGCTATAAGCGACCTTTTCAAGTCGATCACTGCGCTGCCGAATGACGCTACGCTGATATCGCTGCCTCCAGGCCCGCTTCTGGAGCTGGTGTGCATTGCGGCGAGGAAGCAGCTGACGGGGGTGTGGCTTGCGCTTGCGGCGATTCTGATTGCGCAGCTGACTGCGACGTCGGGGATACCGTTGTTGATTGGGGAGAGCGGGGCGAGCGTGAAGGCGGGGCCGACGGCGGAGGCGGAGGGGATTGTGGGGGGTGCCTTGCCGATATTATTGGAGTGCACATTGGGGGTATTGGGGGCGCCTGGGGCGATGGAGAGTGTATGTTTTGTTTTTCCTTTTTTCATAGTTGTTTAGTGCTGATCTGATTATATGTGTTGTAGAACCCGGATATTGTGCAGGAGTTTTTCGCTTGTATGGATAGGGTGGGTTTGTTGTGTGTCCTCGGGTTTGGATGTGGTGACTGATGTTGGGAATAATAGACGGCGCAAGACTTTACGAGATCGTTTTACCGCCTGCCTCATGGTGCGCTTGATGCGCTGATGACGTGCGCTGTTGCGGCTCTGGCGTTGCAGGAGCGGTACTCTTTGGTGTCGGCGTGTGCGTTCCTGGTGAGTTTGATGGTCTTGCGAGAATGTAATGGTAGCAGGGAATCCCCTCCCTTCTGACATCAATTTGACTTTGGCTAGTCTGTGTTCATCCAGCGGACGTCGCTGCATGATGATTTGGCCCGGGAGAAGGAACGGCTGATGCAGGTGCATGGGCGGAGGATTGTCAAAGCGGTGTTGGAAGGGTTTGCGAGCGTTGCTCCCCGGAGGTATGTGCTTTGTGTCCCCGTTTTTTTTTGGGGGGGTGGCCACCTGTAATGATGTGGATCTTTCTATGTAGTGTCGTTCCGAACTTGATAGATCTGCTGGGGACGTTGTTGGCGAGAGCGGGAGGCGGAACTGGTGGAGGTGGAGGTGCGGGTGGGGCTGTAGCTGCGGTGTGGATGAGGGAGATATTGTTTGCTGTGAGTTGGTTCTACTGTGTGGTTTTTGTCAAGACCGGAGATGAAGATGAGGATGCTCAAATGTGTTCTTACAGGAGGACTTTATTCCTTCGAAGGCTACGCTGGAGGTGAAAGAGAAGTTTGTGAAGGCTGTGATGCAGTGCGTTTGTCCTCGTCTGTGCTTGTGCTTCGCTACTCACCTCTTCCCCCCCTCTCTTCTTCTTGTGCTGCACAGCTCGCGGTCATTGAGGAAGACGAGAGATGCGGCTCAGCAGTTTACGTTGGTGGCGAGAGGTTTGGAGGGGTCTGCATTTGGATATGCATCTGTTTCTATGTGAATGGAGGAGGTATGGACTTGTTTGGGGCCAGGAAGGAATAATTAGATTTCAAATTGTATGTATTAGGACGCTGTTCGCCATTGTATCCCTGCTACAGTGCTGGGGAATCGTCGCCAGAGTCGACGTGACTCGGATAATAACCAGTATAATGATTTGTGACTTTCGCGGCTTGGGGGGATGCTGGTTCCATAGAATCTGGGAAATCTATGGAGGGAGTAAGTACTTGATTCCCTACATTGGCCGCATCGGATTGTACATTAACCGTTACGTGATAGAAAACATTTGCAACAGAGAGGAATCAAGCCATGTTAAGGTCAATACCTCGGGCCACCGCGATATCTCTTAATTCTTGTTTAATTGAATCACCAGCATCCCTTATCGTGTTCCCCCCTACCATGACAGAAGCCCATCCTGTCACCTCAAGCGCCTTCGCAAGGCTTCGACACTCTAATGCCGGCGCATAACTGATGGAAATGGAAGGAGGCCGAGGGTAGCTGGTGTGTGCTGCCGGACAGTCTTTCGGCGCTCCCCTCGCGATGGAGAGAGCAGTTCCACAGTCTCCTGCGAGGCCAAGGGTCTGGATCGCAACCATCCTCGACACGGCAGTATCAATAGCGTATTCCTCATCGGGGGTAGATCGCTGGATTTTGCAATAGCTGATCCAGAGTCTCGTTAGAGTGGAAGAAACCGTGAGGAGGAGAGCGAGGAGATCGCTGTTTAGGACACCTTGAAGGCTGGAGAGGTTGAGCTCCTTGAGACAAGGCTCTGGTGACTGAACAAATCTCGTGAGTTGATGTCCGACGATACTGCATTCATAGACTTTCAGACGCTCCAAATTGCCTCGCGGTCGTGGAGTGTTTGCCTTGAGAAGAATGAGTACGGTTCGCGTATCACTGCACGACGAAATTCACCGCTGCTGTTTGGGTACTAACTCTGAAATCGCCAAGTCAGTACGAGAAGAGTGCGGGAGCAATGTAAGCTCACTCTGTGCCCATGTCCCTCCGACCGTCACAATAACTAATTTCGAGGTCGAAAAGATCTGGCCAGTTGGCCATAAAGAGTTGTACATCCTCGATTGTTACGCAACACCTCTTTGGTTTTCGGGCGCGAACGGATGGATAGTCACCTGTTATTCTACATGTTGTGATTTCTTTTAGCTGGTGGACTGCAGGTATCAATCTCTGCAAAAGGGATTCATCGATTGCGGGTATTTCAATCTCTCGGATTCGAGTCGTTAGTTCCAAAATGTCCAAGAGAGCGTGACATGTTCGTGTGTAATCGTCGTCCCCCATATCTTTCAAGTCAGAGTTTTCGGGGTCCGTGTCGTGATAATCGTGTGGACTGTAGCGTCTGATAAGTTCCGCCCTTTCTGGTTGATACCGCAACGAACTAGCGACGGAAATGGCTGTTGTCTTCCAGCCTCGTCCGCAATATAAACTGTAGAAGAGATCGAGGACGTGGGTCCAAGATTTACGGACCAAGCCGTAAGATAGTAAGGCAGCACGCCATTCGCTGTCACAGAGAATGACAGCCTCGGAGATGATTTGACGAAGGACTTTCGGTGGGAGATCAATGAATGGAGGACGATTGTCGCGAATTGGAAGGATCCTGAGTGAATGTGCCGGGATTCCGTAGATGTAAATTAAACAATTATTCCCATAAGAATAATCCCAGACTAAACGAAAAGAGTAGTTGGACTCGAGGAAAACGGTTGTTGAATGAGATGTCTCGGTGCATGGGTATACGCGGTCATACACGATACGAAGATCGTCGTCGCGAACCATCTCTAGTCGCGGAACCAGCGCAACCCCTTTCATCGGGGGCCCGCTGATATCAACTATCTCGAATATTGCAGTGCAAATAGGCAGCTTATCTGTCGTTGGTTTTGTGCCGCCCAATAGCTGATTACCGAGCGTAATAGTTTTACGCCTTTGGAACAGCAAATCTCTACGAAGCATAGAAGGGCCGGATTGAGCTACCTTGTATTTCTTCGTAGCAAGGCAGTCCCTGACGAGCTATTTGACCAGTCACCTTTCCCATGCCACGTTGTTCGATAGATGTCCAAGTGCTCACCACATTTCGCAACTCATTCGTCTCACGGTACATGAGGACAACGCGGATTCCCGAGAAGAGTTTCCATGTATCGGCGTCCAAGACTACGGAAAGCAGGAAACAGTGACCACTTTCTGTGGAGCCCGGGCCATCATACTGGCTGTAACTTGACCAGCAAGAAGCCTCTTGCAGAGTTGCATCCATAAAAGGACGATACACTGGCAGTTGAGCAGAAAGAAGCTGTGCAGAATGTCACGGTGTCCTGTGTCGATGCTTGCTTGTCCGAATCATTCCCACCTATGACAGTATTTTTCATTGAATATTCCAAGTTCTACTTATTTTTCCAGGTTTCATGTACGAAGTTGGACCAGAACCTTAGTATTTTTCAACGAAAAAATTGGCATAAAACTTTCACTCGAGTACAATCTGGCGATGCAGTACTTACAAGTACATACGTACCCATCAACGCCCTTTCAAAATAAAAGGAACGCGTGACCGGATGCACATGATGTGACACTGAAGACATGAACATTGAACATTGCCTCGATCGCCATTCACTCAAATCATGAGCTTCGACGGCGATGATGATCTCGCCAGGTGCGTGTTGGTCGTTTGAATATGGGTGTTTTCCGGTCACTAACGTGGCCAACAGAGCCATTGCCCTCAGCCTCGAGGACATGAAGAAGAAACCGGAGGTGATAGATATTGTCAGCGACTCAGAAGATGATGAACTTTGGCGGGCTGTAGAAGCGTCCAAATCCGAGGCCTCACGACAGTCCAGCAAGTCTGTCGTGAGAACTCCTGCGAACGAATCATCGTCCTCAAAGCCGCAAGTGCAGCCACAATTGCAGCCACCATCGCACGCAGCATCTTCTTTTCTTTCAGAGCGTGCGCAATTGGAAAAGGAGAGACGAGAACGTCAGAAACGCTTGCGACCTGAGACTCAGATGACGGAGGGCAATGGGGATGTGGCCGATGATGACGAGGAGCCAGTACGGAACGAACCACCCGCCAAGAGGCAACGCCTTTCATCAAGCAGTGTTCCATCGCAAGGTTCAACCACTATCGATCAGGTATTTTGGGATGGAGAGCTTCGGCAGACTGCAAATCAACATGCAGATCCACGGAAGGATGGTCGGCCGACGTTCAGATTGACGGAGATTCTGGGCAAAGTGCGTCTTACCTTTTCGGGGTCATTTGAGTCTTATCTTCCTATAGAGGACGGAACTCTCCTTCGCTATTATGTCTTCGTACTCGCTAGACTTTCCATGGATATACCAGTTCTTCGACCCTTCGGTTCCAGTCATTATGGTCGCTCAACCTGATGCAAACGGGCAAACAAGTCTGAAGAACGTGCTTCCAAACTGGCTAAGGACGACGCCATATCTACGCGGCGGCCGTGGTTGCATGCACATGAAGGTGAGGCCTATATCTTACGAGAACGACCACAATCTGATGGACCCTTCATACAGTTCATGCTTGTATGTCTTGAGGCCTATGGCAAGGTTTTCCAGGTCTTGAATATTTTCTAGTTATTTTATAAGACAGGGCGCTTACGCGTGGTGATATCCACGGCGAATCTCATCGACTATGATTATCGAGACATGGAGAATGTAAGGTCGGTTTGCGTCTCGCCTTCTTAACATGCTTACTCGTAAATTCTTTCGCAGACAGTATGGCTTCAAGACCTTCCATTACGAGGGAAGCCTATAACCCACGACCCCAAAGCTACGGAAGACTTCCCAGCCGTTCTTCAACGCGTGCTACATTCTGTCAATATCGCTCCAGCTCTCAAGAACATGCTGAATGATCAAGTTCGTCCTTCCCGGCTTCTTTCTATCATATTCAAGCAACAGTCCAGGGGTTTTCCAGCATCCAAATCTTCCTATCAAATCGATCGAGGAACTCAGAATGCTGTGGGACTGGTCGAAAGTGAAAGTTCACCTTGTGTCATCCAGTTCTGGCATACATGAAGGTTGGCCGAGTATCATAAAGTACGTTTCCACTTGCTTTTCTTATCGACGTTTTCGGGACGGAAAGTTCTATATCTCAGAACTGGCCATCCGAGACTTATGAAGGTAGTCCGAAATATGGGACTAGCTTCCGGCAAAGGAAAGGGAGCCAAAGACTTGCAGTTAGAATGCCAAGTACGTACTCTCGCTAGACTTTCAAGCCAACACTCACATGAACCAGGGGTCAAGCCTTGGAGTATACACTACTCAATGGCTCAACGAGTTTCACTGGTCTGCACGGGGCGAATCGGCGGAGGATTGGCTTGATGAACCCAAGAAGCGGCGAGAAAAGCTTCCGTATCCTGCCATCAAGATCGTATATCCGAGCAAGGCAACGGTCCAACAGACGAGGTTGGGAGAACAGGTATATATCTTGTTCTCTTGTGCCACAACGATCTTTGAAACGTGCCATCAAGGGGGGTGGCACGATATTTTGCCGCCGGAAGCAGTGGGCCGCCAAGAACTTTCCGCGAGACCACTTTTACGATTCAAAAAGCAAAGGCGGTCCTGTCTTGATGCATTCCAAGGTGCTGTGAAGTCGTTACTCCATTTCGGTGTTCCCTGATTTTTGACAGCACCTTTAGATGATCATCGCAGCATTAAAGGACGCATCGCCATCGGGGAAGAATAAGCAAATCGAGGCCTCGGATACGGAGGACGAGTCCGATGATGATATCCAAATCGTCAATCCGGCGATTGGCTGGGCCTATGTCGGATCACACAACTTTACACCATCGGCGTGGGGTACTCTGTCAGGCTCCGCGTTCAACCCTGTCCTTAACGTGAGTCCAACTGTAGTTTACTTGTCGTGGGTGTTCACTCACAACACGTCTGTGTCACGCAGATCGTGAATTACGAAATAGGCATTGTATTTTCTCTTAAAGACAAAGAAGAAGCTGATCGGATTGCTTGTTTCGAACGGCCACCAAGGAAGTATATCCATGAAAGGGACGAACCCTGGGTGAGCGCACTGTAGGGTGATGTATTCTTGAATTTTGTTGACCAGGTGTGCTTCAGATACAAGAGGAATCGATCTATCATCGAGAGTAATAGGGCCACATCGTGTCAGCACCGACACGTATATAAGAAACTGAGTGATTATCTTGATGTTGGATATTGGTCAGAGGCCGTCTGGGCCTTTCATCTCCACATCACAATTCGTTTGTATCATCAGGTTTACCAACCCAGTTCACCTGTGCTACAAGCCTTTCTTCCCACAACAATTTCTTGAATGATTCATATTGGGTGATTCTGTAAGGTTTTGCAATAGAATATCAATAAGTATGCTTAGGCAATGCCACGGGTACTCCTGTGGGTACCGGAACACTGACCCGTACCCGTACCCGTGTGGGTAGCAACCCGTTGACCCGCAGGTAGATCGAGCACGGGTATTGGCAGATCAGCAGGTAGGTGAGGGTTCTCGCACGGGTTTGCAAAAACATATCATAAGCTATGAATAATAATAATAATAATGGCACATGAGGCAGCCATTGGGGATGAGGGATGGGAGTTGGGGGTGAAAGGATGCCGTTGAGCACAAGAGGACACCATTGGGTATGAGTGACAGGTGTTGGGCACATGAGGCAGCTGTTGGGGATGAGAGGGTGCCATTGAGGATGAAGGGACGCCATTGGGTGCGAGTGGACGCCGTTGGGCGTGAGTGGAGGTCATTGGGCACAAGAGGATGCCGTTGGGCGTGAATGGCGAGTGTTGCTTGCCTGAGTCAAGGTGGTCTCCTTCTCTCGTCTACCCTGTGTCTGTCCGTGTATCTGACTGGTCACATGCTATGGTTGGAGTCGGGCCGGCTGTCCTACTCCACCATACCTGTGCTATTGCCTAAGTATGCTGAATCCTCAATTGTGAATCTCCAGAGTGATGAAATAGTCTATTTGTTTGAATAAACCACAAGCCATCTCTTCATGAATTATACCATGCCTCCTCCGACCCTTCCTCCGACCCTCTGACTGCTGTGATACATCCATTATTTATATTACTATACTTTACGTTTCCTTTCTTCATTTCCTCTCCTTTCCATTTCTCTTCCATCACCTCCAATCTTCAACCTCCAACTGTACTCTGCTTTGGAGTGCATGTCGGAGAAACTATTCATACCACTACATGCACCATTCCGATTTACATATTCTGTTCCCATCCCTACTCTCAATCTCTGTTGTATTTCAACATTCCTCTCCCCATTTTCAATTCTTGTCATCTATATAGCTGCCTAGCTTGCACCGGAATCCTCAGAACTTTCTCTTTGGATTTCCCTTGCAAGGTATGCCTCGTATTGTACTTTGTAGAGTCTAATTTGACTTTGGATTTCCCTTGCAAGTCATCCAACATCAGAGTCGCTTCGGAGCACTTCGGAGTTGTTGGATCATAAGGTCACCCTTACAGAATGTACCTTGATGCGCCAATCAAGATTGAAACTTCACAACTGCAGAACAGCTGGGACTAGCTGCCCTGATGTATGGAGGCTGGGATATATCAAGACTCCTGATATATCACACCTGTGAGTAGAGCGCATGATATATCATGCCTGAGCTGTAACCACAGAACTTGATGTATTGTCCCTACTGACTAGGTTGTCGAAATTCCAACACCTGCCTTTGGTTGTTTTGAACGCATATGGGAACGATTTTTAGAGTTTAAAGGTTAAGTCACTTAACATTTGACTTGACCTGACCTGACCACTTTTGACTGCTTTTTGACTGTTTTTTTAGTCATGATTAAGCCATTTTGATAAAAATAAGTGATTTTGACTGGTCAAAAGTAGTGTTCAAAGGTTCAGTCTATGTAGACCTGAACCGGACTGAACTGAACTGAAAAATAGACCACATTGGACTGGACCACAGTCTAAGGTCTATCCCCCCCCTAATATTCTACAATTTTTGGAGATTTTTAGTAATCTGCATAATATGCTAGATATTTATAGTCCAATTTTATTGGTCTAAGGCTTGTTTTGAAGCTACAACTGAGTGGAATACATTCCTAGCTTGTATATAAACTCTTGCTCAGAGTCACAAAGGTTAAGAATTGAGTGAAACATGGTGAAAACATAGTTAAAACATATGATTACAGTGTTATTTTTTTGTATGTGCGTTTACAGTGCTATTTTTGTTGTATCTGTACTATTATTACAGTGTTATTTTTGTTATATATGCATGCCTCTCACTGTGGAGTGAGCAATGGGTGGATGTGTCAATTCAATGTTGGATGATGCGCGACATGCGTGCATCAAACATGTCAAATATATGTAAACACATCTCCAAAAACATCGCACATCTGCTTATTATGTCTACACAGTAACAAGTAAGTGTTTCTACTATGTCAATTTGGTAGGAGAGCATTATATGTCACTCAATATGTATTTATTTCATGAATTTTCACCAAAGTGGTTGTGGAAAGGAGGAAGTAAGGAAATTTTGTTTTTTGTGTTTGAGCAAACCCATGATGCACTGTTGCATCACAATTTTGACTATGTTTGATGTATAATTTTGGAATACAGGCTCTCTACTATACATAGTTCATGTATCCAACTGTATATTTACTTCTTATAGGTTCCTACACATCTCTACATACTGTAAGTTAGCAAATACATCTGCGGCCTGTGATGCCACAGTTTGGGCATCGAGGCCTTGAGTTTCATTGCTTGGCACTGCCGAGCACTCTTGGCAATTGTTAAGTTGGTGAAATGTCGGAGCTTCGTCGGAGTCTGTCAGAGGTCAGATGGAGGACTGAGACTGGAGCGGAACTCCGGAAGTACGGAGGAACATCGAAGGGGAGGGGCATGGCTTCAATGTATGTGTTGCACTGCCGTTTGTTGGATAGGGTGTCCCAATTTCAGAGGGTCGGAGGAGAGGTTGGAGGTGCAGAGGTTCTCGGAGAGATCTCGGTGAGGGACACACTGATGTGGAAGTGGTCGGACGACGTCGGAGTTGTGACTTGGACACAGTACTGAGCTTGTTGAAGGGTAACAATGGAGGAAGAGCAATAGATGATGATGTCATCAGCATATTGTACCACGGCAAGAATCTCTGGCATGAAACAAGAGTAGAGGAGTGAACTTTGTTGATATTCGAACTGAGAAACTACAGGTATATTACAAGTTTAAATATCTAAATGTGATTACTTTACGGAGAAGGTCGGAGTAGGTCCGGAGTTGTGGCATAAGTTTCCAGCAACTGTATTGAACATCAAAGATGTCGGTCAGCGGACCATGCGGAAAAGGCAATGCATAAGTAAACAGGAATATGGATATGAAATGCATAAAGGCATGTAGGCAATAGCGTGGGTAGTTCCGCGGGTACCCAGAGGTCTCCCTGTACTCGTACCCATATGGGGAGTAACCCATGACCCGCAGGTTGATACTGGGCAGGTGCAGACGGAATTCGAGGGTACATGTTCCCACACGGGTTTTGTGGTGGACATTATGTATATTAAAACTATGTAAATAAATAAATAATTCTACTACCCACCTCGCGTTTGCGAGCGAGGGGGGGTGCTATGGTGGGGGTGGGTGCTGGATTGGCGCCAGTGGCTGTTGGGCACGAGGGACAGTTGTTGGGAGCGAGGGATGGCTGTTGGGAGCGAGGGATGGCCATTGGGCATGAGCAGCGGCCATTGGGCATGAGGGACAGCTGTTGGGAGTGAGGGACAGCCGTTGGGTGCGAGGGACAGTTGTTGGGAGCCAGGGATGGTTGTTGGGTGCTAGTGGTGGCTGTTGGGCATGAGGGACAGCCGTTGGGCACATTGAGAGGCCACTGGGTGCAGGTGAGGGTCGTTGGGCACAAGGGATGGTCATTGGGAGCCAGGGATTGCCGTTGGGCACAAGGGACGGCTGTTGGGCACAAGGGAAGGCCATTGGGCACGAGATACCACCATTGGGCATGAAGGGAGGCCTTTGGGCTAAGAAAGGGCTGTTGGGCACAAAGAAGGGCCGTTGGGCATGAAGAAGGGCCATTGGGCATGAAGAAGGGCCATTGGGCATGAAGAAGGGCCATTGGGCATGAAGAAGGGCCATTGGGCATGAAGAAGGGCTGTTGGGCATGAGTGGGGGTTGTTGGGCACAAAACACGGCTGTTGGGCACGAGAGAGGGAGGGAGAGAGGTGGTGGGGTTGTTGGAGGTGGTGTACATAGTGTGACATGTGACAGGTTGCGGGTTACAAAAACACAACCCATACTCGGACTCGTGACAACCCGTACCCATGACCCTCATGGGTTACCCGTATCTGTGCTATTGCCTATGCCCAATGGCACCGTCTCGTCCCCAACAGCATCCCGTCATGCCCAACGGCACCGTCTCATGCCCAACAGCCACGTCATTTGCCCACACATAGCATCTGGTGCCTCACCTCTCAGGGCCTCTCCCACCTCTCCATGTGGTGATGAGAGCGCGATTCTTATACCACACCAAGAACATGAGCACAGCGCCAGCGAACACCAGAGACAGCAAACATGAGATGAAAAGAGACAGCAATACCAAGCAGACACCCACAAGACAAACTACAGCAGAAAATCTAGACCCCCGCCGACTTCCATTGAGCTTCCATGACGACACACCCAGGAATCCGAACCCATTCCTCATACCAAGCAGGAGCTCATCGCTTGAGAGCCTGAGTAGTCTCACAAGCTACGACGATTCACTAACGAGGAGCTTTAGCATGCTATCGCAAAGCACAGGATGTACATATGCAGGTGCTGTGACACGGGGATCAACGGGACGAGACATGCAACACGCCATGAGTCCAGAAACGCTCTTGACAGGGAGACTAAGGTCTGCAACATGGACAATGCAGACACCATGACACATTTGTGTACCACCATCAACCCCACCAAGAAGCCCGCCAGCCCCCCCACTGTTATGGACTCTACAGTATGCGGACGATGTCATCACTTTTACTTATCGGCCTGGCTCGGCGCCCTCTTACGAGCTTACCATGTCTAATATCTACTTCCGCAAGCTTCAATTCCCAGTCTGACTCACTACCTTTACTTCGTCAGCCCCTTTAGTATACTTCGCTCCTGCGCTGACTCGCTTTCCGCAGTCAGCTTACTTATTGTACATAGCCTTCCGCAGTCGCCTTACTCATGTGCACTGCCTTCCGCAGTACTGACTCATCCGCTACCGCCTATAGTCAGTACCTATATAAACCTCTTGTACTATAGTAGATTCCTTAGATTTAGCAATCACATTGCTCTTCGCCTTTCCACTTTCCTGCATACTCTGCCCGAACCTTGGAACGGTTTGTTAAGCATAACAAGTTGCTAAATCTCGTTAGGTTCTCCCAGAGCAAAGAGAGCAACTACCAGATGAGTCAAGACGTCGTGCTTCTTTGAAGACTTCACCAGTAACCCATTCGCATCACCAGAAGCCCAACAGGAGGAGCTAAGTCCTTGAGACAGTATCAATTTTACACTCATCCAGCAGTACATTGAATCGGAGATCCGTCGCATCCTACAGCAGGTGCTTGATGAAGAACTAGACAACGACGAGCATCGCCCCCACGGCGAGATAGCAGAGACCATCCATCTTGCTCGACAACACCAGATCGTGTGTTACAACACCCGACAGAACAAACTCGAAAGCTTTCACGTTCAAGAAGGACCTCAGACAGGTTGGATCACAGAGATCAGAGAGTTTATCAGTGTCCAGACAACCATTATCAGAAGATTGATTAGGACGCTCACATCGAGACGTCCCAGGGCCGCACCATCATGTCGTACTCAAAGCAACAGATCTACACCCACTTCACAACCACCGAACAAGAGACCGAGTATGGTCATTGGGCATGAAACGAGAGACTTGACCCCTTCTCACAACCGACAGACGCACAGGAACAGAGATTCCTTAGAGATCTACAAAGGAAATACCCCGAACGTTTTGCCACCGATTCTGCCGACAAGTCCCCTGACAAATTTGCTTTTGACTCCGCGCAGTCAGATATCAAACAGACACCTAGAACAGGGACTTATTTTCAACCCTTACGTGTATCCCGAACCCCATCTTCATCCCAACAACCCGACCCCTCTCCTTCTCCACAGACTCTAGACATGGCAGAAACTCTGGCAGTACAAACGATGGATACATCCAAGATCATCAAGGATCCTGGGATGTTCAAGGACAGACACACCTTTGACGAGTGGTGGAAAGCCACCAAACTATACATCAGGTTCCAAAAGAGCCTAACAGACGATCAGAAGATTCTTGCGGTACTATCCCGCATGATGGAAGGGTCTGGCAGGCACTGGGCCAGTAACAAGTTAGATGTCATTGCCGTCGACAACGAGAACATCACCTGGCTAGGATTCTCAGAGGATATCGCAACATCATTCTCTGTCGCCAACAAGTCAGTCGCTGCCAAAGCAAGACTCGAAGTCCTGAGACAGGAGAAATGCACCGTTGACAAATTCTTGGACGAATTTGAAGAGCTCTTGAAGCTGTCAAACCTTGGTGAAGAAACTGGGAAATATATCCTGGAAAAGAACGTCAACCGCAGAATCTCTGAACAAGTGGCAAGTGAGGACAAAATGTACTCCGAGTACGCAAAAGAGATCAGAAACAAGGGATGACAGATGGAGGGACATGCACTGGTCATCCGAGGTGGCGGCGACATGCGCACCAGATCGGGTACCACTTATGGTGGTCAGGGCAAGGCCATGGAAATTGACAAAGCAGGAGTAGCCCATTGCTACAACTGTCAATGCTTTGGTTACCTTGCCAAGGACTGCAGCGCTCCAAAGAAGAAAGATGGTTGCAAGTGTTTCAACTGCAACCAAGAAGGCCATATTGCGCGCAACTGCCGCAAGCCAAACAAGAACTCCGGAAGGGTTAGGAAGGTGTCTGATGAAGATGCCGAGAATGATGAAACCACAATCTTAGAAGCCGATGAGAAGGATTTTCCCAAAGGGTCCGATTAAACGATGCTAAGTCGCGACCCTTATCTATTAAACAGACTTGCTTGCCTTGTATGACTGCAGACAATAGAACCTATGTCATCCCTGCCAAGCAAGCTGCTGTGTCAACTAAGATTGTGAAGGGAGATAAACCTCCGAGAAGACGAGAAATCAGGCTGTTAGCTCAGCTCAAAACACGATGAGGACCAAAGGTTATCCGACCTGAGGTTGACAGCGGATGTGAACGCACATGCATCCATCCCAGAATAGTATGTGAACAGAACCTCCCCACGCGAGGGATACTGCCCATAGCAATTCTAAATGCGGATGGATCACCAAATCGACAACAAAAAGCGAACCAACTTGCCGAAGTCAAGCTGGATCTGGGAACACATCAGGAAACCATGGAAGCAATGGTACTGGACATTGGGAGAACAGACATGCTCTTGGGACATAACTGGTTGGTCCACCACAACCCTATGATCAATTGGACAACCGGTGCTGTAACATTCAACTGGTGCCCAACAACATGCCAAACCAAACATTCGGATTTCAGGGTTAACCTTGATGGTCACAAACACCGGGTGCGCATGGTTGAAGTGTGCGATAAAGATGCACCCAAGAAGTCGGATCAGAAATGGAAGCCTGGAGACCCTATCCTGGAAGCTGTCACTCCCACACCACCTCCCACAACCAAACGACCCTCATATGTTGATCGGTTTGCTCACCTCTTCGAGAAGGAGAACTTTGATAAGATCCCGAAGAAAAGGGAATGGGACCATGGTATTGAACTTACACTGGACGCACCAAAGGAACTAGGGGGAAATACATACCCCATGACACAAAAGAAACAAGAGGAATTGGACGCATTCATCGACGAGGGTCTAGCAACTGGAAAGATCCGCCCATCCAAATCCCCTTATGCCCCCTTGCTTCTTCATCAACAAGAAGGATGGCTCCAAACGATTGGTACAAGATTACCGCATGGTCAACAAATTTACAGTCAAAGACAAGTTCCCACTCCCGCGCATCTCCGATCTCTTGGACATGCTGAAAGATGCAGTCTACTTCAATAAGATGGACATCATGTGGGGTTACAACAACGTCCGGATTAAGGAAGGCGATGAATGGAAGGCTGCCTTCCTCACCAGTCAAGGATTGTTCGAACCATTGGTCATGTTTTTCGGCCTTTGCAACTCCCTGGGAACATTCTCTCGGATGATGGCTAGTCTATTCCGGGACGAGATCCGCCGACGCATCTGCGTGATCTACATGGATGACATTGTGGTTATTGGTGAAACCAAGGAAGAACTTGCACAAAACACCGAAGAAATTCTGCAGATCCTATCGGACAATGACTTGTTCCTGAAGGAAAAGAAGTGTTTCTGGGAAGTAATGAAATGCCCCATATTGGGATATGTCGTTGGTGAAGGACGTGTCGAGATGGAAACCGAGAAGGTGGATACGATCCAAAACTGGCGAGCACCCACATCAAAAAAGGAAGTCCAGAAGTTCCTTGGGTTTGCTAACTTCTATCGGCGCTTCATTGAAGGATACTCAAACATCGCGAAACCACTTACCGCGCTCACAGGCGGCACTACATTTACTTGGGGACCAACGGAACAAAAGGCATTTGAAGGTCTCATACAGGCAATCACATCGGCACCAGTCCCAAAACCAGATGGACAGTTCAGGGTCAAAACCGATGCATCAGGCTATGCAATTGGGGCTGTACTCTCTCAAAAACAGGACGACAACTGGCATCCTATTGCGTTCTTGTCGCGGACCATGTCCGCGGCTGAACAAAATTATGAGATATACAACAAAGAGCTCTTGGCAGTCATGGAGGCACTGAAAGACTGGAGACACTATCTGCTTGAAGCCAGGGAATGCTTTGAGATCTTAACTGATCACAAAAACCTGGAGTATTTCTGCTGTTCTCAGGACCTAAATCAATGACAAAGGTGCTGGAAGATGAAGTTACAAGACTATGACTTCGAATTATGGCATGTGCCTGGCAAGACAAATGCAAAAGTGGACATCCTGTCACGATTACCCTGGTATGAAACGGAACTCGAACCACAAGACAGTGACCAAATGCTCAAGGAAGGACTATTCTTGAAACGATTGGAATCAGAAGATGTGGTACATATGGAGATGTTCATGGAGGAACAATTCTTTGAAGGGGGTGAAACATCTGATTCCATCAAGATTGGAAACGTCACAACCATTGAAAATCCGTGGATCACACGCATCAAGGGTTCAAACTGCATGGAGACAGAAGTAGCCCAGGGTCTAAAGAAGAATCCTCATTGGTATCAACAGGAAAATGGCATCACATATGCAGGCGAACGAGTCTATGTTCCACCAGATCCACAACTGCGTCAAGAACTGATGTTTGAGTCACATGATGCACCAGTGGCTGGACATCCAGGACAGTATCGGACGCACAAACTCCTCACTTGTACCTACTGGTGGCCTACCATCCTACATGATGTGAAGAAGTACGTAAAAGGTTGTGACACCTGTCAACACAACAAGATCAACAGACAGAAACGACATGCTCCGCTACACCCCCATGCAGCACCAAGTCATCCATGGGAAGACATAGGGATTGATGTTGTGGGACCGATACCAGAATCCGATGAAAAGAATGCAATTCTGGTCATCACAGATAGACATTCGAAGATGCTCCATCTCATTTCGACAACCGTGGAATTATCGGCTGAAGGATTAGCCAAGATCTATCAGGATCAGATATGGAAGCTTCACGGAATCCCCAAGAAGATCATCAGTGACAGGGGACCACAGTTTGCCGCAAAGTTCATGGAGATACTTTGCTGCATATTAGAGATCAAAAGGAATCTGTCCACCGCATACCATCCACAGAGTGATGGACAGGCCGAACGATTGCATCAGGAAACAGAAGTGTTCTTATGAACTTTGTCAACCATCTGCATGATGATTGGGCTGAATGGATCGCAATTGTTGAATTCCAGCTGCCAACGACTTCTTGGAAAAACTCAAACAGGCACGAGAAGAAGCCAATGCAGTGCTGAAACAGGCACAGGATCAGATGAAGAAGACAGTTGACACACGACGGAGCCCATCTCGGAACTACCGCATCGGAGACAAGGTGTGGCTGGAAGGGACTAACATCAGGACTAACCGTCTCTCGAAGAAACTTGATGCACTCAGACAGATCTTCTGAAGACTTGGAAAATGATTCACCCTGTGTTCAACAAGACCCTGTTGTCACCATACGAAACCCCGAAGTATGCCATCCAGAAGAAGAAACCAGCCCCTGATCCGATCATTGTCGAAGGACAAGAAGAATACCATGTGTCCATGATTCTAGACTCTTGAAAGTTCCGTGGAAAGATCCAGTACCTCGTCCAGTGGGAAGGATATGGCCCAGAAGAGAACACATGGGAACCTCGAACTAATGTTCAGAACGCTCAAGATTTGATACATGATTTCCATCGGCAGAACCTGTCATGCCCACAATAAAAGACAATTTTTGAAATCCATGACAGTATCAACCTCATCAGTCAACCACACACCGAGTTCTCCGCTCTAGTCCCTTCCCTGCCCAATATAGCCTCCCCATTCTTCTTTTATCTCTCAACCATCCTCGCCGCCATGTCTACCACCACCGTTACCTCCACCTCCACCACCGACATCAACCCCGCCATTGCCGCCCTCATGAACGAAGCACTCTCCATGAGAGACCAAATCCATGCCCTCAAAACTTCCCTTGCCAACCTCCTTCATCAACAGATGCATATCCGGCTTCACCTGTTGTCCAACCTCCCCATCGCTCCTAGTCCCGAGGAAAAACAAATTCTTGGAAATTACACCAGCACCCTTGTCATTGAAAATCGATGTATTCGGCTGGCTATCAAAGGCCTCGAACTCACTGTTGCCATCAACAAGGAGTTAATATATGATTGGAGCCTCAAGGAGAGTCCGAACTGGTCCAATCCCAACAACAACGAGGGATGGGGACAATGACTCTGTGAGGACACAGAGCTTGAAGAGGGGAACATGTTACGGACTCTACGGTATGCGGACAACGTCATCACTTTTGCTTATCGGCCCGGCTCGGCGCCCTCTTACAAATACATTATGTCGCAACATCTATTTCCATTCCCTTTGTTACCGCTCTGACTCATTCCACAGTAGCTTTACTCAGCTCCGCAGTATGTATGACTCATTGTACATAGCCTTCCGCAGTCGCCTTACTCATGCGCACTGCCTTCTGCAGTACTGACTCATCCGCTACCGCCTATAGTCAGTACCTATATAAACCTCTTGTACTATAGTAGATTCCTTAGATTTAGCAATCACATTGCTCTTCGCCTTTCCACTTCCTGCATACTCTGCCCGAACCTTGGAACGGTTTGTTAAGCATAACAAACACCACCATATGTGATTGTGTATGCTCCCACACATCACATCCCACCCCCTCGAGCCCACCATCTCCCTCTTGTGTCCCCTGGCTCTCCGTTTCTCAGGAATTGATGCCCCATCTCAGGGTACATCACTGTGAGGTGGTGAGAGGCCTCATCTGTCTCTAATCATACATCAATGGATAGTTATGTAGCTAGTTCATAGTATGTACTCGAGTACTATAATATATTTACTATACTATTACGACCGGGTGTTCATGCACATGATCAAAAAGTTTTTCCAACAAAGCCCCAAAATCTCAAAAAATTCAAAAAAATTTATCAGAAAAAAATGGCTGTGATGTGTGACTGAACATCTTGGTCATAATAGTACAGTATTGTCATTCAAACAGTTTTCTTGAGTTATGGAGGCCCAAATAGGCTGGGAAATTATTGGGAGGATGTGAGGGGGTTGGTAGGGTCAGGAGGGGCATGGCCACATGGGAGTTGTAGTTGTAAAGGGTGGAAGCAATGTTACGATTGGTCTAAGATAAATAACAACCTCAGTTCCACGGTAGCGAACTGAGTGAAAGTCTGAAATACCTAAGATAAATAACACTAAGGTGGGTTAGTAAAAGACTGTAACGAAAGGTAAGTAGAACTTACACCTCAGTTCCGCGGTAGCGAACTGAGGTGCGAGTATGGTTTAGTAAACCTTAAATAGAAAAAGCTCGTAGCTACGCGAACATGTAAGTAAGGATGGTAGGTAGAGACTGTTATGAATGTATATCATACAAAGATGAAACGTAGTGGCGCGTTTCTCGAGAACAACGCGCCATTCATAAAATATGAATGTAAGTTAAAAATACTTATGCCACGAACATGCATCGAACACGCGCTCGCAACTCGGAAGCGTTGGGTATTGAAATATCACAACACCCTCCCTCGATTTCAACGCGGTTACTCCAGTCCCATGTTGACGCGAAAGTCCTCGAACTTGACGCGAGCGAGGGACTTTGTGAATGTGTCGGCGACCATGAAGTTCGTAGGGCAATAGTCGAGCTGTACTTCGTCGGACGAGACTGTTTGTCGAATGAAATGGAAGTGCACGTTGATGTGCTTTGTTCGAGCATGGTAAGTCGCGTCCTTTGAGAGTCATATAGCGCCTTGATTGTCGCAGAAGAGGAGAGTGGGGAGTGATAGGTTGTAGAAGAAGGGGAGCTCGCGAAGGAGTTTATGTAGCCAAATCAACTCTTTCGCGACATGAGTCAATGCGACGTACTCAGATTCTGTTGACTCGAGGGTAATGATCGGTTGCTTTTTGGTACTCCACGAGATGAGGCCGGATCCGAGGAAGATCGCGTATCTGGAGATCGAGTGACGATGGAGTTGAGATGCCCAGTCCACATCAGAAAATGCGCGAATGGACAGGTTCGGGCCGCCAAGTACGAGCTTGAGTGTCGACGTTCCTTTGAGGTAATGGAAGACGTGGGTAACGGCAGTGAGGTGAGTCGTGTGAGGAGACTCGAGGTGTTGAGAGAGGATTGATACGGCGTAGGCAATGTCTGGTCATGTCATAACAGCGCAGTACATGAGTGACCCGATCATCTCTCGGTATTTGGTGTTCTCGGTGGGCATAAGGAGCGTTGGCGAGATGGCTGGACTGTCGGGACTAAGGTCGACATGAGGTTCCATAGGTGTTGAAGTGGTACGAGCATCTTGTAAACCGAAATGGTCGACGATCTGAAGGACATAGGCCTCCTGACCCAAAGAGATGGTATGTGCGTCTATGTCGTGCTCAACAGAGACTCCAAGTAGCCAGTTGATAGGTCCGAGGTCAACAAGCTCGAAATACTCGCGCATTTCGGTCTTGATTTTGGTAGATGAGTCGGCGGAGTCGGCAAAGATGGTAAAGTCGTCAGTAGCCACAGCAAGGATGACGAATTTGTGATTGTCGAAACGGTAAAACACGGCCTCATCAGCAAGACATACTGTGAACCCTAAAATCCTCAAAATTCGCACCAACTCCTTATACCAGTTATGTGCCCCCTGCTTCGTCCCATATAATGGCTTCAGTAGCTTCAGAACTAGGTCTGTGCATCCAGTTGCTTTGATGATTTCGGCTAGCAGGTCAGCGCGGAAATCCTCGAAGTATTCAGGTAAGCTGGTATGGATGATTTCATCTTCATCAAGCCATGCGTTGAGGTAAGCATTTTTAATGTCGGCTTGCTCCACGATAACGTTGGGTCCCTTGGACGCGGCAATGGCAAGGAGTGCTTTGAGGCTGGTCGGGCGGACAGTCGGGGCGAAAGTTTCGACATAATTGACGCCAAACTTCTGGCGAAATCCTTTGGCGACAAAACGGGCTTTGAAGCGGGAGACGTTCCCAAGCGCATCGCGTTTGCGGCGGAGTACCCATCGAGATGGGATAACGTTCATGTCGACGGGACGTGGGACGACTTGCCAAGTGCCCAGTTTCTCACATTGGGTTAATTCTTCCTCGATCGCCGATCTCCATTGTTCCGTTTCGGGGCCATCAAGTGCTTCTCGGATCACGGGATGGTCACCTGTGATTGCTAAGGCAAACTCCGAGGCGGAAGCAAAATTGCTTCCGTCTAATCCCTCTCCGTTATCTTCGACGACAAGGGCGGTATCGTTCGTGGCAGGACGGCGCCTTCCACGGCCATAGGTTGCAGGATCGTACTGGGGAAGTCCAGCGCAAGAGTTGCGGCGTTTTGAAGCAGGGACAACGGGGACTTCAGGTGCGTCGACAATTGATTCTGCGGGTGCTGGCGCTGACGTGACAATAGGCACCGTGGGCGCTGGCGTTGACATGGGTGCAGGAGTGGGTGAAACCGAAATATCGATACTCCCTCCCTCAACCACGACGTCCTCGCTTTTGGCATCAACAAGGAGTTTCCTGTCGAAAACCACATCGCGTTCAACAGAAACGGAGTGCTTACCATGCCAGAAGACACGATATCCCTTCGACTCTTCATCATACCCAACAAACCATCCTTCGAGCGCTTGAGGATTAAGTTTCCCAACGTTCAAGCTCTTTACCCACACCACTGACCCAAATTCCAGGATGCCTCTCAAGTCAGGTTTTGCACCTGTCGCCTTTTCGAGTGGGGTGATACAGCCAGGCAAGGCCCGGGATGGTACACGCGCACGGATCCACGCCGAATGACGCATTGCCTCCGCCCACATAAAGGTAGGCAGTCCCGACGCGATGAGCATAGTCCTTGCTGACTCGGCAAGGGTTTGGTTCAGTCGTTCAGAGATGCCGTTCGACTGCGGGGAATCGTAAACGTTCAGGTGGCGTATCGTCCCGGCTTTCGCAAGGTGAGCTGAAAACTCGGCACTCGTGAATTCGCCTCCACAGTCCGTTCCAAGGATCTTGATCCCTGATGAGCCACGCTGACTCTTTACCCAGGCCTCATAATGGGTATAGGACGAGAAGGCTTCGGATTTCACCTTCAAAAAGGTGACGCGTGGCTCGCGCAATGAGAGGTCGGTGTGGGTGTGTACGTAGTGATGCCCCCCGAGCGAGACAACGCTCATAGGTCCCATCAGGTCAGATACGACCTTATCACCATAGTCCTCGTAAGTTGTGTCGCTTTCCGTTGGAAAAGCGGCTCGATGGATTTTCCCTTGCACGCAGGCAGTGCAGAAGGAGAGATCGGATGTGGGCTCAATATGTACACCCACGATGGCGCCTTTGGACACCATCTCATGGAGAGTCCGAACGTTAACGTGACCAAGACGCCGGTGGAGGTCATCGATGGACAGTGCTTCATCAGCGACATTGGCATGCAGGGTGTGGGGAGATGGGATAGGAGAGTTGATACGATAGAGATTTCGAATACGAGGTACGACGCCCAGAACGGCACGTTCGGGTTGTGGGCCTCTAATCGTACAGACACCATCCTCAATGATAAGAGAACATCCTGCCCTATCCATTGCAGCGACGGAAATCAGTGTAAACGCCATTAGCGGCGCATACAGTACACGTTTTAGAGTAACTGGGAGGCCAGGCCCCCCGTTGCGTGAAGGTAGGAAGATGACAATGTCGCCACGGCCGATAGCATCAAAGCTTCGTCCATCGGCGGCGTGGACAGGCTCGGGCGTGATTGCCTCAAAGTTAGTAAACTTCGACCTGTCCGGAGAGAAGTGGCTAGTGGCACCACAGTCGAGAAGGATGTCGGTCGCGACAGACGCAACAAGGGCGGTGTGGTCATGGCCAGATGTAACAGCGAGAGCAATAAGCTCCACGCCGCTTTCCAGACCATCAGGAGGACAGTGGATGGACGCGGTGAAGGCATAATTCGGAGTCTGAGATGAGCCATCAGGCTTCAAGGCATCCGACGCGGCATTTGCGTTTTCACCCGTCTCTCTCTCCTTTGCCTTCTCCTGCTGTTTCTTCCACCAGTCTGGGGCTTGACCCTCCTTTCCCCCTCCTTTCGAAAAGCAATTCTCCTTAACATGCCCGGTCTTTTTGCAGTTGCTGCAAGTCTTCGTCAACTTTCCCTTTCCGTTGTCCTTCCCCTTACCCTTCAATGTGCCAGACGACTGCGAGGAGGAGCTCTTTGCATACGCGGCAACCAGTGCCGCATTCAACTTGTGTATGCTGTCCTCAATAGCGGCGGTGTCAGCTTCAATTTGAAGATGTGTGATGAGGGTAGCCGAGGTAAGCTTCCTCCCATTTTTGGCCGCGTTCGTCGAGAGGGTAGTAATGATCAGTTTATAGGAGGGGACAAGGATAAGGGATGTCTGAATGTAACTGACAAATTGTGCATCGGTAAGGGGTGTACCGAGATTCGCGAGACGTTCGCGAATATTCTCGAGGTGAGATAAGTGAGTTCGCATGTTACCACCGTCGAGGAGTCTTGACGCCGCGAGCTGAGCGAGGAGACTGTTCTGGTACAGGTTACCCTTCGTCGTGTTGATACTATGAAGTTTTGTCCAGACAGCAGCAGCAGAGGTTTTGCCTTTGATTTGTGTAATTGTGGATTTGTCGACCGTGCTGTAGAAGACTTCGCGGACGGTAGCCTCACGAGAGGCGTAATCCTCGGTTTTGTCCAAGTGCGTGTCGACTTCATCGTCAGTTAGTTCCGTCGTAGATCCAGGGAGGTACATTTTCCCGTTGCGAACTTCGAGCTGCACGGGTTTACGTGCGGTTCCTTCGAGATGACGCGCAAGCTTCTTCGAGGTCACGAAATTAACGATGCGTTCCTCGTAATGGAGCCAGTTCGATCCGTCACTCGTAAGTTTCGGTAGGTTGACAACTTTTACTGTCGACATTGCAGATTCATTCGTAACTTCGGCAGAAGGGCCCATAACCTGTAGTTGTAAAGGGTGGAAGCAATGTTACGATTGGTCTAAGATAAATAACAACCTCAGTTCCGCGGTAGCGAACTGAGTGAAAGTCTGAAATACCTAAGATAAATAACACTAAGGTGGGTTAGTAAAAGACTGTAACGAAAGGTAAGTAGAACTTACACCTCAGTTCCGCGGTAGCGAACTGAGGTGCGAGTATGGTTTAGTAAACCTTAAATAGAAAAAGCTCGTAGCTACGCGAACATGTAAGTAAGGATGGTAGGTAGAGACTGTTATGAATGTATATCATACAAAGATGAAACATAGTGGCGCGTTTCTCGAGAACAACGCGCCATTCATAAAATATGAATGTAAGTTAAAAATACTTATGCCACGAACATGCATCGAACACGCGCTCGCAACTCGGAAGCGTTGGGTATCGAAATACCACAACAGGAGTATGCGCAAACATCGCATAGTATGGTGTTCAGAAATTCATTGATGATGGGTTCACAAATACAAATAAAATAAGATAATAATACTTTCGTTGGCATCAGATCATTATCCCGATGCGTCGAAGCGCAGGCAACCAGAAATGAGCCCGGACCGGCTGAAATGAAAGTTCGGCTTCGTTTGATGGGATCGAGTTTGAGCAATCGTCGGTTGACTCGTTTTCGATTTCCTGTTTTTCATTGATTCTACTCGGTAGGTGAGTTATATTCTCTCGCTCACTGGTTTATCTGCCCCCGTTTTTACCGGGGTAAAATAACCCACTCTGGGGTTCATAGTGCGCGACCAACAGGGCCACGTCATGTCAGCACCAACACCTATGCAAAGTAACTGAGCGATTACTTTGATGCTGGATTGTATCGATGTCGGTTAGAGACATGAAAATCTATCCCGTTCGTGCCTTTTGAATTGCTGTTTTCTCCGTCTCACTGATGCGGCCCTAGATCAACTTCCGAGCGATTGTAAGTATGTGGAGCGTTTCCGCTTGTTTCAGGAGATAAAGCTAAAGTTTTGACGGGCGTTGCAAAACCGCTCTCGTTTCCATGGAGCAATCTGCTTCTGCAATACAGTCAAGTTTTTTCTTCCGCAGATGGTCGGGCGTCATTTAGTCATCCCAATCGATAGCCGACGACTTGCGTGGGCGCTGATATATGATACATAGCGTCCCAACACAACCTGAAACGCGTAAGGTAGATATGCGGAGTTCACGACCATTCCTGATGCGATGATTACTATCTGTATGTATAGTGCGTGTGTACTGTGTATTACTATTACTACGAGGCGATACCCTACTGGACGAGAGACGAAATTGCAGATTAAGTACAGGATGATTATAAGGGAGCAGAGAAGCGTGTTCGTCCGTTTTTTTGCTACTTGATAAGTTAATCAAAAGAGACCAAGAAATCGTAAATAGCAATGAAGTTAAGATGATGACCGAACGAAACCAAGACCGAATTCTAGGTAACTTCCAGGTGATATTAGATGTCATTGAGTATGCGATAATAGAGCATTTTCATCGGCGGATGCGGGCGTATATTTCGTCCAGTTGGACTTTGTAGGCATCGTCGACGGCCTTGCGGCGAATGTTCCCCTTGCCAGTACGAGGAAGTGACAAGGCCGGGACGATGATGATCAAGTCGGTGGAGGTTATGCGTTCATGGAGGTAACGCCTAGAATGGAATTGCCTCGTTTTCCGGATGATCTCCTTCTTCAGCTTCGCGTGATCCATGTCGACAGCGGGCTCGATGAAGATCGCTGGTGAAGGCCGGCCCGAGCCTACCACTACACACGCCGCGATGAGATTTCCACACATTGCCATGGCGTTGTCCTCAATGGCCCTGTTTAGGAGAGGCGGAGGCATCGTAAGCTTTCAATCCCAGCTAAGAAAGTGCAACAGGCAAGTATACGTACTTTGTGTCGCATCGGAGACTATTTTCCGATTTGATCCAGTCGTCGTCTCGCCCGCGGAACAGGTACTTTCCTGGGGATACCTCTTGAAACAGATCCCCAGTATGAAAGTCACCGTCGGCGTGCCTGAGAGAGACGTGAGGGCAATCAGGTGATTCGGCGGGGATGATGAGCTCCATCAACTGCGCAGTCGAATGGTAAGTGGCGGTCGCCGTTGCAGGAGTTATCGATTTGAAACGATACGAGGATCCGTCTATCGGCGAAAGGAGGCTAGAATCGGACCTTGGGCTCTCCCCGGATAAGAGCATGACGCCACACTCCGTGCTGCCAAATAGGTTCTGTGACATTTTACAGTTCAGGATTAAGCAGAACTGAATTGGATGCGTGGATGCTTACCCGTATTTTGAGGCCGTTACTGAGGCCCCATTCTTCTTCTTCGCGAGACAACAGACCACTGTAGAGAAGCTCATCAAGGTTGTCGAGAAGCGAATGCACCTTGGGGTCTGTTCGAGCGGCGCGGAGGGTGGTGGCAAGGAAAGAGGCGAATTGGTTGAGTCGGTTGAGCCCGCAGCGAACGATCATGTCAGCGAGCTCGGCCGTGGAGAAAAACATCGATGTAGGAACGACGACACATCCGCCATGTTGCATACTGCCGAGGAACACTGCAAATGATCACGTCAGATGTGCGACAAGGGAACACATTTTGAATACTCACTGAAGGTTTGAGCGATGTGGCACATACTTCCCCTGAAGATAGGCGGGATTAGATGTGGCTTTTTTCGCGGAGAAGCATGAATGGACTTACATTGCGACTGTAACATCCTGACGGCCGACGGTTCGCGGGCGCGAAATTTGATATGATTTCCGCACCACGGTGTCGAGCCACACGGAACTGCAGGGCACGAGTTTTGGCTTCCCGGACGTTGAACCACTTGTGTGGAAGATGAACGCGATATCGCCAGCTTTGGGTGCAGGGATTTCCGGCAAAGGCTCGTTGCTTTCCTCGACATCAGGCGAAGATGCAACATGTCTGGGCACGGAGCATTCGCTCAAGACAGCCTCGAATGTCGGGTCGTACACGAGTGCCTTGGAGTCGGCGTCGTAAAGCAGGTCGTATATGACCTCGGGATTAGGGAGCCGTAAACTGATCAGCTGGGGGGTGTAGCCAGCTCTCGAGATCGCGTAGATGAGAACCACATCAAAGTATGAAAACCCTCCGATCCTAAATGGAATGAATATTACTTACGGCGCGCGTCGTCGAAAATTGAAAACACATACCAGAGCCCAATGGCAGAGCCCGATGGAATTCCGTCTCGCCTAAAGGTCCGTAGCCAGTGCCGCGCACATGATTCGACGTTGTCGCTGAAGTTCTGGTACGAAACAGATCGCCAACTCTCTACATGAGAGGATGAGTCAAGTTCTGGAATCTTGAAGACGGACGACGTCGGATACTGAGTCGCGCTCGTCTTCAAGACTGTGAGATGGGATTGGAGCATGTAATGGGAGGGAGTCGATGATAAGAAGATGGTTGAATGCGAGAGTACTGCATGTCTTTATAGTTGGATGAAACAGCGCCCAGATAAATCCGAAAGATGGGCAGTGTTAAACTTGGGCATATTAGTCCAGGGAGTCAAAGAGGTCCCGAGCAGTTAATGTCGACAGCTCGAGTACTGCCACCATACCTGTTAGGCGCTGGTAGATCGTTGATTATTACCCCGGCTGGAACGGTCCTAAAAATGATCATTGGTGAAACGGGACATTTGAGAGTTTATGATGATGGGGTGATGGTAACACCTTACTGCTGATAGAATTTCGGATGAAATCGTCCTCTCGGCGGCAGATCTCTAGGTCAGATTAATCGTGATAATGTCTACGTTGCCGCCACCCAGAATGTGCAGGCACGGATGCACAGCGATTCATATCCAAATTCTAAGGATTGCTGTGATTTGCCACTGGGCCTTGTATGTTAGCCCTTGCATGTCGGTAATCGACCAATGACTCACTCGAGATGTTAACGGATGCCCTGACTGTGACTCAAACTGGCTTGGCACTGCCTCAACTGACCGGAGACAAAATGTGAGCAAAAAGCATGGACGAATTGGAAAATTGGTGGGCACGTGACCTTGAACGTTTTTGTCGAAATTTGAAAAAGTTGTTTGTTGAGCCAATCTTGAATTGTAATTGTTTTATCATGGGACCACAACACCGCGAGTCTGTGCCCGTCAGCGGCACAGAGGCTGACCTTGACTCACTCATGAATTCCAAAACTGACATGTACTGACAGGTGGTTGCGATCGAAATAAGTGTCTCACAAGCTCGACGACTCCGTCATTCATCGCCTACTACTTCTCACTCTTTCTATCGCTGGACGATTTTCTTCTTTCGGCGCTGGCAGCATTTCTACTCTCTCTGATTGATTATGACCTCTGTCAGCTTTCCACCCCCATCTACTCCTTTGCCGCAATCCAGGCTACCGCCTCGTGAAGATGTGCTTTCCCCCTCTCCAGTTCGAACACACTCGGTTGTACCTCAGCACGCCGCGCCACAGTCCGTTCAACCAACACCAACACCAAATTACTTGCTACAAACGAGCCAGTTCTCACAATCATCACCTCAATCCACTTCGGCGGTTGCTGACTTCGTAAACTCGCCGACGAGCTCAATTTCGTCTGAGACTGCCTCTTTCGTGCCTTCTTCGTCTCATTCGCCGACTACCGAGATCTCCTCCACCACTACTGAAAGCCCCTCGATATCCCAATCAGTCTCTCCTTCCGCTTCTGCTTCATCGGCCGCTCCAACCCCATCGTTCTCCGATACAGCAACGACTCAGCCTTCTCTTACCTCAACATCCACCGCCTCAACTCCCGCCTCCTCTACCAGTTCACCACCCGCACCCTCCCAAGAACCAACACTATCCTTGTCTTCGAGCCCCTTAACTCTCACTCGTCAGCCACTTTTCATCATAGGAATCGCCCTCGGCTCACTGGCCATAATCGCATGTCTCGCAACGCTCATCGCATGGTTTGTTCGAACGCGGACACACATCCGCCGTCGCCACCAAGAACTCGCCGCCGACATTCCCTGGGTGAGGCCCTCCGACAACCCCGGCCTCGAGGCAGGCAGGGACGCCACTTTCATCGGACTTCCAATCGGCAGTCGATCAGCTTGGGAAGCCTTAAGCGACCACGACGTGGGTGAGCCCAAGCGGTCGGAGAGCTATGTCAACCATCGTCGGCAAGTTTATGGACCGTATCTAGGTTCCGATCACGTCCTCCATCCTACTACCGCCCCAGTCGGAAGCGTTGCATATCCACTCCCTGTACATCATGGCTCGTACCAATTTACCCCCAGTCCTGGAGGCGGGAGTACCCTGGACGGCCATGGGACGGCGCCGACGTTGGGTCCCTTGCAAATATACAATTTCATGCCAGGCGACTTCTCTGCGGAATCCAGTCCTTCCCCGAGCGCGCGCAGCCCCGTCAGCCTTTCTGGAGACTTGGGAACGCCGAGAGAGGATTATGCTGGACTTCAACCGCGGTTTCTAGGACTGGAAGAGAAAGGCTTACGCGTCCCCTGGAACCCGGCGCAACCCTCCGATCGACGAAGCCTGCTTCACCCCAAGGAATCTTTGACGAGGACGAATGTCCCACCCATAAACGCTAGCGGGGGTGAAAAAGACGGCTGGACGTCTTCTTTGAAATCCAACCTGGTGAATGCCTTCAACGCGGTCGCTATGAGCTTGTCCTCGTCAGGTATGCAGGAGAAAGAGGAGACCTTCACCCCTCACCCGTCCAAGCAAGCGGCTGGTCACAGGCCTCTGCGCAGCGGCGGCCGGGTATCTTCTCTGGGGTTGGACCAGTCTTTGTCCAGAGGCGACAGTGGCGCTTCCAAGGCGTGGACTCTGAGGGACAAAGGCAATGGCTCCGGAACCGTACACTTCCCAGGTATAGCGGGGTACGAAGATACCCATTCTGCGATCGATTCGACTAATGCGCCGCTTGTGGCGACCACGAAGCCGAAGGATGCCTTTCTACGATCTGCGCCGTTGCGCCTCTTCTCTCGGTCCAGCAGGGGTATGACGAGCGTGACGAGGGCGGGCATCGGCACGCGGCCGCACTCTCGCTCTAGCAGTATATATTCGATCTCGTCGGCCACATCTTCCGTTTATCATAATCGCACTCGTCACCCCGCCTCCCGTCCGTTCATTCCTGCGCTCTCGCGACACAGCACGGTGACGGTCATTACTCCTGGATCCAGCTTGAACGTGACGAGCGACTCTCACAACAGGCCGGATGTGAATAGATTGTCTTCTGCGGGGTTTTCTTTGAGCTCTTACTATCTAAACACCAACGACTCTGCTTCTATTGTTACTGGAGAGAAGGCTAGGGAAGAGATGGCGGTTCGTCAAGCGATTGACGAGAGGAAGAGTAGAGTCAGGAAAGTTGCTTGAAGTCTTACTCAGTATGCTCGGTTGTCGTGGATTGCTTTTCTCGGCTGTCATCGCAGATATCTTACCGATTATATCATCAGATTTTTTTTTGCTCTGTATTCTTTTCACCCACGACAATCGTACAAAATCACAAGGGAAAAAAAGAACCAAACCCCGTGATGACTATATTTAAAAGTCCGGGTCACGGTAATATACTTCACGCCACCGAACTGAGGCCACACCGTATTCCAGAACAAACCCCTTTTTGACCGCAATCGAGTCATTCGGCGCGCTGTGCATTCAAATCGTTTCGGGTTTTGGGATCATCATCACATTGCAAAACATGGCAAGCCGCAGGAACGGATCTGCTGCCATAAAGATCATAGATCTCTCCCTTGTTACGCAGTGATGCAATCTTTTTTTTTTTTTTTCCCTTTTCAAAACAGGTTCGACATATTTTTTTAGACGCCGCGAGCGGTGTGCTGACTGACCTGACAGAACTGACTCATGGAAACTCGGGAATAATATCATTAGGAATTCCCTGACGATCATTGGTTATGTGTTTTTAGCCTTTTAATTACTGTGGCGCCCCTTGGGTAACTCAGGTTCCCGTTCCGAGAAATTCCGTATGGACGGGGGGAGTGCACTCGAAGAGACTTGAAAGAGAAAAAAGGCCTTCCAATCGATCTGATCGTCGTCACATATATGTATGTAACCTCACTGAATCCCCAAACTAGATCTGATCGCACCGTCTTCTCACAAGCACTGCCCACGGCCTAATCCCGGAATCTAACAATGAAAAAAAAAAAACTTGCGTGTGTTTAGTACCGCTTGAAAATGAAACGCGGATTCATGTTTGGCTACTAGTACTTTACGAGTCCTCGACGGCACAAGAATATGTTTTAACGACATTGCAAGTTTTGCAACAACATTTGATTGAGCCGACGGCATTTTCTTGCAGGGGCGGCACTCTCAAAAAGGCTGGGTCGGTGGACGTTATTCTCATGTCGTCAATGTTGATAGACATCAAATTGAGCCTCAATTGAGTCAAGTCTCCCTGGTCGAAAGCACATGGCCCCCCCTGCCGCAGTTGGCAGTGTTGTTGTTCCCATCAAAATCAATTTGCCAAACTTTCAAGTTCCCTTTCAGGTTGCCAGTGTTGCGATCATCATCTCGTTATTTCGATTCCGAGTCGGTTCATAAGTGTCAGGAATGCTTTCAGGCTCGGCAGGTGACTTTTCAGGCAGACCAGACAACACTCGCCTGGTAATGAATGCATCATCATGAGCTCAGTCGCAAACTTGTTAGATTCTAGTTCGGTGTAACTTAGAGGCGGTACAAGAGGCAGTACTCAGTACACCTGAGTGTCATCATGATAGTTACAGTAAAGTGGAATCGGCGGGCCGTCTTCCTCCTCGTCGCATGCTCACTAGAAGACAGAGACTTGTTGGCGAGTGGCAGCCTGCCATAGTTTGTGGGGAAATGATGTTGACGATGAATGCTAAAAACCTAGGGGGATAGATCGCCGCCAAAGCACAAAGTTGATGTGCGATTTAGATCGAATCCTACCGACCGCTATGATACTATAAGTAAGTACATACGCATTATGACCGGCCGGGCGATGATTTACATTATCAGAAGTTTACCCATATAAGCAACTTTTAATAAGGACGTATATATCATACATCGCCCGTGCGCTCGCTGGCAGGCTGGCACCTGAACCAGATCGGGCCCCGGGAAGGAATGGACCCAGGGGATTGGAGAAACAACTTACATTTTCGTCGAGGAGTACTGGTAACCAGGACAAGGAACTCCACAGTTGTTTCTCCATAAGACCTGCTTAAATTAAGTGCTAAGCACCAGTGTTCGGAGGCCCTCTTTCTCCACATCCCTGCATGACGTCTCATATTAGCTTTTCCCGGCGGGGGGCCGCCCGTCTTTGTTCTTTGTCGAGTTCAGCGGCTGCGGCAGGGAGCGAGCGAGCGAGGTCGACCCTGGAGTCCGAGTCTGCGTTCCTGATATTACTGACCCTCACGACCCGAACTCATGAAACAATTCTTTCAAATGTTTGGGACAACCAAGTAAACGATGCTTAGGGAGCTTGTTGGAGCCTCCTCGAGGGGGAGTACTACTAAGTATGCGTATTCAAGTGCTCCGAGTCGGGCCTTTCCATCTAAAAACGGGATAGTAACGAAATGGGAGTAATGATCGACTGAGTATGGACAGTACTTAGTACGATCGAACAGGCCGCATAATGGCCTCTCCCACAGGGCTGGCGGAAAGGCAGGGAAAGGCGCACATGTAGTACGACTGCAGGAGTTTAGGGTAAACTTGAAATGGGTGCTACAACGAAAGGAGAGGCTTCCCCATTTGAGTGTTTCTGCTACGCAGGCTCAAACTTTGAGGACTTTTTTTGTTTGTTTTGTTTGTTGTTTTCTTGAAAGCCAGCAGTGGTCGGCTGCTTCGTGTGGAGCCGTTGTGGAGCACCCAAAAAAGTTTCGAGCATGATAGGATCTGAGGCGGCGTTGCTGCGGGAGCGCTCTAAGGACGACATAAGTAAAAGTAAGTGCATACGTCACGGCTGGAGTCCGGCTGGAAGAGATTGACGTTTCGCCGCCCGAGTGTATTGCTTGCTTTAATCTTGTTCGGCTCTCATTGATCGCGTCCGCGCGCGGGAGTAATTTGTTCGGCTTTGGGGTTTTGGTGAGATTTGTGGAGCTCGGCAACGACACGGTCGGTTTGGTATACTGATTATGTAGCCAGTAAGTAAGAAGTGAAGAAGATTTTCCATTGCAGGCTTTGCTAGTAGAAAACAAGTCACAAACAAATGGGGTACTATTCCCAAAGTGAAGCGAAAAATGGAGACAAACAACAAAAAAAGAGAACATACTCCGAGTCGTAATGTACCTGAGATCTAGACCTTTGCAGTTGCAGTTGTTGGGTGCTGTGCATGTGCAAGACGAATAGACGACGACCTCGCGACGGGACGGGTCCAAGCTGGTGTGACGTTATTGTGGGATGGCAAGCGGACCTTGACTTACGCTCTGAGTTTGGAGTTTTGGATACCGCGGTGGCCAAAGGTGAATGAATCTTGCATGAATCCCCTCGGGTATAGTAGATTTCAAGTTGGGGGGGTCGAACCTCAGGCTTGAGACGTGTATGGTTTGGTTTGCATGACTTTCACTTTCGGGGAGTCAAACTGTCGAAATCGAAACAGCGGTATGGCGATGCTTCGTTTATATATTTGCGAGAGCTTGGTCCCTTCGTCGGAAGAAAGGGCTCTGGTGAGGAACTCGACAGGTTTAAAGCTTGGCGCGGGGTACTGTCTGAGTCGTCGTTAGACGCCGGTCGGCTAGTTAGGCCAAGGAGGGTGGGGAACAAAGCCTCGGGGATTGGTTCCTCCGTCGTTGATATCGGAAGGTTGAACGTGTGCTGAAACTTAAACTTGAGGGTCTTGAATCTTGAGGCCAAGTCCGTGGATAAGAAGGACGGGAACTTTCGGACCTTGTCCAAGCGGTGTGACACTTTGTTTTTGATCCAGCGTGGGCGGGGCGATGTAGATGGTGGTCTGGAGAATTTAAAGGCAATGAGGCGGATGGTTGAGAGATATAATGATGGGGAAAAAGGATAAGTATTGGATGCGCATAGGTTGCACTATCCACGAACAGTAACATGTTTTTTGGTTCAGCCAGACGAGATAGTACAAGGCTGGTCTAGGAAGCTGTGGGGGGTTGATGGGGATCGTGCCAAGTACAGGGCGGTGCGTTCATTGACAGTGTGCATGAGGATGAGTTATCGACGGGCGATGCAGGATGTGACGAGAGGGTTGCAGTTATGGAGCAAGAATGAAGGGGCTGATAATTGGCTATGGTCGAGATCGTCCCTTCCTTCTCCTCCTCTTCCCCTTCCACAAGAGTGCGTGGGAACGGGATCAGTGGAAGATGGCAAACGCCGAGCCAATGAGAATGGAGGATTGTGGTCTCTCGCGGATTTTCGAGTGTGCAGCTGTCTGGGCAGAGAAAGGGGGGGACTTTTGGAAATGGATACGTGAGAGGAGGTCTTCCTCAACACATGGACCTCGACATGGACCCTGGCCAGCCACTCATCTCCCCTTCCCCCGCTCCCTCCTCCCTCACAGATGAGAACAAACACTCCATCTCTGCCATCGTCATCCCCGACCACCGACCACCCCTCTCTGCCTCCAACAACAACAACAACAACAACAACAACATCCATGCTCGCCTTCACACCACCAACAACAACAACCATCAATCATCGTCAGCCACCACCACCACTTCCACCACCGTCCACATCAACAACAACAACCCCAACCCCTCCACCAAACCCACCTCCAAAGCCGCCCGCATCTCCCTGAGCGGTGTTGGTGGTGGCAAACCACACAAAGCCCGCTCGCCCTCGCCCTCCCCGCCGCCCGTCCCGCCAGCACCACCCCTCCAGACCATCCGCCTCGAGCTCAGGCTCGGCGGCCCAGACAACTATGCCATCGACATCGGCGGGATGGCGCGCGACACGGGGCAGCGCCCGCCGACACCCGCGCCGCCGCCGATTACTGTCAGCGACTCCGAGGAAGAAGATGGCCCGCCCGTAGTCGATGCGAAGGCCAAGAAAAAGGTCCGGTTCCCCTTTCTTTCCTTCCTGATTTCTGACTTGAACAAAAAGCAGAAAAAGAACCCAGCGGCAGAGTACTACGACGTGACAGACCCGTTCATCGATGACTCTGAGCTTGCGCTCGACGAGCGCACGTTCTTTGCGCAGACGAAGCAGACGGGGTTCTATGTCTCCTCGGGCGAGGTCGCGCTGCTCAAGGACAAGACGCCGAAGAAGCCCAAGTCGTTGGCGAAGAGCTCGTTGCATTTGCTGACGGCGTCGGTGAAGGGTAAGGAGCGGCATAAGGATAGGGATAAGGATAAAGATAAGGACAAGGACAAGGTGAAGGAGAGGGAGAAGGAGAAGGAGCAAGATAACGAGAGGGTTTGGATAAGAGAGAGGGAGAAAGAGAGGGTAGACGGGACGAAGGACCACCCCGTCGCCGTCCCCTCGCGCACCGCCTCTTCAGACATCGAGTCCGAAGACGCCAGGTTCCGCCTGCGTGACCAACAGGACCACGACGCCGCGATGGACACGGGTGGGGAGGCGAAGGCGGGGGAGAAGCGGAAGCGGTACATGACCATCGTCGAAGGCGGGAAGAAGCGCAAGATCGTCGATCTCGTATGTTCCTTTCTTTTGCCTTGCGTCGTGCATCAGTGATATATATGCTACTCCGATTATTAGGCCTCGTTCGACCCTCGCATACAGCACGAAGTCGAGCTGCTCAAAGCTGCCATTGCCCTGGGTGCGTTTCGCCTCCTATTCATGTCTTGTTCCATCTCATTCCTTTGCGACAGAATCATGGGAGGCCAAAGGCAAATTCCCCCCCGCGATCAAGCCGATGCTGGCGCAGCTCGCGATCCTCGCGATCCAGCTGGACGAGTACGACGAGCACTTTTTCAGCCTCATGCCGACGCTGTTCCCGTATAACAAGTTCACGATGAGTGTATGCGTCTCCTTTCCTTTTTGTTTTATTATCTCTCTGCATCTTCCTCCGAACTTTCCACCTTCCCCCTCCTTTCATTTCTATGCTAACACCAACCCAAACCAGAAACTCATCAAACGCACCGTCTTCCATGACCACGTCGCGCTGCTCGCGGCGCGGCAGGAAGCGCTCCTCGTAGAGCTGGCGGAGCAGGCCAAGGCCGGGTTCGCCAAGGCCGAGGAGGAGTGGGAGAGGAGCGTTTTGGCGTGGGGTGCGTTCTTTTTTCTTTCTTTCTTTCCTTTCCTCTCCCTTTCCTATCTTCCTTTCCTCTCCTTTTCCTATTTTCATTTATTTCTTTTCCGGTTTTTCGTTATCCCCCCTTCGCTTTCTGCGACGTTCCTCGCCGTTCTCCACTCACTCTTCCCGACATATTCGTTGTGCCCGGTCTATTTGCCTTTCTCAGAATCATCATTTGTCTATCTTACTTGCCCCCCTCACGTTCTTCTTTTCGTTTTGCTGGGGGGGATTTGTGACTGCTTTTTTGTGTTTCTATTGCTCTCCCTCTTCCCTACCCACCTCTCCCCCGTGTACTCTTTCTCCCAGTACTCCGAGTCCTCCCGTGTTGGTCCTCCTTCATTCCATTCCTTTTCTCCTTTTCCCATGTGCTCGTTTCTTTCCTTCCCCCCCCCATTTCCCTGTCTATGGCTTCACAGTCTGTTCTCACCCGTTCTATCCCCTCACCCATTTCTTACCTCATCCCTCTTCTTCAACCAAATCAATCAACACTCTAACGAACAAACCTACCTTTGTTTCCAACAGACAAACGCCAAGAAAAGCTCCGCCTCGAGGCCGCTGCTGGTGGTGGCGGTGGAGCTGGAGGTGGAGCTGGAGGTGGGACAGACTCGACGGGCCCGACACGGCATCCTACGGAGGAGATGGATGTCGATGGGGCGCTTCCGCCTGCTATTGCTGTTGGGGACGGGAAAGATGGGAAAGACGGGAAAGACGGAAAGGAGGGCAAGGATGGGAAGGAGGGTAAGGACGGGAAGGACACGTCCCAGCATCCTCCGGCGAAAAAGTACCGGCTGACGGAGTCGATGAAGGCGATTGTGTGGCAGCTTGTGTTGTTGAGCAATGAATGTTGTCGGTTGGAGAATGAGAAGAAGTGAGTTTTTTGCCATTTTTTATTCTTTTGTTGGTTTTTCTTTCTTTTTTTTGTTGGTGGTGTTGAGCTTGGATGTTGTTTCGTTTGGCTATTTGCGCTCTTTTCGCCCCCCTCGCCCCCTCCCTTTCCTTATGTGCTTCTTTCTTTCCCCGTCTCCCTTTCGTGCTTTTGCTGCCTTGTCACACTCGCCTGTTCTCGTTGCTTCTTTCCCCGCCTTACCAATGAGCTTCGTGTTTTTCGCTTTGCTACCTTGGCCTTCTCTCCCCTTGCTTCTTGCTCGCCTCTCATTTCTTTCTGCGTCGTCTGGCTTCTACATACCGGCTGCTGACTTCATTCCGTCTCTGAAGCACGCTGGAAGGATTGGTGACACAAGTGAGCGAGCAGGGGCTGAGGAAGGCGTTGTATCAGAAGGTTCGTCTTCTTTCCTCTCTCCCGCGCCATCCTCCCTGTCATATGCTGATGATGGTGGGTTTGTATGAACCAGATCGTGGCAGCGTTCCCGGAAGGCTGGCTATCGTCGGGACAGATATCGAGAGATGGTGCGTTTACGGTTCCGTCGCGCTGTTCCTCTGAAGTTGAGAGTGTGCGTTTGTAGTGAGCGCGATGAAGAAGAAGTTTGAAAAGGAGGCGATGGAGCAGGAGTTGATTTGAGTGAGAGAGTGCTTGGGTGCGTGCGTGCAATGTTTAGGGGGGGGTTTTAGTGCAGAGGGGGTGAGGTTTGTTTATGGTTATGGGTATACATCTGCGATCTTTTTCTTCTGCTTTCACCCCTAGGTCTTCACCCTTTGCTTCACCTCCTCAGGACCCTACTTTGGGTTTCGCATACAGATACATTGTACAGATACAGATGCTTTTTTTTCGTCGACCCAGCTTCATCCTCAACAAACTATTTCCCTCATCATCATCGCGTACGTAGTATTATCCCGTAAAATTATCTACTTTACATCCCTCTCCATATTAGTAGTAGCCCATCTTTCGATTCTGTCCTTTTTTTTTTCTCCCCCTTCCTCCGAATGTCGGTGGGCTCATGCTCTTTACACTATAGCTTAGGGATTTATCAGACATATCCTTTCATGTTCCTGCTGCGATCTCGATGTACAGTACCCCGTGCCATGTCCGTCATTCACGCTGCTACCCCCGGCGGCGGTGGCCCCGGTCTATCGGCACTGGGGGTTGTGCGCAGTAGGCGCCTCCATTTTCTGCTCAGCGTTCCAGTGAGGGGAAGAGGAGCAGCAGCAGCAGCAACCTTGTAAACCGTGGCATGAGACTGCCGCCTGCCAACATTCGGATTCTGAGGACGACGGTCGTCGTGTTGTTGTTGAAGGCTGCGGCTGCTGCTGCGGCTGCTGGGTTTCGGTTTTTCTGATGTGGTGCTATTAGTGGTGGTAACGGAGATCTGGAGCGGGACGCTGGGACGTGGTTTGCGAAGCTTGGTCCGGCAAGGGGGCAGCAGGGTGGAGATCCTGGAGGAGACGCGGGTCCATGGGTGGGTGAAGAAGCCTTTGAAGCATGAGTCTGGTTCTGCGTGCTCTTTGGTGTGGAGTTTTGACGCTTTTCTGTGGGTTTAGGGGGGGGGAGGGGGGAGGGCCCCGTAGTAAGCGTCCGCGAACGGTTTTTCTTGAAGGATAGTTCAGTGGTTGGGTTGGAAACTCACGTTTGCGGCATCGCATATGGTGGTAGGAGGTTTCTGTCGGACCGTGAGTGGTGATTGAGACATACATAAATACCTGCTCCCCACAACTTGGGATGTGGAGCATTGGCGGAGAGAGCAAGGATGGGGGCGGTCCGGTTGGTCAAATTAGACCTGCCATCATTGCGTAGCACCGGGCGTTTTACACTGGATTTTATGAGTGTATGATATGTGTTTGGTTTAGGAGCGCACGTACGGATGATTGGATCACAATAGGGGATGATGGATGAGGCAGTCCAATGTCGGCCTGTTAATATGTCCGGATCGCGGAATCCTCTATTATACTAGTCTCTATAGAAGTCTGTAATCATTGGGTCCTGAAAGATGAAACCCTCAGTGATGCCACTAATCGTGCAGGAAGATCGAGGTTGAGATCGAGTCAACAATTATGTGATGCTAACGGAAAAAGGAGGGTTGAACGAATGTGTCATTTTTGTATACAGTTCCTGTGAAGGGTGCGAAAAACTAAGGAAGGATCAGTTGAAGCAGAACGCGAATCGTCTGCAAAAGGAGAGGGTAGATGTTTCAAGATCAATAATATTTGGATGTGACCTGGAGATTAGTCGGACGAAATCAAGGATGAGGGAAGCAAATAATGAATGAGCAGACGTACAGGAGAAATAGTGGTTGACGATGGTCCAGGAAGGCTAGATCTAGCACTGAACGTTTGACGGATGATGCTGCCAATGGTGATGTTGCATGCGATGAACCCATATCCGGGAAAGCAACTTACTTCAGAACTTACAGCATCTGTTGGATCCGAACATGCCGAATCGCTCATAGATTGATTCCCACGCCAGTGAACGATTAAGTAAGATAATAAGGCTGGGTCATGATATCGATAATGTCTCAACCATGCCACTCCGCTCTGAGAAGAAACCTACTGGCAGATACCTTGTCCTGTTCAAGGACAAAGCTACTAGGGCTGACCTTGAGGCCTTGACATTGAATCCAGAGTTCACCTGGCCGACGAATATGGCGACCTACGACGATAGGTTCGACAATATGAAATGTATTATTGGTGCGTATCTGGCTTCTTTTCTCGCCATTATCTGGAAGCTGACCGTTCGCCCAGGTGAATTCGACGAGAATTCTCGCGAAAACGTTTTCAAGAGGTCCGAGTTGGTCGCGTTCGTCCAAACGGAACACATTCATTCCTCGGTACGCGACTCTTCGAGCTCAAAATCAGCTCCGCCTCCGCTTTTAGCTGACTGGTACGTTTGTGCTTGTGAATAGTAGCCAACTAGAGCGCCTCAGTAGTGCATGGGGAGTCTGAGAAAGGGTCTGAGTTTTTGTTGTTCCTTGAAACTGCCCGTTTTCGCTGACCAAACGCGCATACAGGCAGCAAACTAACCCCAGGAACCCGTTGATGCTATGGCGTGAGACTTGCACAAGAAATATCATTACGGCGGATATCTGAGTGGCCACGGGTGATTCTGACAGCCGCATTTTCACCACTACCATCGTGTTTTACGACCCCGCTTTCGAGCCTCTCTCAGCGTAGTAACAAGGAAATCATGAAAATCGGTCCTCGAGCGTTATGCAGCTATTTATTCCTGCTACGGTAGTCATCTCATTCCTTTGCGACAGAATCATGGGAGGCCAAAGGCCGACGCTGTTCCCGTATAACAAGTTCACGATGAGTGTATGCGTCTCTTTTCCTTTTGCTTTATTATTATTATCTCTCTGCATCTTCCTCCCACTTTCCACACACACCCCTTCCTCCCTTTCAACGCTAACTAACACCAACCGAACCAGAAGCTCATCAAACGCACCGTCTTCCATGACCACGTCGCGCTGCTCGCGGCGCGGCAGGAAGCGCTCCTCGTCGAGCTGGCGGAGCAGGCCAAGGTCGGGTTCGCCAAGGCCGAGGAGGAGTGGGAGAGGAGCGTTTTGGCGTGGGGTGCGTTTTTTTTCCTTTCTTTCTCCTTTCCTCTCCCTTTCCTATCTTACTTTCCTCTCCTTTTCCTATTTTCATTTATTTCTTTTCCGGTTTTCGTTATCCCCCCTTCGCTTTCTGCGACGTTCCCCGCCGTTCTCTACTCACTCTTCCACATATTCGTTGCGCCCGGTCTATTTCATCTGTTTATCTTACTTGCCCCTTTCTTTTCGTTTTGCTGGGGGGTTTTGTGACTGCTTTTTGTGTTTCAATTGCTCTCCCTCTTCCCTCCCCACCTCTCCCCCGTGTACTCTTTCTCCCAGTACTCCGAGTCCTCCCGTGTTGGTCTCCTTCGTTCCTTTCGTCATCCTTCCCTTTTCCCATGTGCTCGTTTCTCCCTCTCGGCGCTTCCGCCTACTGTTGCTGCTGGGGACGGGATAGATAGAAAGGAGGGCAAGGATGGGAAGGAGGGTAAGGACGGGAAGGACACGTCGCAGCATCCTCCGGCGAAAAAGTACCGGCTGACGGAGTCGATAAGTGGGTTTTTCTTTTCTTTTTTTCTTTCTTTTTTTGTTGGTGGTGTTGAGCTTGGATGTTGTTCCGTTTGGCTATTTGTGCTCTTTTCGCCCCCCTCCTCCCCCTCCCTTTCCTTACTTGCTGCTTTCCTTCTCCGTCTCCCTTCTTTCGTGCTTTTGCTGCCTTGTCACACTCGCCTGCTCTCGTTGCTTCTTTCCCCCCCCCCCTTTCCCCTTTACCACCGAGCTTCGTGTTTTCGCTTTGCTACCTTGGCCTTCTCTCCCTTTGCTTCTTGCTCGCTTCTCATTTCTTTCTGCGTACGGATGATTGGATCACAATAGGGGATGATGGATAAGGCAGTCCAATATCGGCCTGTTAATATGTCCGGATCGCGGAATCCTCTATTCTACTAGTCTCTATAGAAGTCTGTAATCATTGGGTCCTGAAAGATGAAACCCTCAGTGACGCCAGCAATTGAGGTTGAGATCGAGACAACAATTATGTGATTCTAAAAGGAGGGTTGAACGAATGTGTCATTTTTGTATACAGTTCCTGTGGAGGACGCGAAACTAAGGAAGGATCAGTTGAAGCAGAACGAGAATCGTCTGCAAAAGGAGAGGGTAGATATTTCAAGAGCAATAACTGCAATATTTGGATGCGACCTGGAGATTGAACGGACGAAATCAAGGATGAGGGAAGCAAATAAGGAATGAGCAGACGTACAGGAGAAATAGTGGTTGATGATGGTCCAGGAAGGCTAGATCTAGCACTGAACGTTGGCAAGATGTTTGACTGCATCGAAAAACTGGATTCTGTGCCTTCCTTCCGTTCGAGGGGATCACGGGAGTTCAGCATCGCCAAGTATGAAGCGACGTAAACTGAAAGGGGGGAAATTTATTTTGGCTGTGAGCCAGCGCGGGGTTCCCTTCACGTACGTTTTGTCAGGAAGAACGATGTAGCTTGGAAGTGTAACGTATCCGGCAAGAGCAGCCACTGAATGTGAACTCTGAGAGATTGACTTCATCAAGCTCGTAAACTGCACGGACCGTAAAGAGCGAGGACAGGGAGCAAGCGCTTGTTGAATCCAACGTAGTATTAGTCAATCGACATCTGCCTCGAGAGTTTATGTTTGCCCCGTACCTCGTGAGTACTCCGCAATTCAAGGTATATGCCATCAGTCTCGATATCTGTGAGTTTAGCCTGCGGATCGTTGTCGTCAATCAAGTATAAGTATCAGTGAAAGGGGCGCGGATTTACTGAGACGAGTCGCCCTTGCTCTTTGCCAAATAATAGCACATCGCCCCCGCAATCACAGCATCAGTAACAGTTGTCACGGTGAAGATGCCAGTGATGACCCACTGTGAAAGTCAGAGGCGAATACGTATACTTACATGAAGAACCACAACTCACGCCGAACGACGCAATCTCCTCGAAATATTGCACAGAATACCTAGAGGCCGTTTAGATTTTTTGACTAAAGAAAGCCGCAGATGGTCGGAATGCTTACACCTTGAAAATCAGGACTGGAATAAACGGGAACTTTAGCCACGATTAGGATGACGAAATTTTCATTTACTAAACCCGATCGCTATTGCAGGGGGGGGGATTAGATGAATGATCGAGGAAAAGCTGAATGAAGCCCATATCGCACCTACTCCAGCTATCAACGTGGCAAGCTGCATTTAGAGAAAGGAAAAACCAGTAGGTACGGATTCAAACATCCTACAGAGGAACTTACACAGAGATATCCCAACATTAATCTGCGATGTACGCCCCCGACTGTTCGAGTAGTCTTCATCAACGAAAACATCATATTCACATCTAGCACTCACGGAGCCACACTCGGAAGATATATAGGCTGTTGATTGATAATAATCAGTCAACCGAGAAGGGAAGGCCATCGCATTTCCTATCGATGCTCACGATTGTACCATGGTCACAATCGTCACCTTTCGCGGAAAATGTTAATGAGTGGTCATGAAGTTGGGAAGGAAGTGCTTTGAAAAGCTGGCTTACGTTGAATGGGACCTGAAGCTATTTGCGAAAAAAAAAAAAGGGATACTCAGCGTGATGCCATGACCAGATAGACATCTACACTTGCCTTTAACGACCTGGAAAGTTGGTCAATGGTGCGCACTCAGTGACATTGAAAAATCGTTGACTCACCATACCACGGAGGACAGCCCCGCAGGATTCCCATAATTTATCACTGCATACCAATACACGCAATGGATGACCAGCAGCAAATGGAAGGTGTCCAACGCCCTAGGACGGGTTGAATACAATTTCTACCGATAGAACCCTGACATAGTACGATAGAATTCCAACCTTATACAACGAAGATGAAAAGGTCAAATCAACCTTTCAAAATGCAGACTCACCGAACACCTGTAGATGAGAGGGTCTCCACCGTATTTGTGATAATAAATATACATCTGCAGAGTCGATATACCAAGGAGTCTTGATACGGTACGAAATCAGCCCTGCTTCTTCAAGTAGTGTACTGACGTTCACTCACAATGCAGCTGCTACCATCCCCAGCATTAACACTCCTAGTGTATCATCCAATGTCGGTTTCTCGTGCAACATGGTGGGGGTGCGGGTGCGGGTGCGGGAGACAGGACAGTATTAAATGCCCTCCTCGAAGCAAGAGTCCTCAGTAAACGAACGACCGGTCATCGGTTCGGTGATTGCGAGGGGATTGACTAGCTCCGTGACAGTGAAGGCCGTTGCTGCATTGGTACGTTAGTCTATCGTAGTGCTGCGACTCTTGCTGGACATGAGCGTGGCTAACTGTCGTCAGGCATACCGCCAAGTACGTCGTTAGCCTAAAGACTTGAACCCATGAAGGAATCACCCACATGGAAAGGAAGACCCAACGTGTTACGGCTTCTCACGACTGGCGGTGGACTGAAGGTTGAATGACGTTGATCGCTAAATGGCGGGTGACCCTCAAAAGTAGACTAACACTGATGCTTAAGTGGGTCGAAGATCGATATCTGATCAATACCCAAGCGATGTACCGGAATCCCCGCTTCGTCGCGCGATCGCGACCGAACGTGCGCTCATCGCGAGGACAGACCATAAATGGCGATCCTTGTGGTCGAAGGAAGGTCGGGCGGATGATGTGATTCTAGGGCCTGAAATAGGAAGAAAGACCATGGTAGAACGAACGACTTTATTGTGCATCAGGTCCTGTTAATGCGAAAGAAGAATGGATCATCCTGATAGCAAACGATGTGATGGTGTGAAAAGTGTGAAAATATACATATATCGGTCAAAGAGTAACGACTGCAAAGGCTGGCTCAACATGAGGCCTGAGGGGTAGGACATTCCAGAATGTCGTAAAAGATTGCTTGCGTAGAGATTTGGATCAGAACGGAGAAGCATATGCTTTCGGGACCTGGACATTGAATTACCGAGATCAGGGCCTTCTTCGGAGGCAGCAACAATAAAAGTAGACGTACACGAGGTATAGAGGTAGATGATGCTGGTTCTGTAGTGTCAGAGGCGAATTTTGTATCAATATGAACGTGCACTGATACACCAGACTCTGAGTCTCCCTTCTGTTCGGGGGGAACACGGGAGTTGAGCATGGCCAGGTATGAGCCAACGTAAACTGGTTGGAGGAGATTATTACTTGGCCGCAAGTTGAGACAAAGTTCTTTCCACATACGTTTTGTCAGGAAAAATAATGTCCCTTCAAAGCTCAACGTATGCGGTAGGAGTAACCACTGAAGACGATTTATAAACGTCAATCTCGCATCTAGAATGCACGAACCATGAAGAGCGAAGTCAAGGAACAAGCGCTTTGGATCCCATGCATCAGCACTTGGCATCTTCCTCGAGAAGTTCTGTCTGCGCCATACCTTGTGAGTGCTCCCGAATTCACAGTATATGCCATCAATCTCGATAGGCGTGAGTTTAGACTATGTATCATGTCGTCAATAACAGATTGGCGAGGTGGATACGGCGCAGATCGATTACCGAGAAGAGTGGCCCTTGCTCTTTGCCAGATAATAGCACATCGCCCCAGCAATCACAACGTCAGTAACAGTTGTCACGGCGAAGGCACCGTTGATGACCCACTACGAAGATCATTCTGATGTCAAAGACGACTACACCTGCAAGGGGAGGATTACTCACGCTGAACGCGGCGACTTCTTGAAAATATTCCGCAGAGTAGCTAGTTGACGCCTTGAAACAAGGAAATCGCAAATCGTCGAGACACTTACATCTTCTGAATCAAGACTAGAGTAAACATGATTAGCCGCAGTTGGGAAGGTTCGCAGATGATATTTACTGAATCCAATCACTGTCGCGACGGGGTGGTCAAAGGATGATCGGGAAAAAAAAGCCGAAATCAAGGTCGCACCTAATCCAGCAGCTAACGTTGCGAGCTGTATCTCGGAGAAAATTTGGGTCCCAATTCACGGAATATTTCAGGTAACTCACACAGATATATGCCAAGACTAGACTGCGATGCACTCCCCCGACTGTCGATTAGTCTTCGTCAATGAAACTCCCGTCTTTGCGCCTAGGACTCACGTAACCACACTCGGTAAATATACAGGCTGTCGAAGTCAACAAAAAAGAAGAGACAATGATATCAAGATGCTCACGATTGTACCATGGTCACAATGATGACCTGTCATTGGGAATGGATCATCGTTTTTGAGAGTGAAGTGCTTTGAGAGCTTACGTTGAACGGGATCTGAAGCTATTGCACAAAGGTGATAATCAATGTAATGCCTTAACCAGAGAGACAGATCGCTTGCCTTTAATGACCTGGAAAGTTGGTCAATGGTGCGGACTTGACGATGAAATTCATCTACTCACCATACCAGGTACGCCAACCCCACGAAATTCCCAGAATTTGTGACCGCATACCAATACACAGAATGAATGACCAAGAAAAGATGGAAGGTGTCCAGCAGCCTGATAGGATTGTGAGCGAGTTTCTCCCTGTTGACGAACGAGCGACAGACCACAAAATTCCAACCTTCGGAAAAGTTCAGAACGAGATTTCATAGAAAGCAAATTCAACTCACTGAATACTTGTAGATAAGGGGGTCTCGAGTGTATTTGTGATAATAAACATATGTCTGTACAGTCGATACACCGAGGAACCTGAACAGGGACGAAGTCAGTTCTATTCTGCGAGTTCGAGGATGGAATCAATATCGACTCACAGCGCAGCCGCCACCATCCCCAACAGCAATGCTCCCAACGTATTGTCCAGTGTCGGTTGCTGAGGTGGCATGGTGGGGAGTAGGGACAATATCAAATGCGTGCTTGCCCCTCCTTAAAGATAGAAAGACGACGAGAAAATCCCATTCATTGGGGGGGCTGACCCTGAACGGAATTTTGTCCCCCCGTTGTCGGTGCGTTAGTACGTGAAGGTACCATTCCCCTTTCTGTCACCGGTCCATGGCGTGCTCTGCAAAGTCTTCAGTTTATCAAAACAGTTCAACTACTTCACCCTGAGAAGGCGCGGGTACTAGGAAGTATACTGGCGGGATTGGCCTCGCATTGAAGTTGGCAAACGCCCCAAATCATGGTGGTGATCACATGGAATGATGATGGATCGCCTTGGTGCCATCAAATTAGCGACGATATCCGAGATCTTCGGAGCGCACTTGTTGAAGTCCTTGGCAAGTACCTTGAGAATCTTGAGTATCAATACGCACAAGACTCGTTGAGCGCAGCGGTCGACCGTGCGCGTGAAGTCACTACATATCGTGCTTGGATTTATTTACTGTACATAGCGTGACCAAACAGTCGTTCGAACAATATTTGCACACCCGTCGTCTCACCCAGCCAGAATTAAGGGCACCTTGCAAGGAGCAGAATGGACTAAGATAATACACATTCCACCACAAAGTCGCTCTCAAGTTTTAACACAGGACTGTCAAAGGAAAGTACAGCTCCTCAGAAGTGTTGTTGGTAAGTGGCATTTTTGGACTCACAGATCGGAATCTGGTAGCTAAATAATACTTTTTTCATCCCGGATACTCCATGTAGCATCGTAGCCACCCCTATGTCGGCCTAAAGTTAGAAAGAAAGATCTACAAGCGAATCGTCGTCAGGTAACTGAGTTAACTTTGGAACGAGCAAACCAGCAGCATCGAGACATCGAGATTGGACGGCCGAAGCTGGTTTCATATTCCGCAACGGCGCTGTCTCGTCAAATATGTCTCCGCGGCCGCCCACGTTGTATACCTCGAACTCCAGGGTCATAACCTTACGAGCTTTCTAGTTGCCATCCTCACCTTCCGCGGAACTTCACGCGAGAACCTTACCTAGGCTCACCGCTCGGGACCTTGTATCGAACCTGTGCACGAGTTTCTCCGCGTAGGGAGAGGGGTTGAGCTTTGAGCTAGTATGCCTTGAGAGGAAGTACTTTTCTGGAAATATTTTCCGAAAAGAAGCCCACGAAGAAAGAGGTGAACTCTCCAAAGAAGGGTCGACTAGCCACTTATGCCAATCAGCGGCGAACCTTGACGCAAGGTTCAATAGACTCGGACCCTTGTCTGGCAGTCCTGGAATGGACGTTCATCACGTTCGCAAGGGGCGAGCAATGAAGATTGGATTTGCAGCTTCACGTGCGTGTCGACTTCGTTCCTGATTCAGCGTCGGTAGCTTTTTCGCCTCCTCGGGATCACTAAAAACGTGCGTTTCAGGTTTGCAACCTCTCGAAAGGTTTTTATACTTAGACGTCCCAGACGGCTATACATAACACAGGAAGATGTCGACTTCTTGTTTTGCGTCTTCCTTGGTTGACGATCTCCGATAAAGCGCTGCTATCTTTAGAACGCGTACGTGATGCTCAAATTGTCCGCAGCTTTGAACTCGGTACCTCCCTCGTCGAAAGCTTTTGTGTCACTGACGATGTGCTGATGCTGCAACGTAAGGGCTCGGGGCCAAACCTTGTAGCCAAAAGCAAGCAAGCGAAGAGGCCTTCGGTGACACTACTGAGAGTTTTTCAGCATACTACCCATGAAAGAATTGGCACCTTCAAAACTTTTCTGGAAGGCGCCGCCGCCGGAGTGAAGGGCAAGTGACTCGCGGGTGTGTCCATGTCTCATCGCGTTCTTGAAGAACCTGGCTACGCTTTCTAATCACCCGACTCCCAGCGCCGGGATTTCATGGCCCGATTTCGCCTGGGGCGCGCATAAATGTGCGCGGGCAATACTCGGTAGAATGTTATGCTGTCTTGGGGAGCAACAAAAAAAAACTCGCCCCTTAACCCTGATGCTCGCTCGGGTTATGGCCCCGCGGAAACACTTGTAAAAAAACGGATGGTCGTCGCCTATAAAGGTCCTTGTTTCGAGTTCCTTTCGTTCACCCCTTCCCCCCACCCCAAAAGAATATTCGCACTCCGTCAAGTCCCCGCGCCATCCACCTAGCCAATGACGTTCTACCTCTTCAAGAAAATTTTCGGATCCCAACACCTGAAGAGTGGGTCAAGAGACTCTCTTGCGACTCTCGTGTCGTCGGGTGACGGCAACAAAAAACCATCCATGGCACCTCCATCCCCTCCGTCTTCACCCTCACCATCGTCAAATGCCAAGTCCTCCTTGAAATTTGAATCCTCTGGCTTGTCACCCACATACGGGTTTCAATTCAATTAGAAGGACCTGTCGCGATGTTCCAAGAGAGCATGGTGAGCGGTCGCGCTGTGTGTGGACTGGAATCATCGATTAAATTTTTCTTCTTGTTAGCTTTAAGTTAACCATCATGTCTCCTCTTCCGTGCGCCGGTTCTCAGTGGGGTTTGGTCGCACAGAATATCCGGATGACAAGGCACCTCGAGTAATCGATGTACCCATGATGCGTTATCTTCTTCCAAATTATCGTCCTTTTCCAACTCCATCCAACTTCTACATCCTGACTGGAAAACTCGGTCCTCTGATTGTGGCATGCCCTGCGCTTTGTTTAATTACCCCGTGATGGTTCAGGCTCACTCCGCAGTGAAGTGTCACTGCGTCAGAGTCGATGGATCGTGGCAATTTCGCACCTACCGCGAGCTGTGCACAACTCGAAGACCGATGTGCCCACTTGAGTGGACGTTACACATTTGAAGCAACGAAGCAGATCCCGACCCGATGCAGAAATGATTCATGATTTGAAATTTGTATCAAAGCCAGGGAATATTGCTCCTTTTATCGTAATTAAGTCCGCAAGAAAAGGGGCGCCTTCCTTCTTTCGTGATATCTATAAATCATGTCAGGTTAGTCACAAACGCCAATCTTGACCTCTCGAAGACAAGTATCCCAGGCAGTAGAACGAAGCAGTAAATACCTTGTGTGAATTATTCGTAGTTCGGATTGCGTCTAGTGACTATCAGGAGTCGGAAAACACGCAATCCAATATGGCCCCATATGTTCTCTGGGCGAGCGTGGGCTGTCCCAGCACAGCGCCACAGGCCGAACGCCACGCAGGTGAGCTGCACGCCGCGACGTGGCGATGGAAGACCATGATATCCCAGAACTCTGGATACCACCCGAATGATTCCCAATCGATCACAGCAGCGACGCGTCCATTCTTCACCAGGATGTTGGCGGGATTCAGATCGGCATGTGTAAGCGTGGCGCGTCCCGAATCACCACCGTCTGCAACCAACCCAGCAGTGGGCAACACAAGACCAGAATTCAATAGGGTGTTTCTTTCCCGCGGGTGGAGGCGATTAGCCCAATACTGGTGAAACTGGTCCTCGGTGTGGAAAGGAGTGGCAGGTGTGACGGCTCTGTCTTCTTCGGAGCCTGGGAGTTGGCGGAAGTAGCCACTCGAGTATGGACCGCTGGGCCACGAACCGTAGAACTTGCCAAATCGTCCTAGTGTCGCCGAGAGATTGCGTAGCTTCCCAACGCAGTCGATGAGATCAACCAAGATCTGGGTCAGTTCTTCTTCAGCCGCAGTGAAGCGTGTATCAGATAGCGTTGGGGCATCTATGTAATCCATGACGAGATAAGACGTATCTCCGTGTGCAAAAAGCGTCCTCACTCGAGGAACAGGGATCGTCGTTGAATTGCGAACAAAAGTCATCGCTTGAGCTTCCCCGAAGAGAGCGTCTCCATTCCAGCCAATTTTCACGCCTAGGCCATGACCGATGCGCACGAAGCGACGCGAGCCAAATGTCAAGCAATCGTCGCGTTTCGGCGGCGCTGGTGCATTCTCGATGCGACGAAGAATTTCCAGTCGAACCTCCTCGGGAGCGGTCAGGCTCAGGCTCCTCGAAATCCATTGAGAAATGGTACAAGCTTTTCTAAGAATTTGAGTAGTCTTATTGAACATCGTCCCTCTGTGTACTTACATGTTATCGGAAGATCCTGAACGGTGCCTCGAGGCACGTCAGACCAATGTTTACCTGCGTTGTCGGCGCTAAAGTTGCCGCTGAGAGGGCGGGTGGCAAAGAGGATGACTAGGTGCTCACCGGCTTTCACAATAAAGGTCACATTTGGGGTTTTCATCCATCATGGTGATGGACTCGGACGCGCTGAATGACATTGACCATACCACTGATCGCTGGCCCGGGCACATCTTAGAGGTCCGTGCGCGATCACAGATTTTACGTCAGACGGTCACTCCAACTCACAACCGTTTTTGTTCTCTTCTTCCACAATAAAAACCGCCGATGACGATAACTGGCGGTGCGGAGAGCTGAGCTCCCCCTCTCATGATGAGGTGACCAATGGCCAAGGACCTGAGTAACAGGGCGTGGCCTAGAACTCAATGGGCTCATGTCGATCAGCCGCGCTTGGAAGATTTTCAAATGTGTATGTACTAGAGTGCAATGTGGTTCGACGAAGCTAAAGTTCATGTGGCGCGTCCGAGTCTGGCTTGGAAGTCATTAGCCGCTGAGTCGTCAAAGTTCTCCGTCCCGAAGGCGATCGGCCGATTTGATATCAGTAACTTTTTGCAACAAAGGTCTTGTATCCTCGTTGATTTCGTCTCCTTCAGTGTTTTCATGGAAAACCCATTTCAGGTGCCTGTTTTTCACTGCTCCTGACCCACCCTCTTGTTCTTCCCCAGGAAACACATTCCAGGAGAAGCCTACTATCTCCGCACTCTTCCACCACCACGGCCCCTAAACTCTCCCGGGCCCCGAACCTGTATGTGTTCGAAACCTATGATAATGAGTAGGACCCAGGCAGCAAATATTACAATCCGCCAGCGACTCGGAACCACCACAACACACACTGGAAAGACACGTGGCTTACTCCTGAGGTTTTGGAGCACTTCTGACATCCAAGTTCTGATACAAGCGGCCCCCGTCCTCAACTTTCTCAACAATCTCATGCTGATCCCTGCACTCGCTCACAGCCAACGACACGTCGTCTTACTGCGACAAACAGAATCTCACCACCAATTGCTCATTGGACAACTCAGAGATTCGTTCAACGTGATTTTGACACCTTTCTCGGGCCCGGTTTCAAAGCTCGTTGCTTCCCGCGAAGCATGCTCCGGGCCAGGACTCGACTTCAAGAAAGGGCGTCGAACCAAAAATAAACCACATCACAGGGAAAGCATTCGCAACATAGAGCGGGTAATGGGAGACGCAGCTGTTTAGGGGCTGGCGGTGGAGCGGAAGGAATACTGGGCTATGTCAGCATTGGACGAAAACATGGAGAGCAAATAGAAGTTTTCCCGTTTTGGAATTCGCCACCCTTTTGACCTCCACGAGGCGCGTACACGTTCCACGACTGAATCAGACATGTTTTCGGTTGGGATTCTGGGGGTTCTTCTCCCGCGAATCTTCTAGTCAGGTGCTTCTTTCTTTCCAAGGTGCTGCCACGGATGCTGCTCACGTCTGTTTGGCAAGAAGAAATGCAAGAAGAAATACTTCCTTTTCGGAAAACAGTGGATTCCCGGAACACTGATTCGGCCCGCAGGATTGCCCTTCTATCTCCCTTGTTCCTAAATGGCCTCTGATAGCAAAGTCGGACGGGCGACTCTCGGGAAAGCATGACAGCCGGCAAAACCTGGAGAGCCCAATTCCTCGTTGGTGGCAGGAACCTCCGGTGTCTCTTCTCTAGAATGGAAACGATTGATTGGAGCCGATGATGAGTAGACAACGTGGTACGCCCCATATTTGACTGGAAGCTTGCAGCCCTTTGATCTGTCCTTTCATTGGTCAGACATATATGGACCTAGATAGATGGTATAGATCATCTCGGCTACCAAATTGAATGAATTGAACGACAGAGGCAAAACGGAGCCCGCTACTACGCGCCTCGAGGCCGGCCCACCTCGACGGTTTTCACGCGCCGTGATTCGATGAGAAACTTCAAGCTACATACTCCCTCCTGGGACGCGGAAACATCACATCGGAGTCCTCGCCTAAGTGTTAGACAATTAACTTTGTCTGCTTTGAGGGCCGAGCACTCACCCTACAACTCACCCTGCAACCACAATAAACCGCGGTTTGTCCCCGCCTGTCTCCGCGCCTCATGTCTTTAATCTTAGGCCGTGCAGCATGACAAGGAACGATATCACGATGCAGAACTGCAAACAACTCATAACCTGTTGTCACCAGATCCAATACACACAGCCCTTGAAGTTCACGTTACTAGATGACATCCGCAACCGTGGACGAAAACCGCCAACTTCGCCGGCGCCTCGTGTAAAAACTTCCATGTAGAATTTTCTGGTACGCAACTGGTACGTCCTGATGATACTGATGAAAGTTTGAAGAACTCATGGAAAGTTCATTGAACGAAATCTTCATAAGCTATATATGTAATTACATCATTATACCGGTACGGTACGGTATACCTCTTCCATGGCCGACCCGAGATTCAAGTTAATAGCGAGTGTACTTGAACGTGCCTCGGGTCATTTTTAAACTATCTTTCCAGAAATCACCCGACCGAACGGACCTCGTGCTGCCACCTAAAACCGACACAACTCCTGGCAGATTCTTCACCCAACGGTGCCGAACTCTACAACTTGGGAAAAAGAAAAAAAAAAAAAGAGAAAGAGAGCGAGAACAAACTTCCTCAACCTCGACAGACCACTCACCAAAACGATGCCGAACTCACGGCGCAGTTTCCCAGATCCCAACTTTTTTCCAAATGTACATACAAAACCCCCTAAAGCCCTCCGAGGTCCCCCCCAAGTCAACAAGAACAACCTCGTCATGATCACTTGCTTACCTTTACCTTTCAGCACCATATTGTAGATCCACACACACAAAGAGGCAAAAAAAATAAAATAAACAAAGAGAGATCAATTAAATGATTATTGGGGGACTTGGAACCGCGCAAGTCCTTCGCGAATCAATTGTATATATATAAAACACAGGGGGGGGGGGGGGCGAGAGACACAGAGAGAGAGGTAAGAGGAAAAGGAATAAGAAAATGAGGCGGGAAAAAAAAAAAAGATGCTTTTGATACAGTTTATATGTATTCGTTCTCGTTTCGTTTGGGATTTTGAGGAGGGGGGGGGGGGAGGCGCGCGTTCGAATGCAGCGTGCGTACGTACGTACCCATCAAGGGTGGCCCGGACGACAAGATGGATGTCGTGAGAGAGGAGGGAAAGAAGGTCGAGGAAGAGGAAGGGACCAAGTGAATGATAGTGGTTGCAACGTTCGTGGGGTGTGATTGTGTGTGGGCTGTTGTATGTATGTATGTACGAAACAGGATGTCGTGAATGTAGTTGCTTTGTTACAAAGAAAGAGGAATGTCAAAAACCATGTGTGTATATGTGTGCAGATCCCTCGTGGTGTGAAAGTAGCCAGCAAAAGAAGAGAAGATGTCGAGGACGGGAAGAGAGTAGACGATGAAGATGGGTTGCTGATGAGAGCAAAATGACGGGGGACGCCGAAATGATGTTGAGTGATGTTAAAATGCGTAGAGCGATTGTTGAAATGCGCTGATGGACAATGAACACGAGCGGGGAATCGTAGAATCAAGCCGGGCAGAGGACGTCCGTGAGACGACGTGGAGACCGTAGACCGAAAGGGGAGGAAGCGTCGATAGCGAGGGATGATGAATGTAGGATCAAACCGGAGGAAAAGGGACGACGACGACGACGACGATGATGACGACGAGATGACAGCAGTGACGAAGCATCTAAAATGGAACCACAGGAGGGAAAACCCTGGCGTATTCGTGATGACGATGGGAACACCGGAGATGAACGCGGGAACACCGAAGAAGAGGGAGCAGAGCAAACAGAAAAAGAACGATGATAGGGGGGGGGACGCAGCGATTTCGGAAAATGGAACGCGAGAGGAGACGAGTTATAGTTGATTTCCCCCAAGAGAAAAAAAACCGTGCAACACAAATAGCACCGGCATCCGGGCCGGTGGACCGCACAGCAAGGATGGATGGCGGCGACGACGCCGACGAGACCAAAGACAACGACGGCTCCCCCACCTCAATACGCCCTCATCGCCGATTCATAAATATCCTGATAATCCACCATCATCGGTGGATGCACCCCACCCCCATATACCACCCCGCCTCCACCACACAAATCTTCAGGAATCGCCATCGGTGGGTGCAAAAAACTCGAAAACAGAAGCTCCGTCTCGTCCGCATGGTGTCCTCCTCCTCCTCCTCCTCCCCCTTCCTTGTTAATGTGGTTGTTGTTATTCCTCGAAGGGACACCCGAAGACGACTGAGACGAAGCCCGACCACGTCCCCCCGGAGCCTGCAAGTAATCCATCGGGCAATCCTCCGCAGGGGGGAGCATCGGCGGGTGGAACAGCTGCGGGGAGCCCTCCACCTGCGGCATCATCGGTGGGTGCCAGAACGTATTCCCACTCCCTCGCAGTGCCGGCCCGATCACATACCCACCCCCTGCGCACGACCCCGGCGAGCCCCCAGAAGACGACGCTGACGACCCATAGCTGCTAAACGGGAACTCCATAGACACGCTCGTCGCGCTCGTGGTATACCCCCCATCAGTCGCATACGACGAATACGACGTCGCACTCGACGGCGGCTCACTCGCCGAATCCGTGCTCATCCTCCTCCTCTTGGTCGACCGCGGGCTCATCGGCAACTCCACCTCGTTCCCGTTCAGATTCCCACTCCCGTTCCCATTCCCGTTCAGATTCCCATTCCCGTTCCCAACATCCCCACTGCTCGACCCCGAATCCGACAACGACCCCACAGCCGTAAACGGCAGCGCATCCGCCTGCGGCACGATCGCATACATATGCGACAGATAATCCGGGTGGTACGGCCCTGGGAAATGCGGGTGCAGCCCAAATAAGCCAGACTGTGTCAGATCCCCGAGCGCACCGAGCAGCTCCGACTGCCGGAAGTCGAGCTCCTCGCTGTAGTCCGTGAACGCCATCTGCGTGGCCGCGTCCGGGGTCATCTGCGTTGACGAGTCGGGCGCCAAGGTCGGCGAGGGCGCTGGTGACGGGCGCCGTGACACGCCCGGGCTGGCGGACGGCGTCTCGGACGCGCCGCCCCGCCGCGCTTCGTGCCGTGAACGCTTCCGAATGACGTCGGATTTCATAGAGATAGGCCGAGCGGAGCCATGTAGCTTATAGTACAATCCACATCTGTGAAAAAAAAAAAAACCAAAAAAAAAGAGGTCAGCATCCCGAAGAAGTGGACAGGGGGAAATCTGATCCTTACGCGTTACAAACCGTCTTCCCCTCGTCGTCCTTCCTCCAAAGCGGCGTAGCAGTCGTATGGCAATTGTAACATTGCGCTATCCGGTTGACAGGCGATGAGCTACGAGGCGGAGGCTTAGGGACGGGGGACGACAAACCCAGGGCGTCGCCGCCGCTCTCCTGCTGCTGCTGCTGTTGCTGATGTTGATGCTGCTGGCGGGGCGTCGGCGCTTGTGTCCTTTCGCCATGGCTGTTCCGCATGCTTTTGGGCCGGGGGCGTTTGTGCTACGAACAAAACACCAGTCAACGCCCCGAAAACCTCCGATGAAAAAAGAAAGAAAAAAGGGGGGGGGAGGCGGGACACTCACGAGCTTGCAATAAAGTCCACAAGCATTACAGTTCAACTCATCATTCAACCCTCTCCTCCACAGCGGCGTATGGGTCGCCCCACAATTCGAGCACTCCGCCTTCACGCCACCAGGCCCGGACGAATTCCCATTCAGATTCTTCAGGCCCGCAGCAGACGTCAGACTCATCGCCGTCGCGCCGTGGCCCGGGGCCCTCGTGGCTGCCCCAGTCTTGAGCGTCAGCGTCGGCCGCGTCCCCGCCACCGGCGTGTTCGAGCTCGACCGCGTGTCATACAGCAAGTTCACCCTGGACGGCTGTACAGTATCGGCCAGCAGTTCCCTGACCGACTGCGATAGCAGCGGGCCCTTGGCCGCGGCGCTCGTGCTGCTCCGTCGGCGGCCCTTGCGCACACCGGCACTGGAAGCGGCAGGAGAGGAAGCGAACCCGCCAGGGACGACGGTGCTGTTGCCCCGGCGCCGTGTGGTGATGCTGGTGGGGGCGGGGGCGGGGGCCGTGGGGCGCCGGCTGATGGCGAAGTCGGAGTCTTCGGAGTCAGAGTCGGTGTTGGTGCTGCTTTCGTCGGAAGAGTCAGGGAAGGCGCGTGGGGGCGCAATGGAAATGGAGGCTGCTTTGCGTTTGTGGGAGGTGGTGGTGGCAGCGGGAGGAGGGGAGACGGCGATGGGGGAGACGGTCGCCGCAGGAGGAGGAGCGGGCATGGGGATGGTGTACGCGTGAATAGGGGTCGTCGTTACGGGGGCCTGCATTTGTACATCTTGGTGTAGGTGTTGTTCATGGTGCTGGTCGTCAAGGTCGTCTTGGATATTGGAGGGAGCGGGTTCGGGGTACTGGAGAGTCCAGAAGTCTAGGATATTGTCCGAGGTATCGACACTGCTGAGGATTTCGTCTAGAGGAAGCTCGATGGTGGGTCTAGTAATGCTGAAACCTTCATGAAGAGGGGCAGTGGCGGGGTGGAAGCCCTCGCCGTAGCTCATGCGCGTCGTCAAAGTCGGAGTGGAGTTCAGGAGCGCTGTGGGGCCAAACCCACTAGAAAACAGGGGAGGGAAGCGGAGAGCCGTTGGGGTCTCAATATCCTGCATTGTCAACAGTGGGGGGTCCTTGTCATTGCCCTCATCGATGACCATATCGTCCTCACAACGACCGGTGGAACGCACAGCGTTCCCCGCGCGCCTGTTGAACTCTGCCGAGGGCTTGTAATCTGGCTTCTTGACATGCTGGTTGACGGCGGGGCTGGGGCGGTCGACGCTGAATGTGAATTGCATGCGCTTGATGGTGCCTGGGGCTGCATTCTGGCTAGCCTCGCGGTTGCGCTCCTTTTCAGCGGCGCGCTGGCGGATGACGTCGGCGGAATGGTTGTGCTTGTAATCGGGCGCCTGGAGCTCCTCAATACTCCTGAAAGTAACCACGGTGATCAGGGTCTAGGGTTAAGGGGGAAAGTGTGATGAGACGGGTGCGAACCGGCCTTTCTCCTTGTCCAGCTTGTCGCCCATGAATTTTGAGAGTTTCTTGAATTCGCGTTTAGATTTTGCGTTGTCGGTGTCGACCATGAGGTTCTGGAGATGCCATAGCCGCCAACTCAAGTTCTCGAGCCTTTGTCCCTGTTCGAGGTAACTGGCAACTTTGGTGCAGACCTGACAGAAAAGGAGAATAAGTGGTTTAATGTTACGACGAGAAAGAGAAACGAACCTTCCAGGTCTTGGTCAAAGCTTCAGTGTCGCCCAGGTTGCTGAACGCGACAAAAGACTTATTTCCCTGGGTAGAATAACTGTTAGTGTAGTTGGTGACTGAGGACGGCGTTGTTGGATTACTTTGAACTTGAGATTGAGGATAGAGGGCATAACCAGCGTGAAGATAGGGAGCGGTCGTGAAGCGAGGGATCAGAGAGAAAAACGACAGATGTCAAGTGTTAAAGGGCCTCGCTATACAAGTGCCGATTCAAAAAAAAAACATCATCAAAATAATATTTTTAATTTTTATTTGAAATTGAAATACATGCACCCGGGTCCCAGTTCCGTAGTTTCTGACTGGGTTTCCAGTTTCTTCTGTCACTTTTTCCGCTCAAAACTCATTGGGCACGACGCGTGGACACATGACTGGTGACTCATAAAGTATCTTCGCACCGGTCGCCCGATTTTATTGATCGCGATCGCCACATTCGGCAATCGGCTCTGTCCCCTTGTGCCTCGACGACATCCCTACCCCAATCCCAACTTCATCCCTCTCTGACTCACTCCACCCCTTCCTTCACCCCGCATGCCCTCCAGTTCTCCGTCTTCAATTTACTTGACCCGCTAAACCGCCAATCCCCTGTCGCCTATTAATCACGTCTGATCATCGTCTATTGGGGAAAGTCGCCTCGTGGCCTCCTCACAGCACATGAATCTGCGAATCTGATATCTGATGCAAAATACCACCCACCAATCTTGGCCACGCTTAGATCCCACACTAACCCTACCGGAGCACAGGAACCGCTCCTTCCCTCACCTGCCTGATCGTTCAAACGTTCCGAAGAAAGAACCAATTACAACACCGAATTCAAGGACACCTCGAGTCCTCCTTGAAATTCTGACCGTGGCGCGCTAACACATCCAATTGTATCCCTGATAATCCACATCCCCTCAACACGAGGCGCCCCAACAACACCGCCATTCCTAAATAAACGCACCCATGATCATCCTCGTCCTCCTGCGGTCATCCGTACATGGCTGACTAATGATCTACATTCAAAGTTTCAACATCAGCGTCTTTGTCTTCATCTCCCGGCCCTGCCTCGCTCATGAACCCCTCCTCCGAATATAACCGACACAATGATTAACCACGTCCCATTGCATCAACCCTTACTTACCATAACCACAAAAGACAAGATCCCGTACCGCCCATCCCAGCCTGAAGTTCCTGATAATTCCCTGTCTCCCTAAACCCCCCTCCGCGCACACATGTTCCACCGCCTTGTTTAATCCCATCACCCCCTCACGACACGACAGGAACGTGCCCACCTCACTAATGAACCCGCTCCCAAAGCAATCAGAACAGCGACACAACGGCATCGAACGCAGAATGCCCATAACCCTGATAAAGATAAAGTCATGGTGACGCTCTGCCCTCGTACCCGTGACCACCGAATAACTTCCGCCGCACAACACCCCACCCAGCGCACTCAGCGTTCTCTCTCTCTCTGTCTCTAAATATAAATATGCACTTCACTTACCTTATCGCCACACGTAACAGAAGAGAGAGGAAGAACTTGCTCTAGATTTCATGTGCCTTGGCATCTCCACCCATATACATATTTCCTTCCGATGAAGCAGGACCGACCCAGGCGATCCGGATTCGACAAATCCAAAACAGCACTGCTCAGCATGTGTCACGAGGTCAAGCTCTGCACGACGGCCCGTGGACTCGGGAGGTTTCTGATAGTACGAGAGCCCGCATGAAACGACGTGGGGTTGCCGTTACACTGGAAAAATGAAACAAAAGGAAAAACGACGGGGGCGGCCCGAGAGAAAGAAACTGTGGCAAGCGAGGTAAAAGTTGAACAGCGCTTCGCTTGTTGAGTGCCGGGCGCGAGTCGCAAAACCATGACCAACGCCCAAACGGCGCGATAAAGCATTTACACCTCGTTTTTGTATCATTATTACTGATATTAAGTTAGAGTCGGCCGATCGGTTACCAGCCAGCGAACCAAATCAGAGACCGTGATTCGAAAGCTCCACAATGTCAGTAAAAAGTTGTACACCAGGAGACTGTTGTATAGTAAGTTATACACACGTAAGAGAAGGAGTTTTCAAGTTGGACCCCACATCTCATATTCTTCCAAGTTCGAACTCGAACACGGTCTTTTGACGGAAGCGACCTCAAAAGATGTTTAACACTGTCACGCCAAGCCCCCAGTGCCGAGATGAATTCAACATGGATCCAGGATGACCCCCACGATTGGACCAGTTCGGTACTGACACATACTTACATACCGCGCGAGCCTGAGTGCATCTGTCACCCTCATTTCAACAGGAAATTCGAGGTGAACCTGAAGTAGAACTTGTGGCCCCGTGTATGATGTATCCCCGTTGCTCGCTTGCTATTGTTCGGCTCTATCAAAAGGTGGTACTACGCACCGAGAACACAGAACACGCAAAAAATCCTACAATCCGGCGTCAGATGATCTCCATTAACAAACGACCCACCCAGTCTCTCTTACTGACGGGCGACAGGCAGCAAGCAACTCCTATCCAAGTACCGCGTCCGGGGAACTCAATTATTATCAAAAAATCTTTCCGGCAACCATAGATAAGTGATATGTGCCCACTGACGAAAATGAACACCCAATCCTCCTCCTCCGACGCAAACACTCGGCCGATTCAATCCAGGTTCACCTATCGAAGCTCTGGAAATCTGGAATTTTCCCTTTTTTTTTTTCCCGTGAGTGAGTGCCCTGGATCAACCGACTCGGACAGGTCAACGAAACACCAATCCCCAGAAGCACGCGAGGCTCACCCATGGTTCGAAAAAAAAAGACCCAAGCTACTATATAGGTCTTAGCTCAACGGTCTTTGCATACGTCGTTTCAAACGTCACTGATGTCACTCAATACTAATAATAGATTCATATTCACATGTATCGGAGTTGTAACCTTAAAATCTGATACATTCATTGTTTCGGAGCAAGCCCCTTTTCCCCCGCCCTGCCCCCTACAACCATGATGCACCACTTTGCCAGATGAACTTTCCTTGCAAAAAGTACTATTCACCACCACAGGACATTTGAATCTGGGCCTCCTCATTCCACTCCAACACCTCCTGTGCACTCACCTTTACCATGGCTGAACAAAAATGCGGGTGCAATTGCCGTCATTGGAGGGGTCATCACAGCAATATTCATGGGAAACTATGCCTTTATTGATGCAGAATATCGTGTATGTGTTCATTTTTTATTTTATTTCTGTGTTATCTATCGTTCAGTGGGATACTCAATGTGGGGGGGGGGGCCAGTTCATAGTTCCACAGATTGGGAGAAAGATAGACATGTTGGATGAAAAATTGGATGAGCAATTCACAAGATTGAATGTGAGAATGGATGTGAGTTTATTTACTCATTTTGGTTGAATAAGTTTATTCAAATTCATAATAGAGAGTTGAAAAGAATATTGCCACAATGCAGAAGGATATCACTACAATGCAGAAGAATATCACTACAATGCAGAAGGATATCACTATGATGCAGAAGGATATTCAACTACTCCTTCACCTCTATAAGATGCAGGATCCACAAGTCAATAGGTATGCCTCCTCTTTTAGTCAACTCTTATGCAGCGCTGACTCCCAGCTATAAATGACTGTGTTTATTAGAATTTGAGTTCAACACACCTAGTGTTTTGAAGTTAATTCAAGTTAATTGCTCAAATTTTCTTTCACTAACTTTAACCATTAAAAAGTTTTTCAAAAATCCTTGAATTCAACTTAACCAATTAAAAGTCTTAACTTTGCATATTTATCTTTTATTTTTATATTGGTAAAGCTATATTAAATGTATAAAACCACAATTCAAACTATTATTCTTCTCAAATTTGACTGATTACAATGCTTTGTACAATATTATATATGTAGTGGTGCAGTCCTTAATTTCTTAAACCTCAAATTAACTGATTAAAATTTTTCTAACATTTGGCTAGACTTAACTGTAACTGCAATTAACTGTCATTAATCTTAAGCTGCAGTTAGGTTAACTAATATGTGCTCAGGGCCTTGAGGGAGGCAAGAGAGGATAGTCTGTGACTCTATCGTTATTGTGAGGATAGAGTGACTGTGGTGAGATGACCATGGAGAGCATATATTTATTGGAGTAGAGCTAGTATTCGGATGTACAAAGTGCAGTATGAAAGAAATGGGTGATGCCCTGCCAGGGGCCCTGACTAGCACAATCTGAGAGACCATAGGAACAAGTTGAACAGCGCTCCCCTATGCTGATAGGAGTGGTGTGAGTCGCTCAGTTGGTTATATTGTCAGTTTAACATTGTGTTATTAAAAAGGTTGAGAGTTCAATTCTTGCAAGTGGCAAATATTTTGTAGTCTGCTATTTTGTAACATGGATTTCAGTTGCTCAGATTGATCCGTGCAAAAACCGGTTCAAAACCGGTCTCATCAATCAGTCTTTGGCCGGTCTTTGAAACTCTAAATTTGGAGCAAACCGAGAACTGATTGTGCTTGAAAACCTTAAAGACCAAGATTGGCAGTCTCGGTCTTTCCCAGTTCGGTTTGGTCTGGTCTCAATCTGAAACCAGTTCACAAAGACTGAACCTTTAAACACTATGTGTCGTTGATGGCCCAAGAGAGCTTTTGTGGGTCGATCTGAAAGCGGTCACTGGAGTTGCTGATGGCAACATGTGGGCGCTTGTGGTGGCTAGAGGATGACAGTTTGGGATCTGGATCTGGTCCGTGCACATCCGTGAGGCCAGGGAAGGCGTAGGTTGCTGAGAGATTGTTGAGGAACCATGGTTCAGCCTCATCTTCCTTCACCAATATCCGGAGCACCAATGGTTGGGATGAAAATGGCTCTCCCAAATGCTTGTGAAGTGGCCGATCCAGCCGCATCAATGTCAGTAGTGAACTGTTGGCGGGCAGCTGCCTTCTGTCGTTTGTCAATTGGGGACTTGTTGATCTCCTCATACCCAAGGTGGAGCACCTTCTGCTTTGGAATTCGACTGAGTTGGAATCATCGAACAGTCTGTCGAGTCTGTCGATTTCTGTCTCGCCTGAGTTGGGAGGCATATCCAGCGCAATAGAGATGGATTGGGGGACCAGGATCTGAGCCCCGTGTCCCACAGAGATTGGTTGGATCGACATGTTACCATAGTGTTTCAAGGTCCAGTCTGGTCCGGTTTTTTGCCCAAAAATTTTGAGATCAGAGACCAAGACCAGGTGAGTGGTCTCTCTGAAAAACTAAGACCAGGACCGGTTTAAACCTATGAACTGCATAGAACCAGGGGGGGTGGTCTTTGTATTTTTGAAAAGATGAACCAGGACCACCCCCTGGTTCAGTCTGGTCTCAGTCTTCTTTGTGGTCTTTGAGACTGGATCTTGAAACACTATGTTACTCTCTCTTGGTGGTTGAGTTCGGGTTGAGTCTCTGGCAGACCCAACCTGGACAAGAGGCGTGGAGATGACACATCATTGGCCAGATCGGTGAGTTGATTGGATAAGGGTCGCTTCATCTTCGTGGTTTAGGTCTTCAGATGCCGATTTAGCAAATTTATCTGCCATTCACAGTCAGACCGAATAGGGGTGTTATAAATGGAGCAATGCCGAATGGATGGTACACAAAAAGATGTTGAAGAGGGCCAACATGCCTGGAGAGGGATGGATGATGAGGGAGAGATCCTAGAGGAGTGTGAGCATGATTTGTGCACACATTGGCCTGGTGTGCACATATTAGACTTGTGTAAATATAATTTAAACACACTTGATGGCAAAATGGTTTAAAGTTAAGTTAAGTCAAGGTTAATTTGAGGTTATATAATTCAGCACTTAGTGAAATCCATGCAGAAATAAAGGAAAGAATGATGATCTCAATATATTTTGGTACACACAGAACAGACTAAATATATCTTTGTAACAAGAGAGACAAAAGAAACAAAAGAAACAAGATGAACAAGACAAACAAGAAGAACACAGACAAAGTGAACTGCACTATGCCCAAAAAGGAAATTGAGATGGCTTTCACCAGTTCCACATCTTCGGAACTCCATCCAGACACTCCCATGGCATCAACCATTACCAAAATTTGACCCACTTCAGACTTGGAATCAGAGATATCCTTGAGACACAGGATAGTGTCATCTACAGGCACTTCTTTGACACTGAATGCGAACTCGTTCTCGCTCCCAAAGTCTGATTCCACAGGGTTCACAGAGCCACTTGGCTCATCCATCCTGGTTTCCACCTTCAATTTCTTCTTATAGAATTGGTGAATATGCCCACTTGCTCCACACTTTGAACAGCTAAGTTCCCCTTCCAAATTCTCCTTTCTGCTAGTAACAGCTCCAGCTTTCCCATCAGATTCATCAGCAGCCTCAGGACATACATAGTGTTTCAAGGTCGAGTGCCATGTGGGGCCACCAATAAGTGTGTGATACCAACTCTAGAGTCTTCCAGCGTCCTGGGTGTCCGACCACCGGATTGTCATGGTGTTGCGTGATGATTCATTGGCGGAGCTGTGGGTTGTTGGGCACATAAATGCGATCTTGGAAGTACAGTAAACCCTCTGACTGTCGCCATTCCGCTCCGCGGATGGATGCAGCTCCGACTGTCGGAAGGGATTTGATGACCTCCGCTATGCTATTCTCTAGAAGGCCATCACGGATGCCCTGTCGGACCTTCCAGAGGACATCGTGCTCCTCACCTTGAGTGGCTACTCCCTGAGTGGCCCGTATGGCAAACGGCTCCGGTCGGAGTAGGACTATGTCCTCGTTGTCCCGTGAGCCATCTCCATGGTCCGCCCGATGCGACAGTGCATTGGACTTCCCCATCGACTTGCCCGGTCAATGGTGCATCTTGAAATCAAAACACGCTAGGTATAGAGACCACCGTGCTTGTCGCTGATTGAGCTTCTGGGCAGTCATGAAGTATTCGAGGTTTTTGTGATCGGTCCAAATTTCCACCGTCTTCTCTGCTCCTTCAAGGAAATGTCGCCATTCCTCCAGCGTGTGGATTACAGCCAGCATATCCTTGTCATGAATTTCGTAGTTGCGTTCCACTGGGCTAAGGCTTTTGGAATAAAACACAACAGGGTGCCACTTACCGTCCTCCGACGGTTGGGACAGTACCGCTCCAGTCGCAAAGTCGGAGCTATCCGCTTCGACTCGCCACTCCTTGCTGTGGTCAGGGAGAACAAGTATTGGAGCGGAGGTGATCCTCTGCTTCAGACCTCCAAAGGCCCCTGCTTCCTTGTCACCCCAGGACCATACACAGCCCTTGGTTGTGAGTCGGAACAGAGGACATGCGATGTCGGAGAACCCTTGGATGAAACGACGATAGAAGTTAGTGAATCCAAGGAAGGACTGCACCTCCCGCACGTTAGTCAGAGTCGGCCACTCCGACACTCTGGCTACCTTGATGGGGTCCATTTCCACACGTCCTTTCTCAATAATAAGGCCAAGGTATTCGATCTGTGTCTGTTCGAATTCACACTTCTCCGGTTTGAGATACAATCCATGTTGTCGGAGCCACTCTAATACTATGTGTGTGATCCTCCGATGCTCCGACAGGTCCGATGTAAAGATGAGAATATCATCAAGATAAACACATACACCACCTTCAGTAATAAGATCTTGTAGGATATCGTTCATTATAGTCTGAAAGGTTGAAGGACTATTAGTGAGTCCGAAGAACATTACAAGGGGTTCGAAGAGTCCCCGATTTGTCTGAAAGGCCACTTTCCATTCATCTCCAGGCTTGATTCGGACATTATTGTAGCCCCATCGGATATCGAGCTTGGTGAAGTATTGAGCATTCTGGAGTTTGTTGACTAGTTCGGAGATGAGCGGAAGAGGGTACTTGTTTTTGATAGTCTTGGAATTGAGCAATCTATAATCCTGAACGAGTCGGAGGGAACCGTCCTTCTTCTTGATGAAAAAGACCGGAGAGGCCATTGGAGATTTTGAAGGTCGGATCCGACCAGTGGCCAGATTTTCTTCCAAGAATGCATTGAGTTCCTTCTGTTCCTTCGGAGCGAGCAGATACACCTTGCAACCCGTCGGAGTTGCGTCGGGGATCAGCTCAATGGCATAGTCCCATACACATTCCTCTGGCAGATTGTCAAAGGAGGTCTTGGAAAATACATCTTCAAAATCATGTAAGTGATTAGGTACAGAATCACGAAAAGACTTGGGTTTCTGATTTTGGAGGAATGCCTCTGATAGGCATTGTGAGGTAGTTGACGATGCTCGGAGAATTCCAATGTCGGAGGTAGGGCTCCAATGAAGAGGCAATCTCCCTCTTCAAACTCGTCTTCCTCCTCCGCATCGTCTTCCAATGGCTCATCCAATGATTGTTCTTCGTCCTCGCTTACATCTTCCACCCAAGGGCCTCGCGGGGCTTCCTCCGCTAATCCAGCATCTGGCGTCGGACCCATCCGACAAGTGCGGATGCGTGCCTGCTTGAATTTGCGGACCTTCTGCTCCTGAATGGCCTCCTGATGGCAAGTCCGACAGCGAGTGGGACAGCGACTCATTCTCACCTCCCCAGAGGTCCAATCTACCTCGGGATTGTGCTCCTTGAGCCACGTGAATCCAAGTACAATATCCTGCTTTCCCAGTCCAGTTACAGTGAGCTGGGTCCGCTCTGTGTGATCCTGATATCGGAGTATAATGTCCAGGACCTCCGATATTGCTCCAGCATCGTTCGGAGTACTGTCAACATTGTAGACAGGGATTGCACGTTGTAGCCTTCAGGTACTGAGTCGATGTTTCTCTACCAGGGAGCGGTCAATGAAGGAGCCAGTCGCTCCGCTATCGAGAAGAGCCTTTTGTGAAAGGGTATCCTTGGTGTCTGTTGTCTCCAGAACAACATCTAGTTCAATAGCATTGTCGGAGCCGTCGGAGGCCAGGATGTATTTTTTCGGAAGTCGTCGTTCCCATTTTCGGAGTCGGGGTAGGTGTGACTGAGGGTTCATTCTGCGCCACGTCATAGGGAGAAGAAGTAAAATCTGATTCATCTATAGACAAGGAAGCATAATGATTGCTAGTGGACAATGAGGGCACACCATTCACTTGTTGTCGGGGGAAAAATCCTCTTGTTTGTCTTCCGCTTGCTCCGACGCTTCAGCGACGTCGGAGGTAGACGTCACTGCATCTTTAGCGGCTAGTTGGTCCATCATGTACTCCTCCTGTTTGTCCAACATCATGAATCAGATGTCAAATCGGAGCGGACACTCGCGACTGAAATGACCAGTTTTACCACATCTGAAGCATACATTGGTGTTCTTACCCCTGACGTGAGAGGCATCGATATCCATTGCATTGGGGTCATGGACGGACGGAGTCGGAGCAACGACTGTCGGAGGTGCACACAGAATATAGGGGATGAAAGGTCGGGGAAATACAGATCCTGCCGCTGCCTTTGGTGCGGTCGGAGCAGTGCGGAAAGGGTTCAGGCATGTTGGAACTGTGGACTTGAAAGCTTTATTGGCAATTCAATTATCATCGTTGACTCGTGCAGCTGCATACCAGGCATCCAGGTTGTCATCCATGGGTCGTCCGAAAGTTAGTGTCACAATTTTGGATTGGATGTCGGATTGGAGGCCATGTCGCAACTTAAGTACTATGTTTGTTCCTTCGGTGTACCCAGCCTTTTCAACATAATCCTTGAAGTCATCAATATAAGCCTCCACATCCCGACTACCTTGGTAATAGGCTTCTCCCTCAAGAATGAGCTGTGCATCTTGTTCTTTGTTTTTCGGAGTGAACTCGCGATGAACACAGTTCAGAACTGCACCCAGGTCTGGTGACACGGAGCCCCGGTCCGACGCTCTTGTCAGATGACGTGGTCAGCAAAGCGCGCAGCACGTCCACTCTTCATGAAGGAAAGCACCCAATAGATCCTAGCATGATCATCTGCAAACTGTTCTGGAATCAGTCCCATATACAGTTCACAAGAATTAAGAAAAGTCCAACCAGTGGTACGTGCTCCGTCGAAGTCCGACGGAGTTGCGGGTTTGGCCCGACGCACACCTGGATTGGCAGGTGCGATCGGGGCTGGCGGGAAGGCCAGAACTGGGGCCTCCGCTGGAGGGGGAATCGGGTTGGGGTTGGGAATGGGAACAGGTGGAATAGCGGCACGGATAAGTTGTTTGAGTTGAGCGGTAATGTTGGTGAGGGTCTGGCGGTGTTCCTGGAACTCGCGGTTCAAGCGCAGTAAGACGTTCGGGGTCATCCATTTCTACGTGCGATACGGAGTCACCAGTCACAGAGTGGTAGGCAGAATGGTGGGAAGAGGGATCGGAAGGGGTGTCAGATGTACCGGAATTGGAGGAGGGCGGACTCAAGTCCGTGTCGTCAACTCCGAAGCGCGGAATGGCTTCAATGGTACAATTCGTACCCAGTCTGTTTAGAGAGAACTTTCTACTGTAAGGGCGACCTTACGATCCAACAACTCCAAAGTGCTCCGAAGCGACTCCGACGTCGGACGACTTGCAAGGGAAATCCAAAGTTAAATTAGACTCTACGAAGTACAATACGAGGTGTACCTTGCAAGGGAAATCCAAAGAGAAAGTTCTGAGGATTCCCTTGCAGGCTAGACAGCTATATAGACGACGAGAATTGGAAATGAGGAGAGGAATGTTGAAATATGACAAAGATCGGGAGTAGGGATGGGAACGGAATATGTAAATTGGAAGTGTGCATGTGGTGGTATAAATCATTGCTCCGACGTGCACTCTGACACAGAGGACGAGTTGGAAGTGTTGGAGGTCGGAGGTGTCGAAGGATAGATGGAAATGAAAGGAAACATAAAGTATAGTAATATAAATAATAGACGTACCACAACGGTCGGAGGGTCGGAGGATGGGTCGGAGGTGTCGGAGGGTCGGATTGAGGAAATCGGATGGTTGCCCTTACACATTTGGCATGAGTGGTGGCCATTGGGCACAAGAGAGGAAGAGAGGGAGAGGTAGTGGGGTTGTTGAAAGTGGTATACATAGCATGACATGTGATGGGTTGCAGGTTACGAAAACACAACCTGTACTTGGACTTGTGACAACCTGTACCTATGACCCTCAGGGGTTACCCATATCCATGCTATTGCCTAAATAGTATATATATATTACATGTAATCCAATGTGGTTGTGGAAAGGAGGAAGTAAGAAATGTTGCTTTTTGTGTTTGAGGAAACCCATGATGGACTGTTGATCACAATCTGCAATGTGATTTGATCCATCATTTTGCTACCCAAGCTCTCTACCATACATAGGTCATGTATCTAATTGTATATATACTTACTATTAGTTTCTAAGTATCTCTACATATATCAAGAGCCAATGACTGCCACACATGCCCAACTCCTGCCAAACAATACTGTAATAATTAATTTATTGTTTTTGTCATAATATACATAGGTCTGGACTGGTTTAAACCGGCCCAGTCTCATCTACTTTACACTCTCCCATAGTGTCCATTGGAGTCATAATCCATTGGACTCCTTACAAAAGTTTCATTTTTTGAATAAAATTCAATCTAATCTAACATTTTTTCTTTCTTTTTGGATCAACAATTTATATAGTGGAGTCCACTTGACATAGAGTAAACTACATTAATCTGAGGAGCTACGTACACATGAAGAATAAGTGGTGCAAAGCTCTATCGAGCTGATAAGACCTCGCACTAGGTTGGGGAAGTCTGTGATACACAAATACATTAGTATGTGCACTTGAGTATTTGAATGCACAATACAAGAGCACTCCAATCTTGTGAGGTTGGCCATTGATGGTGCTGGGGGGTGTCTGCACCCTACCCCTCAAAGAAGTGCCTGTGCGGTTCTTACCCTTCAATCATGTTCGCTTGCCAGAGGGGGCTGCACCCCTTTGAACTAGTGATGGACAAGAATATGCAAAATCCTCAGGGTTTTGGGGAAGGGTGAGGGAGGGTAAGGGTGAGGATCAGAATTTCTCACCCTCCAAAAACCCGTACCCTTTCGGATGGGTTTGGGAGGTCACATGATATTTGGTTGAGCCAAACAATCAATGATCAACAAGTTGAAGTTGATGTTTCAGTGATCGACACTTTTCTCCTCCCACCCAGACGTCCTTCCAATGGCCACCTTTCATTCGTGCCCAACGACCTCCCTTCGCACCCAACAGCTGGTACTCACACCCAATGGCCCTCACTTATGCCCAACGGCATCGACTTGTGCCAACAACCTTGACTTGTGCCCAACAGCCCTCACTTGTGCCCAACGGCCTCCCTTCACACCCAACAGTCAATACTGATGCCCAATGGCTCCTCTTTGTGCCCAATGGCCCTCACTCATGCCCAATGACCTCAACTCATGCTGAACAACCTCTCTTCACACCCAACAGCCGATACTGATGCCCAACGGCCCTCACTCATGCCCAATGGTGTCCCTTCGTGCACAACTGCTGCCACTCGTGCATAACAACCTCCCTCCGTATGCCCAACAGCCCCTCTTTGGGCCCAGCTGCCGCCACTCATGCCCAACAACCTCAACTCATGTCTAACAACCTTGACTCATGCCCAATGGCCCTCACACACATCCAACGGTGTCGACTCGTGCCCAACCACTGCCCACCATCCTATACTCACCCACTGACCAGAGATTGTCCACCTTATTTATTCGGTAGAAATATACACACATACATGCTAAAGAAGGGGCAAAAGAGATAATAAGAATATGTTAAGGGCTTGTTATAATATTGGTAATGGTGCCTGTATCAGTAGGTAGGTTCAATTCCCATCAAAACTCTGAGCATGCCACAAAAGCACTTCTAGTAGCACATCCACTCAATGGATTCCTCTTGTCTCTATTGCCCCTTCTTTAGTACATATAGGAGTAGGCTTCTGCCTCAGTGATAAGGTGGGTGATATTTAGATTAGTAGATAGGCTCCAATATCATCAAACCCCCAAACACACAACAAAATCCAGACTGTTCCTCTGGTATAAATACTCTATTATATGTATATATTAATAGTCTAGAAGATGAGAAGAATAGGTGCAATGGTTGGATTTATATTAAGGTGCGCTTTTCTGAGAATCCAAGCCTGGCCCAAACCCTGGGCTTCAGGCCAAGCCCGAGCCTGGACATCTCAGACTGGGATTTATCGATCCTTCATACGGGTACTCAAGATAAACCTGTGAGTACCTGAAGAACTTGATGACCTGCGAGTACCCAAAGAACTCGCGGGTTTCGAACCCGCGGATCCGAGTATGGGTTCGAACCCGCGGATCCGAGTATGGGTTCGAACCCGCGGATCCGAGTATGGGTTCGAACATTTAAAATACCAGTGAGTACAGATCTGGGTAACTCACAAGTGCACTCGTGCTATGCCTTATAGTAGTACAGGATGCACATATGTATTTACATGACAGGCCATTGGGCATAAATGGAAGCCGTTTGGCATATGAGTTGGGGCTGTTGGGCTCAAGTGGTAGGTGTTGCGTGCAAGTCGAGGGCATTGGGCATGAGTCGGGGCCATTGGGGATGAGAGAGAGCTGTTGGGCTCGAGTGGTGGGCATTGGGCGTGGGTTGAAGCCATTTGGCATGAATGGAGGCCGTTGGGCAAGAGAGGGGTAATTGGGCAAGAGAGAGGGCCATTGGGCATGCAAGAGGGCTATTGGGCGCAAGTGGAGGCTGCTGGCCATGGGGTGCAGCTGTTGGATGTGAGTGGAGGTCATCTGGTGTGAGTGGAGGTCGTGTGGCATGAGGGGCAGCCGTTGGGCATGGGGAGTCGTTGGGGATGAGGGGTGGCCATTAGTGACAGGTGGGGCCTGAGTGGAGGCCATTGGGGATGAGGGGCTGTTAAGAACTGATCGACAAAACGTCGGAAAGTCAGAGGGTCGAAGCACGTGCAACGTAGGGGCAAGGACTTGGCTTCAACTTGTGTGTTGTGCCCTCGCTAATACGTTGGTGTCCTTATTTCAGAGGATCGGAGGATCGGAGGTCAGAGGTCGGACTCAAGTTAAGAGTTGGAAAGAGGACGGGAGGTATGATGTCGAATCTAAGTTGATATTCAAACTGAAGCTAATACACGATTCTACATAAGTTTAAATACTATGTCGGAGGACGTGTGGCTTCATCGGAGTCAGATAACGAGTGGCTGTCGGAGATCCTTAACATAAGTAAAATGGTCAGATGTAAGTAATGTACGTAGTAACGAGATTCATAACAGTAAGTATGCATAATAAGTATTAGTCAAAATGTCGGAGGTGTCGGAGGTGTCGGGATTGGTCAGAAATCGTCGGAATGGATCAGAATGTAACAGTATTTCCCCCTTAGGGCCGAACCCATGAGGCCTAAGGACCTAGGTGGTCGGTGCGCGTGAACTGCGTCATGTGATGCATTGGTTGAAAATACCGTCTGAGTGGTTCTTTCTTCTTGTTCCCCCATTCTCTTTTCGTTTTAAAACTCTTCCGAAAAAACCTCAATATGTCGGCAACCGATTTTCAAAAGGAGATGGAGGCGCTGCAGGCTAAGCTCGCGGAGGTGGAGGCAAAAAAGCGAGCAGCGGAGGAGGAGGCTGCAAGGAAGGCTGAGGAGGAGCGGAGAGCGGAGGAAGAGAGGGCTGCGGAGGCGGCGCGGACAGCGGAGGAGATGCGGGTAGCGGAGGAGATGCGTTGGGTGTCGGAGCTGGCAGCTCAGAAGAGGGCCGATGTAGTGGCCGCTGCGCAAGGCGCATCGAGCAAGGGGTCGGGGGGGCTGCAGGCAGAGAAGAAGAAGAAGGTGACGAAGAAAAGGAAGGTAGAGGAGGTGACGGCGACGGTCGGAGAGGGGTCGGGAGTCGGGGTCAGGGTCGGCGCTTGTGATAGGTGCAATGTGAAGGGCGTTGAATGCGAACGCGATGAGTAAGTTCTTCTTTGGTTCGTCTCTTCTGTTTTAACCTTTTGTTTCAGGAATAAGTCGTCCTGCAAGGGTTGTGTCAAGGACAAGAAGAAGTGCGAGGTCGGAGCTTCGGAGGGAAAGTCGGAGGTGAAGGAGGTGAAGAAAACGGTGAAGGTGATTAAGGGGAAGAAAAAGGCGTCGGAGATGCCATTGGAGAGTGGGTCGGAGGACAATGTCTTGGGTGTCCTCAAGATGATACTGGCGGAGACGAGGCAGGTGAGGCGACTGCTAACAGCAGTCGAAGGCTCGGTGAACACCGAGTATCAACCCAAGTCGCCGGAGGAGTCGGAGGAAGGGTCGGAGTCGGAGATGGATACAGCGGAGGAGACACACGAGTTGAGACTGGAGAAGAGGATCGTGAGAAGGATTAGGAAGGACCTTGTGAATAGGAAGAGGTTGGAGTTGCCAGAGCTGTCGGACGATTCCGACATGTCGATTTCGGAGCCGTCGGAGAAGGCGGAGGAGGAGGAGGAGGAGGAGGACAAGGAGGAGGGTCCGTCAAACAAGAAACAATGTACTAAGTAGATAGAATAGTACTTGTTTTTTCTTGTTTCAGAGCGATGTGAGCGGGCCCGGTTTGTCGGGATAAGCAGAGTGAAAGTCGGAGACAAGCTCGGGGGTGTTTTCCAATTCATCGGCTGGTAGCCAAGAGAATTCTTCATCAGTGTTTTCATATCCTAACCAACGGATGAAATATAGTAGCTTGCAGCTATGTCGTTGGTCGATCTTTGAGTCGACTATTTCAGCAATCTCGTACTCAAGTTCTCTGTCGATGTCAATTGGAGGAGGCGGAGGTTGGGTCCGATTTGGAATGGTGTTCGGAGTTGTGGGTTCAAGCATGGAGACGTGGTAGACGGGGTGAACTCCATGGAATGTGTCGGGGAGTCGGAGGGTAAAGGAGTGTGTGCCGGGTTGTGCAATGATCTCGTATGGTCCCAAGTACTTTTCTGAGAGTTTCTTGGATGGGCGTGTTGTGCGGAAGAACTGTGCTTTGACGAAAACCTGTTGTCCGACAGAAAATGTCGGAGGTGCGATCCGATTATTGTTGGAGGACTTCTGGTAACGTCGTCGAGCATTGGAGATGGTGGCTTTCAGTTCTTGGTGAAGTTCGTCTAAGTCGGTCACAAAGGATTGGGCTCGGGAAGAGGCAAGGTCTCATTCCGGGTGAACAGTAATGTTCAGATGGTAACCCTTGTTAGCAAAGAAGGGAGATATGCCAGTGGTAGCACTAGGTGCGTTGTTGTACGCGAACTCCGCAATCGGAAGGAGAGCGGACCAGTTGTCCTGTTGGTAGTTGCAGAATATCCGCAAGTACTGTTTGAGGGTCTGGTTAGTGCATTCGGTTTGGCCATCACCTTTGGGGTGGTAACCGGAGGTGAAGTGGAGGGTCATGTTTAGAGCCTTTCCAAGAGATCGGAAGAATCGGGAGATGAATTCGGGGCCGCAGTCAGAGGTGACATGTTCGGGAACGCCGTGTTTAGAGAAGACATGCAATACGAAGAGAACGGCAAGGTCTTCAGAGGTGCAGTGAATTGTTGTCGGAATGAAAATACTTTGTTTCGTTAATCGGTCAACGATAACGAGGATTGAATCAAAGTTGTCGGAGGTCGGAAGGGTCTCGATGAAATCCATTGAGATAGAATTCCAAGGTCGTTCGGGGATCGGAAGCTGTTTGAGTAGACCGTAAGGCTTGTGTCTTTGTGGCTTCGATCGCATGCAAGTGGTACATGACTTGCAATAGTGTTGAAGTTCCACCTGGGCGCTAGCCACAGGTGTACTGAGCAACATAGCTACAGTGGAAGTACTCTATGATACCGCTATGGTCACTTACATGGTTTGGAGGGGTAAGGCTGGTGAGAGCGGTTGAGGCTGGTAAGAGCGATGGAGCTGGTTAAGAGTCAAGAGACAACTTGTTGATATTGACAGTTTCCTGGTCTTATATACCGTACTACTGTTTGTACCAACCAAACAAGTATGTAATCAAAGATGTGTAAAGGTCACGTGATGTAGTCTAATCTAATCTAATCTACGTGATGGAAAAGTTTCAACACCCCCCCATATTTAGTACATACTTCTAAATACATCTTACTTTTTCCCATATAGGTACTCTTTTTTCATCTAGTTTTTGAGTAGTCCAAAGTACGGGATAAACTTGCTAAAGAGGATTTTCCCCAGATTCTTAGTTAAAAGGTCTGCAGGGTTATTCACTCCTTCAATGAATTCAACCATAATAATTCCTTCAGATACTTTTTCTCTGACGAAGTGAAATCGCATGTCGATGTGCTTGGATCGCTTCTCAGTTACAGGATTGGATGCGATAAAGACAGAGCCATTGTTATCTCCATAGATTGGAACCGATCCGATCTACATTCCAAGTTCGGCAAGCATGCTTCTAAGCCATGTTACTGCGCGACTGCAATCTGATAGCGCCATGTATTCTGCTTCCGTAGAAGAGAGGGCAATGGTTTTTTGTGCTGATGAAATCCATGTTACTGCTCCAGACGCCAGCGATATGAAGTAACCAGTGGTAGATTTCCTGGTGTTTTTGTCTGACGCCCAATCGGAGTCTGTGAAGGCGTAGATCCCTTTCCCAGAATCCCCATCATACATGATTGCGTAATCTTTTGTCGCCTTCAAATATCTGCAAATATCCCTAGCCACTTCTAAATGGCGTTTGGTAGGGTTTGCGGAAAATTGGGACATTTTGATCACAGCGAAACAAATGTCGGGTCTTGTCCCGATCATTAAGTACAATAGTGATCCAATGACGGATTGGTACTTGGATCTGAGTTCCGCATTGGGTTCATCTTGGGACTTCATGGGTTTGTAGCCCGTCGGAAGTGGGGTGTGGGTGGCGTTTGATTCGCTCATCCCCATTCACACGAGAATTTTCTCAAGGTAAGGTACTTGATCAATGAAGATCCTCTTCCCATGTTGTCTTATTTGGATCAAGAGAAATTCTTTCGGTTCCCCATTAGACACTAGGTGGCCTAGGTCCCTACATTCCCATGTTGTCATGAAGGCCTTCTTTTTCTCTAGCGTGTATTCTTGGTTTGTGCCGAGAAAAGCAGAGTCATCGACATAAATGACGGCGATCACAATTTCCCCGTTGGTACTTGTGTGAATAAAAACTCCCGCATCGGAGTGTAGCCAGACAAAGCCAAGCTTTTTCATGGAGGAATCGAGTTCTCTCCACCAGGCTAATGCGGCCTGCTTGAGTCCGTATAGGGCTTTGTATAGTCGGTACACGAAGTTTTCTTTCCCTTTTACTATGTAGCCCTCAGGCTGTCGCATGTAAATTACCTCTCGGAGTCTTCCATAGAGGAAGGCTGATGAGACGTCCAAGAATGTCATGAACCACCCTTCAAGGGCTGTCAATGCCAAAATCAATCGGACGGTCTCATACCTCACTACTGGTGAGAAGATTTGATCAAAATCGATCCCTTCTACCTGTGAGAAGCCTTTTGCAACCAGGCCTGCTTTCAGATGCCTGTCGGATTTTTCGTTGTAAACCCATTTGTTCCTTAGTGCTTTCCTCCCTGTAGGTAGGGGTACTAACTCCGTGATCACCCCGCGGCTTTTGAGCATGTCTAGCTCTTTTCGTTCTGCCGCATACCAATCTTCTTTGTTCGGAAGAGAGTATATGTCTTTGTGTGACATTTCGATGATGCCTACTTGGATGGAGATTGCCTCCATCAGGAGGTCGTTCATCCATGCCGTTTGACCGCCCAATCTACGTCTTCGATCCATTTTTTCAAGATCAGAAGCAGGGGTGTCTTCCCCATAGATGCTGTCTGGCATTCTCCGAACTCGTCGTTCCCTGATCGGTCGATCTGGTACTTGCTCGGGTTCCGGAGTGGGTACTCGTGGTTCGTCATCAGGCTCACTGGCAGGCAATTCGTTGTCTGATTCAGGTTGATCCTGTTCAATGGGAAGTGGGTCATGAGGTGTTTCGTTGTGACTGTCGTCGTCATTGCTGCCGGGAATGAGATCCTCAAACTCATCAGCCGGTTCTGGGTTTTCCATTTCTGGATGGTTTTCTGGCAAAGGGTCGATGTGGCATCTAGGGTACTTGCTTTCATCAAAGATAGCTTTCCCACCCATAAAAATTGTATTAGTCTCAGGATCCATGAAACGGTATCCTTTGACCCCTGGCTTTGATCCGAGATAAATCATCAATCGAGATCTAGACTCCAGGGAATTTCTACGTTTTTCCTTTGGGATATATACATATGCCTGACATCCAAAGACTCTGATGCTTGACATATCGGGGATCTCATTAGTCACCCTGAAGTAAGGCACCTTCTCGTTCTTTTTCCACACAGACGGCTTTCCAGAGGGAAGCCCGGTGTACTGGGAAGGAGGCGGGTTCATGTGTTGCAGGAGTGACTGCATTTTCTCCGATTCAGGCTGCACGGTACTCATAGTTTTCCCGCGGCCTGTTACAGTGGTGAAGGCAGGTGCACGATGAGGAGGGAGAGGACAAGGAGCAGGACGACGAGGGGTGTGCTCAAAAGCTGGTGCGATGAATTTGACCATTTCCTCGGCATGGTCGGAGTCGTTGTCGGCGTTGTTGGCGCGTTTCTTCTGGTTGCGCCAGCGTCCCTTTCCCTTCTTCTTTTCAGAAGCGGTACTTGGGTCGGTTGAGTTAGGCTGCTCGTCAGCATTGTTGCGCGAGTACTCGGCGCTGTCTGCTTTTCCCATTTGGGGTCTTGCCCCTTTCGCTTGGTCCCGGAGATTTTCCGGGCCTGCTCGTTGGACGCCCAAGTAGACCCAATCGCATATGTCGGCGACGGCCTGCCATGTGAAGTCATCGGCATCGTAGACCTGGAAGAGGGCGGTGGAGAGCGACGACCAAGCATCGGGAATGGCACTTGCCAGGATCATAGCTTGCATGAGGTCGGGCACGACGAACTTCGCGTCGCTGAGGCGAGCGAAGAGTGACCCAAGGCGCTCGATTTCCGGTACGGGGTCGCGACCCGACAGCTTGAAGGAGGCAGCGGCCTTGAAGTCGCCGAATATGGTGGCAGGGGAGACCTTCGAATATGTGTCCTTCAATGACGTCCAGGCTTCCTTTGAGGTTGCGGCGTCCTTGATATGCCTCCTGATTGCTTCGGAGACTTTGAGACGGATGGAACCCAGAGCCATGTCATCGTCTCTGATCCAGGTCTTTCTTTCCTTGCGGAAGGCGGGTTGGTCGACAGTAATGGTGACCACCGGAGGTTGAGTCGCAGATGTCGCAGATGTCGAGGTGGCGGCGGCAGGGGTGGAGACCGTAACCGTAAAATCCTTGATGTCGGGGCGCTCAATGTCGCTGGACACGAGGCGCCAGACTCCTTGATGGAGGAGGTAGGATTTCATTTTTTCAGCCCAGCTTTGGTAGTCAATGCCGTCAAAGACAACGATGGAGTCGAGGGCAGAACGAGAGGTAGACATTGTAGATGAATCTAAAAAAGGGTTCCCAATCAGTGATGTGTTATGAATATGATTCAAGAAAACAATTAAATGATTTCTTATGACATATTCTCTTTAGGAATAGCGGTCACAGGAAAACCCTTTATATGTCGGAAACGTATAAGGTGCGATCAACATTTCCACATGGAGTGTACTAGGTCAATCCCCTTAGGGACGTCTCATGACAGGTACTTGTCGTAATGACGTTCCCAGGTTCATATGTGAAGAAGTAAGACTCAGAACCTAGATCTTTCGATCGGTTCTTTGCCAACCAGGGTAGAGTGGGCAGGTACTCGCTGTTGCCAGCGTTTCCCAAGTCCCTCTGCTATCCGGGGCCCATAACCTGTTGAAGTTCCACCTGGGCGCTAGCCACAGGTGTACTGAGCAACATAGCTACAGTGGAAGTACTCTATGATACCGCTATGGTCACTTACATGGTTTGGAGGGGTAAGGCTGGTGAGAGCGGTTGAGGCTGGTAAGAGCGATGGAGCTGGTTAAGAGTCAAGAGACAACTTGTTGATATTGACAGTTTCCTGGTCTTATATACCGTACTACTGTTTGTACCAACCAAACAAGTATGTAATGAAGATATGTAAAGGTCACATGATGTAATCTAATCTAATCTAATCTATGTGATGGAAAAGTTTCAACAGAATTGGATTTGATCCTAAACCCCGCTGGTCTCTCGACCCCAATGGTTTCCTCCGACATGACGATTGGATATATGTTCCTGACTCCGACAACCTCCGACTCCGAGTCCTACAGCACAAGCATGATCATATGCTTGCTGGACACCCAGGTCAGAACAAGACACTCAGTCTCATTCAGCATGATTATACCTGGCCCGGAATACGAGATTTCGTTAAACACTATTTGTTGAAACTTTTCCATCACGTAGATTAGATTAGATTAGACTACAAACAGTAGTACGGTATATAAGACCAGGAAACTGTCAATATCAACAAGTTGTCTCTTGACTCTTAACCAGCTCCATCGCTCTTACCAGCCTCAACCGCTCTCACCAGCCTTACCCCTCCAAACCATGTAAGTGACCATAGCGGTATCATAGAGTACTTCCACTGTAGCTATGTTGCTCAGTGTTGAGAATACATTCTAGACGGATGTCTCGACAGTCAATCACATGTCTATAAACATGTGTATTCCCATATGGAGTTACATATGGAAGTGTTCTAGACTTAGAACAATCTAGACTCGCTCTAGATCCCTGACTCATTAGATATGTGTCAGACGTGCATAACATATGTCATGTTATGTCACATCATGTGCTTGTCACACTATGTGACTATAAGTCACATATTACCATATACGTGAGTTTATGGTTCTGCAACAGAACTCAGTTTGTACTTGTTTGTACATGGTCTGTGCGCATCCTTGTAGGTATAAATACTCGATGTATCTGTATCTGCAATAATAGGACTCTTACCAAGTACCTTCATCACTCAAGCTCTTCTCGCTCTTCTTGCCTCCAATGTGAGTATCTTACCCAGGCTTCCCTGCGTATGTAGGTGTGCTGTTCGATAGGTTATGGGCCCCGGTTTGCCCGGTACAGTCTGCGCACTCTAACGGAGTTGCTGCGACTGTCTAGCCTGTTAGATACTAACCTGGCCTAGCCAGTGAGCGCGAGTCTTAAAAGCGCCCTTTGGGCTGCTACCGCCTCTTTAGCTAGTAGCATAGACTAGTCTAAGTTAGTTATCTGGTTTGATACTCGGAGGTTCCAGACTAGTGAGCGCCCTTTGGGCTGCACCTAGTTCTGATGTCCAAGACTAGCAAAGCGCCCCTAGGGCTGCATCTAGTTCTTGATCTAGACTAAGGCCTTTTATGGCCTATGTCTATATTTCGACATTTTGTATAAAGCCTGTGGCTTGAGCGCCTTTATAGGCGGCCGCCACACCCCTGTGAAAAACCCTCTCTTGTATCTGCGCCTTCATTTGGCTGCGATCTAGATTTGGGGTTTTCTCACGCTGTGTCATGTCCTGTCTGGCATTTGGTTTCAAAACCAAATCGAGTATATCTCGATGTGCTGACATTCGGACATTACGATTCTCAGGAACTTTCTGTTCCGTGAACTTTTTTGTCGATCAATCTTGATCTATTGCACCCTGTATCTGATAGAAGCGCCCTTTTTGGGTTGCCTCAGGGACTTCCCATTTTTATGGTTGCACGATCTCAGATTTGATGCTGACTTAAAATCGTTCCTAGATGAAAGGATCTTGCATCTGCTTCCATTATGGTTTCATTCAAGCAAACCATTGGTCACACCATGACATCCGCGTTATTCAGCGTGATGATGGTTTCCACAGACGACACCTCTGTACTCTGGATTGCATGGTCACACCACGCATTCGGAAGGTGAAAGTCACGCAGCTGCGATACGGACGGCATGCACGCCATGTCTGTACTCGCAAATGTGGAAAGAAAAAAGCAGTATGTGTCCCCATCTACATTCTCTTCACTCGTTGAACTATGACTCTAGGATCCCTGGGCGCCACGCCCGAGTAACATCCGGAGAGCTCGAACGAGGGACTTACCGTCCCCCTTCAATCATAGTGACGATGAAGAAAGGAGAATCACACCCGAGGTTACACCCGGGGTAATAAAGATGGAGCAATCGCCTGATCTATAGGCGACCGTCTTTATGTAAATACCACAGCATTGTGACCCCTAGTCACATAAATAAAGGCTATTACATAAACTCTCTCTGACATGTGTCACAAACAATTCAGACAATACCTCTTATCGGTTCAAATTGGTCTTGAATATTTGCTGACCACTGTTTCTTTTTAGAAACAAACATGTCTTCAATCACTTCTTTGATTGCTGTTCCCGTTCTTGACGGCACAAACTACCCTGAGTGGGCGAACACCATGTGTTCGTTCCTTAGATCTCAGGATTTGTGGCAAATTGTTGATGGTGCTGAGAAGCGACCCTTGATGTCTGCTAACCTTACAAGGAAAGCCCATACAACTAAAGTCAAGGCATGGAACATTAGGGATCAAATGGCTTTAGCCAATATTCGACTTCGTGTTGACCCGTCGATCAAACTCACCAAAAATATGTCTTCTGAGACTTGGTTTGAGTTGAAGAATAGGTTCGGACAAGCTGTTTATGAAACAGTTCTGTCTGACATTCGTGCTGCATTGTCCTTCAAGCTTTCTATGAAGCGACAACCTGCAACTGAGATTGATTATCTTGATAAAATCTTTGATCATCTCGGCGCACATCATTCTATTTCTCCATCGACTCGGGCCCTAATGCTTCTATCTGCCCTCCCGTCTCCTGATTGGGATGACTTTGCCATAGAAACCCTTCTTTACAATGATGATCTCACCTATGATAAGGTTCGAGAATTGATTGTTGAAACATACAATCATCATCGTGTTGACCCTGTTCCCGATTTGTCACTTGAGGATTACCTTTACGGCATAGGTATCTCCTATGATCCTCAACCGACATCGTGCGATGTTTTTCATCAGCCGTTTCGGAACTTATGGAAAAAGAAGCTTTTCTTATCTGCACCGACAGACCCTGGTGCTCTGCGCTACTCTAGCTGCATCGCCGGTCTGGTGCATGATGCCGTCATAACAGAACAATGCAAGGGTCCACCCGTCGACAATTACGACATAGCGTTTCCACGCCTGGACCTTATAACAGCATAATCATTGTGTAGAACGATTGTATTTTCTTTCTTTGCAATCAATACATTGATTTGCAATGTGTTCATGTTTTGAACGAAAGAAAGAGAGATTTAAAAAATGGAAAAGGCATTTTATGTTCAAATAACTTATATCCAATCTGGAATAATTCCAATAAGTTGGATGTGCCGTTGAGCCACCTACTATAAAGGAAACAGCTTAATAAGCTTGTTAAAAAGACTGCGCGAGTCATTAATTTGTCTTTCTGCTGCGTCTATCTTTCCTTTTCAGGAATTAATATTCCACCTTATATTGGATAAGACAAAAAATACTTTTAAAGTATTATATTTGTGCGCTATGGCATTTGCATAACACTAATTCTGCGCCTTGACAGGCTGCGATAGTGTTCAAAATTGTCATTCTGGCTGCCAATATATAATACTTTATTATCAGAAGAAGAGTTTTTCAACCCTTCAACCTAAATCGATTCAAATTGGTCTAGCCAACCAATCTTGTTCCTCCACTCTTTCACCAAAAAGTAGTGATGATTTGGGGCAATGCAAAGCTTCTTATCTGAACTCTCCATTTCTTGCATGGGAATGATCTCTGATGCATCTTGCGCCTTTTAGGCTAGCATTGCATTTTGACTTATAAGGCATCTGCGCTTTAATCAAGCAGCGATGACCTTGTCACAGAATCATATAGGGATGACCGTGATGGTACACACCCTATGGCAAAAATGGATATAGTCAAAAAATCAGATTGTATCACAGCTTACAAATATTGCTGGAATAAATCGCCTGAGAGTAATTACCTCAGCATAACTTGGAGAGTAATTCCTCCGCAGTTTGCGATTAATTTTTCTGCATGAATTTCTGGTTTCCCAACCAAGTTCTGCATCTATTTCAGTATATGCTCTTTGAAAGCCAAAGATACATGGGAAATGATTGCCATACTTGACTGTGAAAAGGGGGAGAATATAGAGAAGCATTTTAATGGCAGCATTCTGCGCTATTTGCTTTGCGATACCATTGCTAGAAGACTGATCTTTGATCTTTTGATCTCACTATCAGATGCATTGCTTCGTATACAACACTCTATAGGTTGTACCATTAAAGGAGCGCCGTGACCGCTGCATACTTATCAAATGGTCAACTTGAACAAAAGAAAAAGCTTATCCCAGCTTATACCCCTATGATTTCTCACCTAGAAACGATGAATTCTGGATAAAAGAGAATATCATATGAATCGATCCGTTAGTCTTATCAGACTATTGTTGGGTTCTATTCCCAAGTATATCTTCTATGATTACTTGATGAAGCATCTTAATTGATGGCTTACTAATAATGCATTAATTTGCATTATATGGTTCTTGGAATACCAAGATTACTATTTGATCGCATGAAACGCATCAGAGTGCTTGTTACACTCTTGAGATTTGGATCAACCCATCATCTGATCTGCGCCTTGTTTTGGCTGCGACAATGATCTGGTTCTTGCATTGAGTAGAGCGCCTGTGTTGGCTGCCTCCTTTGACAAACAAGACCAAATAACACCCTCATGCGTTATTGTTGTATCATGCAACAAACATAGTAAATCTGTGTTGATGTCTTAGAGTGGATTCTCTATTGACCTCTGAACATAAATCGGTTGTTCACCAACATAAGTATTGCCAACTACAAAGAACTACATTGCAAAGTCATTTATTTGACTATAATCTGCAATATTGCTTGCACATCATCACATATAACAGTTGGCTTGATTGTCTATAAAATCTGTAAAATGTACTCCATGGAATTGGTTTTCAGGGGGAGATAATTCATTCTCTATTGATCCTAAAACAATCCACATGATGTTTGCTTGTCTAGCCTTTGCATAACAATGTGCGCCCCTTTGGGCTTGCCACAGTTACTAGGCTTGATTATATCTGCGCTCAAATAATGGCTGCAATATCAATCATTGCGATTATATTTTGCAATAGCTTGGATAGTACGTCAGACGATATGGGAAACGATGGCGAAACTACCAGCTGTCTCAGATATTATATTCTGAAGACTCGACATCCACTATGACAATAAACTGGACCCTACTCCGGAACAGAGCATAAACTATCACAGTGGACTCTGAACCTAACTAGTTCATCCACATCCCTGAAGTCTGGAGTATTACACTCGACTCAGATGACATTATCTATAAGCACACCTTAAGTGTTGTCATGATAATATTACATACTCAGGATAAAGGCACCCTTGTCTAAAAATCCATGGTTGTTAGTGCCTTATTTGGCAGCTTCCCAGAGTATTAATAAGCTATTTATAGCTTAGATCATGCCAAGCATGATATCATCAGTTGGTTAAATGACCCTTTGAGCCAGATCAAGTCTAACGAGCTCTTAATTGAGTTATGTCTTCTGACTTATCCCCGGCCTTAGTGCCACATGCTCTTTCCATACTAGTTCTTGCGCTACTACTGGCTGCAACTACTATGTGATCCATAAAAAACTGAGTACCATTACGTCTTGAGCGCCTTCTTGGGCTGCCTGCATTGGTAGTCTCATTTTTGTGTGAATCATGGTCAAAACCATTGATACTCGTCTGGAATGACAATAAACTATCACACGTGGTTTGCTGATGCAATCAGGCCAAACACCTGACTCAGCATGGTCCGTGCAAGATAGGCAAAGCCTTAAATACGCTCCTCAAAGTCGAGTTTTAGAGCAGGCTTCCAATGGCATTCTTCGCCTACTTCTCCACCGCCTTCTACACTCGCTTCGCACATGCCGACCAGTTGGCGCATGTTGCCTCGACCAACGCCAGCACCACCACCACCACCACTACTGCAGCCTCCGCCGCTGCTTCCTCATCGCCCTCTAGCAGTAACACTGCTACGACCACCGACAACAAGAAATGTCGAAGGAAACTAAAGTAGATAGTGGTAGAAGTAATTAAATAATCAATTACTTCAGTGGCTGCTCTAAGCGCTACACTGGCTGCTTCAAGCGCCATTATGGCTGCATGTTTATTGCGCTATTTCATATCTCTCAAAAGTATTTTTATCCTTTGATGATCTATTGATCTCAGATTGACTTCTGATGAGACCTGTCTATTCTTGTTTTGAATTAGACTTATGGGTCTCTGATAAGACCTTAAATGACAGCGTATGCTAAACGACACAGCAGATCCCCTTTAGCGCCCTTACGGCTGCTGCCATTTATTTTGGCTCTTCACTAGGACTTGAATGTCTTCTTGTGAGCAAGTATTGAAACCTGAAGGAATCACACTTGAGGGGGAGTGTTGAGAATACATTCTAGACGGATGTCTCGACAGTCAATCACATGTCTATAAACATGTGTATTCCCATATGGAGTTACATATGGAAGTGTTCTAGACTTAGAACAATCTAGACTCGCTCTAGATCCCTGACTCATTAGATATGTGTCAGACGTGCATAACATATGTCATGTTATGTCACATCATGTGCTTGTCACACTATGTGACTATAAGTCACATATTACCATATACGTGAGTTTATGGTTCTGCAACAGAACTCAGTTTGTACTTGTTTGTACATGGTCTGTGCGCATCCTTGTAGGTATAAATACTCGATGTATCTGTATCTGCAATAATAGGACTCTTACCAAGTACCTTCATCACTCAAGCTCTTCTCGCTCTTCTTGCCTCCAATGTGAGTATCTTACCCAGGCTTCCCTGCGTATGTAGGTGTGCTGTTCGATACTCAGTACACCTGTGGCTAGCGCCCAGGTGGAACTTCAACAGGTTATGGGCCCCGGATAGCAGAGGGACTTGGGAAACGCTGGCAACAGCGAGTACCTGCCCACTCTACCCTGGTTGGCAAAGAACCGATCGAAAGATCTAGGTTCTGAGTCTTACTTCTTCACATATGAACCTGGGAACGTCATTACGACAAGTACCTGTCATGAGACGTCCCTAAGGGGATTGACCTAGTACACTCCATGTGGAAACGTTGATCGCACCTTATATGTTTCTGACATATAAAGGGTTTTCCTGTGACTGCTATTCCTAAAGGGAATATGTCATAAAGGAATCATTTAATTGTTTTCTTGAATCACATTCATAACACATCACTGATTGGGAACCCTTTTTTAGATTCATCTACAATGTCTACCTCTCGTTCTGCCCTCGACTCCATCGTTGTCTTTGACGGCATTGACTACCAAAGCTGGGCCGAAAGGATGAAGTCCTACCTCCTCCATCAAGGAGTCTGGCGCCTTGTTTCTGGCGACATCACCCGCCCTGTCATCGCCGACTTCACCACCACGGTCTCCACCCCTGGGGCCACTGCTGCTGCTCCCCCTGTGCTGGTTACCACTGTTGACCAGCCCGGCTTCCGCAAGGAAGAAAAGGCCTGGATCAGGGACGACGACACAGCCCTTGGAGCGATCCATCTGAAAGTCTCTGAGGCGATCAGGCGACATATCAAAGACAGCACCTTGGCACTTGGCGCGTGGAAAATGCTAAAGGATGCCTACTCCAAGGTATCCCCGGCTGTCATCTTCGGCGACTTCAAGGCCGCCGCCACCTACAAGCTGTCTGGATGCGACCCCGTGCCTGAAATTGAACGCCTGGGGTCTCTTTTCGCCTGGCTCGCCGATTCGAGCTTTGTTGTCCCCAATCTGATGCAGGCAATGATCCTGGCCAGTGCAATTCCCGACGCCTGGTCGTCACTCTCCACTGCCCTTTTCCAGGTTTACGACGCCGACGATTTCACCTACAAAGCCGTCGCCGAAAGCATCATCTCTGAATACCGGCGCAAGTATGCTGTAGGATCTACTCAGGCGTCCAACAAGCAGGCCCGGAAAATTTCCAGGACAAAGCGCAAGGGGCAGGACCCCAAATGGGAAAAGCAGCAAAAGCCGAGTACCTCGCAGAACGACGCTGACGAGCAGCCTAACTCGACCGACCCTAGTACCGCTTCTGAAAAGAAGAAGGGAAAAGGACGCTGGCGCAATCAGAAGAAGAGCGCCAACAATGCGGACAACACGTCCAACCATGTGGAAGAAACGATTGAGTTTGTTGCTCCCGCCATCCACTTCCCTCCTCTTCCGCCACCATCCTTCACAACCGTCACTGGGCGCGGAAAAACGATGAGTACCGCCCAGCCAGACTCTCAAAGAATGCAGTCGCTCCTTCAGCGAATGAACCCGCCTCCATCTCAGTACACCGGGCTTCCTTCGGGCAAGCCGTCTGCGTGGAAAAAGAATGACCACGTCAGGAAACTCGCGCGGAGCATTGGTGCTCGTCCCTCAGGGTCAAATCTTCGAATTCTGGATACGATTATCCCAGAAGAAGATGAAAGACCATCCAAACAGCGTCGAGTCACTCCGCCTTTGGATGACTCCCTCAGGATGATGGACATAGACCATCAAAGCGAGCGGATGGGGCCGGAACAATTCGAAGATGGGCTGATCGAACTTGACGGTTTGTCACATCCTTCTCTCAAACTTGACCAAATGGGAAACGCTAATAATCATGCACAGACGTTGGAATATACATTAGCTAGTACCGATGCAGATAGTATAGATCTCTTTAGTGATGATCTGTACAAAAAATATATCAAACATTTCGCATCCTGCACACACTGCAAAGAGAGAGAACGCGCTCAGTGGATCTTAGATTCCGGCGCATCATTACACTTTACCCATGAGTTCAAAGACTTCGCGTATTACAGGCCTCTCAAGGCTAAGCGATTTGTCCAAACAGCTGCAAAGGGAAAGAAACTGGAAATTCTCGGAGTTGGGGCCGTTCCAGTGCGGCATACCCTAAATGGGGAAATAAAAACCCACCTTCTCCAACCTGTATTCTACATTCCGGACATGGACACATGCCTATTATCCCTAGGCGTCTTCCTCAATCACGGTTACAAAGTAGACGGAATGCGTGGAGAAATCAACATCTCCAAAGGACAGAACAAAATACAGTTCTCGCCTCACATTCTCAGACAAACCATTTATTGGTTAGACACTGAAATACGCTATGACCAAATCCACGCGATCTCTAGCGAAATTACTGTCGAAACCCGGCATAAACGCCTTGGCCACCCAAATGACCAGGCGCTCAATAAGATTCCCACCAGTACCAAAGGAGTACCCAAAACATTAGTACGTGAGAAATCACAGGAAAGCTGCACAGGATGTCTCAAAGGGAAAATGCCGAATCAGTCATACCCCAATTCAATGACGAGGGCTGTCAAACCCTTCGATCTGATTCATTCAGACCTGAAACAGATATCCACGGCATCGTACCACAAGTACAAATACTTCCTCACGTTTTTGGACGATTTTTCATCTCATGTCTGGGTCGTCTTGCTTAGAAAAAAGTCCGGTGCCATTACGGCACTGAGACAGTTTCTTGCGATGATCCAGAACCAATTTGCCGCTACTCCTAAGAAGTGGCGAGTTGATGGAGGTGGAGAATTTGATGAATACAAAGATGTACTTGCCGATCATGGAATTCTGATTGACGTCACGCTCCCATATCAGCACCAGCAGAATGGTAGAGCAGAAAGGATCAATCGAACACTATGGGAAAAATCTCAGGCATTGCGCTTTGATGCATGCTTACCGCCCATGTGGTGGGAATTCTGTTTGGAACACGCAGCATTTCTCTACAACAGAACCCCCATGCAGCGTCTTGAATGGAAAACCCCTTACCTCAGGGTGACCAATGAGATCCCCGACATGTCCAGCGTCAGAGTATTTGGATGTCAGGCATATGTATATATCCCAAAGGAGAAACGTAGGAACTCCCTGGAATCAAGATCCCGATTGATGATTTATCTCGGATCGAAACCAGGAGTCAAAGGATACCGCTTCATGGATCCTGAGACCAACACGATTTTCATGGGCGGGAAAGCTATCTTTGATGAAAGCAAGTACCCTAGATGCCATATCGACCCGTTGCCAGAAAACCACCCAGAAATGGAAGACCCAGAGCCGGCTGATGAGTTTGAGGATCTCATTCCCGGCAGCAATGACGACGACAGTCACAACGAAACACCTCATGACCCACTTCCCATTGAACAGGATCAACCTGAATCAGACAACGAATTGCCTGCCAGTGAGCCTGATGACGAACCACGAGTACCCACTCCGGAACCCGAGCAAGTACCAGATCGACCGATCAGGGAACGACGAGTTCAGAAGATGCCAGGAAGCATCTATGGGGAAGACACTCCAGCGTCTGATCTTGAAAAATTAGATCGAAGACGGAGATTGGGCGGTCAAACGGCATGGATGAATGACCTCCTGATGGAGGCAATATCAGTCCAAGTTGGCATCGTTGAAATGTCCCATAAAGACATATACCCTCTTCCAAATAAAGAAGACTGGTATGCGGCAGAACGTAAAGAGCTAGACATGCTCAAACGCCGCGGGGTGATCATGGAGCTAGTACCCCTGCCTGCAGGGAGGAAAGCTCTAAGGAACAAATGGGTTTATAACGAAAAGTCCGACGGACGTCTGAAAGCACGCCTCGTCGCAAAAGGCTTTTCACAGGTAGAAGGGATCGACTTTGATCAGATCTTCTCACCAGTCGTAAGATATGAAACCGTCCGACTAATACTGGCATTGACAGCCCTTGAAGGGTGGTTCATGACACTTTTGGACGTCTCATCAGCCTTCCTCTATGGAACGCTCCATGAAGTCATTTACATGCGACAGCCTGAGGGCTACATAGTAAAAGGGAAAGAGCACCTCGTGTACCAACTATTCAAAGCTCTATATGGACTTAAGCAGGCCGCATTAGCCTGGTGGAGGGAACTTGATTCCTCCATGAAAAAGCTTGGCTTTGTCCGGCTTCACTGCGATGCGGGAGTGTTCATTCACAAAAGTACCAACGGGGAAATTGTAATCGCCGTCATCTATGTCGACGACTCTGCTTTTCTCGGCACAAACCAGGAATACACGCTAGAGAAAAAGAAGGCCTTCATGACCACATGGGAATGTAGGGACCTAGGGCACCTTGTGCCTGATGGGGAACCGAAAGAATTTCTCTCTATCCAAATAAGGCAACACGGGAAACGTATCTTCATCGATCAAGTACCTTACCTTGAGAAAATACTCGAAGGAATGGGGATGAGCGAATCTAACGCCACCCATACCCCACTTCCTACGGGCTACAAACCCATGGTGTCCGACGATGAACCCAATGCAGAACTTCAATCAAAGTACCAATCCGTCATTGGATCACTTCTATATCTGATGATTGGAACAAGGCCAGACATCTGTTTTGCCGTGATTAAAATGTCGCAGTTTTCTGCAAATCCCACCAAACGCCATTTAGAAGTGGCTAGGGATATTTGCAGGTATCTGAAGGCGACAAAAAATTATGCAATCATGTATGATGGCGACTCAGGGAAAGGAATCTATGCATACACAGACTCCGACTGGGCGTCAGATGAAAACACGAGGAGGTCTACCACTGGCTTCTTCATATCACTGGCATCTGGAGCAGTGACATGGGTATCATCGGCGCAAAAGACCATCGCCCTCTCTTCCACAGAAGCAGAGTATATGGCGTTATCAGACTGCAGTCGCGCAGCAACATGGCTGAGAAGCATGCTTGCTGAACTTGGAATGCAGATCGGATCAGTACCGATCTACGGAGATAACAACGGCTCCGTCTTTATCGCATCCAACCCTGTAACTGAGAAGCGATCCAAGCACATTGACGTGCGATTCCACTTCATCAGAGAAAAAGTCTCCGAAGGGATAATTATGGTCGAATTCATTGAAGGAGTGAACAACCCTGCAGACCTTTTAACTAAGAATCTGGGAAAAATCCTCTTTTCCAAGTTTATCCTGTACTTCGGATTGATAAAAAACTAGGCAAAACAGAGTACCTATATATATATATGTGGGAAAAAGTAAGATGTATTTAGAAGTATGTACTAAATATGGGGGGGTGTTGAAACTTTTCCCATCACGTAGATTAGATTAGATTAGATTACATCACGTGACCTTTACATATCTTCATTACATACTTGTTTGGTTGGTACAAACAGTAGTACGGTATATAAGTGTCAATATCAACAAGTTGTCTCTTGACTCTTAACCAGCTCCATCGCTCTCACCAGCCTCAACCGCTCTCACTAGCCTTACCCCCTCCAAACCATGTAAGTGACCATAGCGGTATCGTAGAGTACTTCCACTGTAGCTATGTTGCTCAGTACACCTGTGGCTAGCGCCCAGGTGGAACTTCAACAAGTTGTGTCCTAGAACCAAATTACAAGACGAATCGAGGGTTGTCACATAAAATGCGACGGTCAGAAGTTCACCGGAAGGAAATCGGAGAGGAAGATCGATAGATTGCGTGATATAAGTATTTGAAGAACCGTCAAAAAGTTTCAAAACCATAGGTGAAGGAATCGAAGTCGGAGATAAGTTTAAAGAAGAAATAAATCTGGTATCTGCGAAGCAATGTGTAGAACCAGGATCAATAAGAGTCTTTATCGGAAGAGAATCGGAAAAGGTTGGAGATATCAAATCAATACATAGAGAGTTCGGATTTGAGAGAGCGGACACATTGAGTCGGAGGGTTTCCAAAGGTGCACGAAAGGAGCCAACACAATCCCCAGTACGTGCTGGAATCTGAGGACTGCTTACTATTTTTTTGACTCGGTCGTCTTCTCCGATTTGTCCTCAGCTTGGGCCGCGCGGGCCTTTGCTTTGGCATTAGAAGACGATTTCTTCGAGCAGTCGGAAGCCCGATGACCAACGTTGCCGCAAAACATGCATAAATTATTGTCAAATCGTCGTTGGCGTTCTTGGGGAGTTAATTTCCCATCTTTGCCAAGTTTGTCGGAGAGGGCGGATTTCGGAGAGGTGGATGACGATTTTTGCGAGTTGGGTTTAGACAATGAGGAGTTGTTGTTGGAGGATGATGAAGCGGGGGTCTGTTTTTTGTCTGATTTGTTGGATTTGTCAGACTTTGGAGTAGATTTGTCGGAGGAGCGCGATTTCTCGCGTTGACATTCCCAGTAGCGAGCATCAATGTTATGGGCCATTACTTTCAACTCGGCAAGAGTCTTTGGTTTGGGAAAAGTCCCCAAAACATCCTTGATGTGTTCCGCTAAACTGGTATAGTACCAATATCGGAGCGCGCCATCATCCCACTGTGTGTGAGCAGAAAGATGTTTGAAGTCCATGTTGTAACGTAGGATCTTCTGATTGTCGCGCATCCGAAGGTGATCCAGGCTATCCTCTGCTTCTCCGGTCAGATCGATAGGTCCGAATTCGGATCGGAGGATGTGCACAAAGGCGGACCAGTCGTCCAACCAGACAGAGTCGTCGTCGGACTCTCCCAAGAGGGTGGGCTCAAACCATTTGAGCGCGGTTCCTCAGAGGTACGACAGAGTGAAACTGACTTTGTTATCATCATTGTCAAAGGCAGGGTTGTTTCGGAAATATAGTGTGCATTGTGCGAGGAAACTGGTGAGTTTCCGAGAGTCAGAACCGTCAAAAGTGTCGGGTTCCTTCGACTTCTTTTTCGGAGTTTTTGGAGTCTCTCTACGTCGGAGCTCCTGCGTCATAAGCATAATTGCTTTGGCGAGGTTTGGAGTTTGCTCGCGACGGAAAGGATTGTTATCGTCAAAAGGAGAGGTCGGAGATTTAAAAGGACAGAATTCTTCAGGAATCAGAGGTCCTTGTGTCTGAGGTGTTCGGAGACGAGGTGTCGGAGATATGGGGTCAGGTTTGGGTGCAGATTCTTCTGTGGGAATATCTTGGAATGTATGTAGAAATGTCGCCCTGGTGTCCTGCAGGTTTGAAGCTTCCGCTGCTGCTGCTGCTGCGTGGGAGTTCTGAGTGGTGCAGGCTGCCATAACTGGAATTTGAAATATGGATAAGCGAGTGGCAGTTTGAATATACTGTTAAGAACTGATCGACAAAACGTCGGAGCTACGTCGGACGCGTCGGAAAGTCAGAGGGTCGAAGCACGTGCAACGTAGGGGCAAGGACTTGGCTTCAACTTGTGTGTTGTGCCCTCGCTAATACGTTGGTGTCCTTATTTCAGAGGATCGGAGGATCGGAGGTCAGAGGTCGGACTCAAGTTAAGAGTTGGAAAGAGGACGGGAGGTATGATGTCGAATCTAAGTTGATATTCAAACTGAAGCTAATACACGATTCTACATAAGTTTAAATACTATGTCGGAGGACATGTGGCTTCGTCGGAGTCAGATAACGAGTGGCTGTCGGAGATTCTTAACATAAGTAAAATGGTCGGATGTAAGTAATGTACGTAGTAACGAGATTCATAACAGTAAGTATGCATAATAAGTATTAGTCAAAATGTCGGAGGTGTCGGAGGTGTCGGGATTGGTCGGAAATCATCGGAATGGATCGGAATGTAACAGAGATGTTCATGGAGAACAATTCTTTGAAGGGGGTGAAACATCTGATTCCATCAATATTGGAAACATCACAACCATCGAAAACCCATGGATCACATGCATCAAGGCTTCGAACCGCATGGACACAGAAGTAGCGCAGGGTCTAAAAAAGAATCCTCATTGGTACCAACAGGAGAATGGCATCACCTATGCAGGTGAACAGGTCTATGTTCCACTGGACCCACAACTACATCAGGAACTGATGTTTGAATCACATGATGCACCAGTTGTGGGACATCCAGGATAGTATCAGATGCACAAACTCCTCACTCATACCTACTGGTGGCCTACCATCCTGCATGATGTGAAGAAGTACGTAAAAGGTTGTGACACCTGTCAACGCAACAAGATCAACAGACAGAAATGACATGCTCCGCTACATCCCCATGCAGCACCAAGTCATCCATGGGAAGATATAGGGATTGACGTTGTGGGACCGATACCAGAATCTGATGGAAAAAATGCAATCCTGGTCATCATGGATAGACATTCAAAGATGCTTCATCTCATTCCGACAACCGTGGAATTATCAGCTGAGGGATTAGCCAAGATCTATTGGGATCAGATATGGAAGCTTCATGGGATCCCCAAGAAGATCATCAGTGACAGGGGACCACAGTTCACCAAAGTTCATGGAGATACTTTGCCACATGCTAGGGATCAAAAGGAATCTGTCCACTGCATACCATCCACAGACTGATGGACAGGCTGAACGATCACATCAGGAAACAGAAGTGTTCTTACGAAACTTCACCAATCACCTGCAAGATGATTGGGCGGAATGGATCGCAATTGCAGAATTCCAGTACAATGACAAAGAACATCAGGCGACGAAGCACACACCATTCTACCTCAACTACGGTTCACATTCTTGGAAGGGAGAACTTGTATTGGAAGACACCAACCTGGCTGCCAACAACTTCCTGAAGAGACTCAAACAGGCATGAGAAGAAGCCAATGCAGCGCTGAAACAGGCACAGAATCAGATGAAGAAGATGGTTGACACACAACGGAGTCCGTCTCAGAACTACCGCATTGGAGACAAGGTGTGGGCCTACTATCCAAATATTTAAACCACTTTCAACTGGTCTTTTACTGGTCTTCAAAAGAAAAAAATTTGGTTGACCAAAGGCTGGGGCTGTCCCAATTTAGCAAGACCAAGATCACGGTCTTGGTCTATTTCATTATTTTTTGGTTTGGTCTGGTCTGGTTCCAGTCTCATTGGTGTTAAGAACTGATAATGTCGGAGCTAGTGTTTCAAGGTCCAGTCTGGTCCGGTTTTTTGTCTGAAATTTTTGAGACCAGAGACCAAGACCAGGTGAGTGGTCTCTCTGAAAAGCTAAGACCAGAACCAGTTTAAACCGGTTTTTTGGCCAAAAAACCGGTCCAAACCATGAACTGGATAGAACCAGGGGGGATGGTCTTTGTTTTTCAAAAAAGATGAACCAGGACCACCCCCTGGTTCAGTCTGGTCTCAGTCTTCTTTGTGGTCTTTGAGACTGGACCTTGAAACACTAGTTAGAGCTATGTCAGACGTGTTGGAGGGTCAGAGGGTCAGAGCGCATGCAATGTAGGGGCAAGGACTTGGCTTCAACTTGTGTGTTGCGCCCTCACTAATAGGTCGGTGTCCTTATTTCAGAGGATCAGAGGGTCAGAGGGTTGGAGATTGGACTTAAGTTAAGAGTAGGAAAGACGACGGGAGGTGTGATGTCAAATCTAAGTTGATATTCAAACTGAAGCTAATACATGATTCTACATGAGTTTGAAGAATATGTTGGAGGACATGTGGCTTTGTCGGAGTTGGATAATGAGTGGCTGTCGGAGATGTTTAAACATAAGTAAAGTGGTCGGATGTAAGTAATGTATGTAGTAACAAGATTCATAACAGTAAGTATACATAATAAGTATTTGTCAAAATTGTCAGAGGTGTCGGAAGTGTCGGAGGTGTCAGAATTGGTCAGAAATCATCGGAGCTGATTGGACTGTAACAATTGGACTGAATTTTGCAATACTAGCTGTTGGCATGAGGGGTGGTTGTTGGGGACGAGTGGAGGCTGTTGAGGGTCAGCTGTTGGACAGGGCCAGTAAGTCATGTGACTATGCATTTACTTCACAATCTGTTCCAGAAGCAAACTGAGGTGTCAATAAAAATCTGACCCACACCTCCCCTGCCAGTATGATCACCATGCAAATTAAAAATGACCTCATAGAATATACACCAAGGCATATCAAGGATCTATTTCCAAATATGATCACTGTATTTGCATGATGCAAATAGAGGAACACACTATGAAGAATATCTCAAACATGATTCCTCTTTGACTGCAGCATACATCATGAAGAATTTTTCTAATATACATCTGACTCATTTTTGAAAAAAGTTCCACTATTTGTTTCACAATTTGTGCTTCCTTCCTATGATGAATATACTTTTAGTTTGTTTGGCCACATATTCCCTGAACAGAAGATGTTCAAACCAGGAATTTGAGCCCAGAACACATGGCCAAACTTATGATGATCAACATAGTGAATTTGTTCTCTCTTTTATGCCCTGGATTAATGGCAAATTAAAATACTTATTTGTTTTATGTTTATTTCACATAAGCTCGTGGGATATAGAAGCCAATGCCCGCAGTGCCACTAGATTATGAGTTTGAGTTTACAAGAAGTTGTTCTTTCCAGATGACCCCGCCAACTTTTTTGTGTGCAATCTATCATGCAGAGTTACCGGTTTGATCACTGATGTCTTCTATTACATATTATTGATTATGTGATTCTGATGAGTAAGTGCTCATTTGACATGGACACGTAACTGGCAGATCCCGGTTTGTGATCAGTGTTGCCATGTCTTTGAGTCCTCTGGCATCCTCCATCACTGTCCTCTCCTCCCCCACCTCTGGTACATAAACGGCTCACTCCCCATCTCCCCAAAAATATGAGTGATGCCACTCCAGGACACCTCACCATCAGACAACACAGATCACCGACTCCTGCAAAATGCACCAAGGGGAAAAGCTGGTAAGCAATCCCACACACCTTGCCTCTAGCCTGAGACCTCACGACCACACAACACAATGAGTTACGATAGGGACATGCAGCGCAATGATGATGGGGAGGTCCCTACCAACAACACCCATGATGACATGGTGACAGCAAGCTGGCACACACGCTCGAGGTGGACAGGTGGGAGGGGGCACATGACAGATAGGGCGAGCCATGATGAGGGACAGGGTGCCGAGGCATGAGACGATAAAGTACAATACACAGCACGACAGGAACCCAAGGGGACAAATGAGGAATGGGACGGGTGCCAAGGTGCAATGCAACACACAAGACAGCATATGCAACACAGGGGGTGCGGGGCAATAGGGGGACACGTCCAGGGTATGGCAGCAATAGGACAGTGGCCCCTCAGGCTCTTATGATTTTTCTTTTGTTATAGTATTGCAAATATAATTGATTTGATCTGATTCTTTTTTGCAAAAAACCACTCGAACTTGAGTATATACAGAGATAGTGGAAAGTGGGTTTTTATTTTTGATGAGATTTTTCGAGGCCGAATTATTGTTGAGTGGGATTTTTGTGAGCTTGATGGTGTCATGATCGTACTTTCACTTTTCATCTACTCTTATCTAATCTACATCTTATCTACATCATATCATATCTATGGCTGTGCAACATATGTACGCCACATGTATTACAGTATATAAGTAGCCCACTTTCTCTTGTATTCAATAGCTTGTTCTCTTGAGATTCCTGCTGGGTCTCCTGGCAATACAGCCCCTTTCTCATCTTTCCATGTTCTTCATCCTAAGTTCCTAAGTTTGGGCTCATGACATTGTCTGACTTAGCATCGCCTCAACAGAAGAACAAGCTCTCATCACCGCCCGCCCAAACATCGACAATCCTTTCCAAGTTTCTGTTAAGCACCTTCACTTTTCGAAACCCACCCATTTCAACCTCGCCGTTTCGTGCTTTTTCATCAAAAGTACACATCTATATGCAGACCTCCCGGACTTCAGGGATAAGAAGAGAAACACTCGGTGCACCCACTATAACTAGTGTTGCTGTTCGAGACACATAGGGAAATGTTGAGCCCGTCCCGTGTCGAGGTGACCAAAGGCTGATGCATCTAACCTTTGGGGAAGTTGCTGGTGTGTGTGATGGTTTGGAAGAGAAGACCGTACACATCTAGTTTGCAACAGGTGTTCCAGGCCCCGACTCCTTGACAGCTCAATTCGACCAGTCCAGCACGCGTAGGGGTATTGACCGCGTGGACTTTATCTTTCCCAGATCTTTCTCCATTCAGGCATCCCGACTGCCTGGGTAGACAGATCATTCTTTGGGTTTTTCTTTCAGATTTTTTTTTCCTAAGCGTCAGAACAGGGTTGCACGCCTGATATAAGGTACTATTGTTCAAACAAAAACACCCCCCCCCCCCATCAGAACACCATCATGGACAACCAAGATTTTCAGGACAAAGCCCCCGAACTCCCTGAACATCACGACCCCCCCATCGCACCACCACCTCCTCCTCTGCACCAACCAGGCCAAAGAATTGAAATAGCTGCAGATCCTGGCAAATATAATGGATTCCAACCCCTGTTTTCGGGATGGTGGGCAAAAATGCTCACGTGGATCCAAGTAAATTGAGATCTGTTACATGGGAATGATGAAATCTGTATCGCAGTCTGGTCCCAATTAGATGGACCGATTGCAGGAACGTATGGGGAGACACGACTCACCCAATGCATGGAATCAAATGATTGGCCAACATATCGAAACTTGATCTATGAGATTACCACAAGGTTTCGCCCTACCACCAAAGTGGAATGGGCCAGAGCAAAGATTGAGGGGTTCAAACAGAACCAGATGAAGACAGACGATTGGATCACGCAGTTTGGAACACTGGCGATCAAAGGGAAAATTGAGGATCATCATGGGATTTCATTACTGGAGAGAAATGCCTGGGACTCAATCATACAACAATTATTTCAGCAAGGAAGACATCAGGACAGACACCATGCAGGAAACCATCGAGGAAATCTCAGCCATTGGAAGGGCTGAAGAGAATTATGCCATGAGGCAAGGAATGAGGCAGGGACCTCAAAGACAAGGGAACCAATGGGGAAATCACCCTCAGAATCAGCAAACACCACGGCCGCAAGGCCAGAATAATTTTGGAAGGCCCTTTGGGCAACAACAGAATGGGGGGTACCATCCCCAGCAAAACAGTCAGCAGCAACAACGACGGGATCTGAATGCGATGAACATCGACAGGAACCAGCGATGAGCTCCTGGTAACTGCTATAACTGTGGTGGACAGGGGCATTTTGCCCAAGATTGCAGGCAGCCGCAGTGCAGGGTACAAGCAGCAATGATCAAACAAATTAATAAGCACGAGGAGGAAGAAATTCTGAGACAGATAATGGCAAGGCGTCAAGCACATCAAGCCACAAATGGACAAATAGGTGTGAATAGCGCGCCGGCGCTGAATCCCAACAGACAAGCTGCAGGGCAGCAGGGTTTTGTAAATGTCAACCAGTAATTCCCCCGCTGGCTCTGACAAATCGTTATGAACAATTGCCTATAGACTCTTATATACATAAAGACACTGTAAAATCATGGTTTCAGAAACTTACAGATACAGCAGTTATGTACATACAATAAAATACTATTGGACAAACCCAAAAAGGTAAAAACTCAAAAAAATCGCACAGATGATTCGGACTTAGATACACTTGTAAATTATATCATTGGGGAGTCCTCAGAAACGAGGCTTGGTTCGGCCCTTACGGATGAATGCTTAATTCCCTGTTGCGAAGAATCAGATAATTTAACTAGGCAAACAGACTCTATGGGGGAACCATCTTTTATTCAATCCGCTTCTTTGGAAAAGGAGCTTATGATGAAAATCACCCTGGAAACATTGCAGGACAAACGCACCTTTGATGTTGATGCATTATTAGACTCAGGGGCAACAGGGATGTTCATTGATCTGGACTTCACCAAAAGGAACAATATTAAATTAAGGGAACTACCTTTCCCCATTCGAGTCTACAACATTGATGGCACGCTTAACCAAGGAGGTTCGATCACGCATGAAGCAGTCATGGCCATGCGGTATAAAGGACACATGGAAATAGCAGTGTTTGAAGCATGCAACCTAGGAAAAGCTAAAATTATTGTTGGACACACTTGGCTTAAACACCATAATCCAGAAATCAATTGGAAAAAAGCGGAAATTAAACTATCAAGATGTCCAGAAGAATGCGGCATGCGTCAAACACATTATTTAAATAAAACTGCAAGAACCAGATGGGGTGGAAGAATTGAAGAGGTAGTAGAAAGAAATGAAGAAGAAGTGGAGGAAGAGGTAATCCACATGCTCAGGGCAGCTAAGGGAGAACCCTCAGATGAAATACTGGCAGAACAGGCTGTCCCCCGAAAATATCACAAATATCTATCAGTCTTTGCAAAGAAAGCATTGGAGAGGTTACCAGTCAGGAAACCATGGGATCACGCTATGGACTTAAAACCGGATTTCGTACCAAAGAAGGCCAAAGTCTACCCCTTGTCACCGGATGAAAGGAAAGAAGTATCCAAATTTGTGGATGATCAATTACGCAAAGGATATATTCGACCTACCAAGTCACCACAAACTTCACCAGTATTTTTTATACCCAAAAAGGATGGAAAGAAACGAATGGTACAGGACTACCGACATATTAACAGCTGGACCGTCCACATTAATTATCCACTCCTGTTGATTCCGGAGTTGATTGATAAGTTAAAAGGGAAGAAAAGGTTCACCAAGATGGATCTCAGATGGGGCTACAACAATGTGCGCATCAAGGAGGGAGACGAGTGGAAAGCGGCATTTACGACCCCTGATGGAGCCTTTGAACCGACAGTCATGTTTTTTGGATTGAACAATTCCCCAAGCACGTTCCAGACCATGATGAATGATATCTTTAGGGACTTTATCGACCAGGGATACATGGTTGTTTATATTGATGATATATTAGTAGCAACAGAAGGAAAGGAAGGACACGACACCATAGTGGAGGAAGTTTTGAAAATATTATGAGAAAACAATTTATTCTTGAAACCAGAAAAATGTTTCTTTGATAGAGACGAAATAGAGTTCTTGGGATTAATTATTGGGAAAGACAAAATTCAGATGGACCCTTCAAAAGTAGACGCCATCAAACAATGGCCGACACCGACTAAGGTCAAGGAAGTACAATCATTCCTTGGACTCGCCAACTTCTATCGGAAATTCATCAAGAATTTCTCTAAAGTGGCTGGACCATTACATAAGTTAACAAGGAAGGACATGGTATGGAAATGGAGTACGGAACAGGAGGAAGCATTTGACGTGCTAAAGAAATTATTTACGGAAGCACCCATATTGGTATCTCCCGATCCAGATCGGAAGTTAAGAGTAGAATCAGACGCATCGGACTTTGCCACGGGAGCGATTCTATCTATGGAATGTGAGGATGAGAAATGGAGGCAATGTGCCTTTCTATCTAAAGGATTAAATGACGTAGAACAAAATTACGACGTACACGATAAGGAAATGCTGGGCATAATTTGAGCGCTGGAAGCATGGAGACACCACCTTGAAGGAGCCAAACATGAGGTCGAAATCTGGACCGATCATAAAAACCTCGAGTACTTCATGCAGGGACGAAAGCTTAATCGCAGACAAGCACACTGGGTGTTGTATCTAACACGTTTCAACTTTAAATTAATACACAAGGCTGGCACATCAATGGGAAAGGCAGACACTCTTTCAAGAAGAGTCGATCATAGAAAGGGGGTGGAAAATGACAATGAGGATGTAACATTATTGAAACCAGAATACTTCCATTTATGAGCAATGGATCAGGGACACATACTTATTGATGGGGAAGAAAGTAAATTACTAAAACACATCAGGGATGCCAAGGAATTTGACAAGCAGGTGTTGAAAGCAGTGGAAGAACTAAAGAAAACCAATACCAAAACATTATGCGCAGACAAATGGCATGAGGAGCAGGGACTCTGGTTACACAGAGGGAAAGTTTACGTTCCAAAGAGTCAGGAACTCAGGGAGGAAATAATTAAATTACACCATGACAACCCAGTTGCAGGACACCCAGGGCAGTGGAAGACCCTGGAATTGGTTACACATAATTATTGGTGGCCTAGTATTACAAACATGGTCAAAGCATACATTGAGGGCTGCGACAGATGTCAACGATCAAAAAACGTGCCTCAACCGCTAGCCGGTAAATTAAAAGCAAACACAGAACATGCAGGACCATGGAAACATGTTACAGCAGATTTTATTGTAGGACTTCCAGAAGCTCAGGGGTACAACGCAGTATTAGTTGTGGCTTGCAGATCGACAAAGCAATCACACTTTATCAAAACACGCGATGAAGTCTCAGCAGAAGGATTAGCTAAACTATATCGGGATGAAGTCTGGAAACTTCATGGACTCCCAGAATCATTAATGTCAGATCACGGACCACAATTTGCGGCAATATTTATGAAGGAACTAAATAAAAAATTGGGGATTACAACTAAATTATCAACGGCATATCATCCACAGACAGACAGACAGACGGAACACATCAACCAGGAGTTGGAACAATATCTAAGATCCTTTATCTCCCATCGGCAAACAGATTGGCCTGAATGGATGGCAACCGCGGAGTTTGCCTATAATAATAAAATTCACACGGCAACTCAGTTTTTGCCATTCTATGTAAATTATGGATTTAACCCTAGAATGGGTGTAGAACCTCGGAGGGCAGAAAGATCAGAACCGGCCAAAGAATTCGCAGAGCGAATGAAGAAAATCCATGAGAAAGCGGAGGTGGCATTAGTAAAAGCAAGAGAGGAGATGGAACAGTATGCGAACTTGAAAAGAAGTGACGCACCAATCTACAAAGTTGGCGACAAAGTCTGGTTATCAACAAAAGACCTAAAATTGAACCGACCGTTAAAGAAACTTGCCGAACGATGGATTGGGCCTGTCATAACCATATGATTCACATCCGACTTATCCGACGACTCCGACGATTCATCCGCTCCGACATCCGCTCCAACAACATTCTATTTATATTGAATATACTTCTACTACGTAACATCTCAACCATGCTTACAAGTAGACATATGTTGTTCACTTTTCATTTGCTACTCTCTGTACTCCGAATGTTCCGATGGTCAACTCCGATATCTGCACATCACTTATAGTAATGCTGATCATTCTAGTCTACTATAAATAGTGTACAAACCTGTCGTAGAACCTCAGTTCAAATATCATATGTTATACCTCATTCGTATCTGTCTCTACTTGCCTTTGAGCATTCTCTCTGTCACCTCTGCTCATCCACTCATCCGCTCATCCGCTCATCCGCCAATCTGAAATCGAGGACCACGTCAAAGAGCGGGGCGCAACACACAAGTTGAAGCCAGGTCCTTTCTGCCAACATCGCACTTACTGCATTCCGCTCCTCCGCTACTCCGCTCCGACTCGTCCGACATTTTCCGACGTTGAGAAACACACTACGTGACAGTATATTTGAACTACCACCATTCTTTGATTTACCCAACAACCTCTACCCACATGTCTCAAACCTGTAATACAGTTCGAACAACTAGGACTGCTCGTGCAGCAGCAGAACGTTCATCCTCCACACCACACTCTGCTTTTCTTCGAGGAACATGCAATGTAACCATTACCCATCGAGGAGCCACAGCATCATCATCCGCTCCTACCCCCGGACCATCTGTTCCTCCGCGCTCTTCCGACTCTCAGCTCCCACCACTTCCTGCCAGTCCTCCACTAAACCCACCAACGGAACCCTCTGCACCTCTAAATTCTGGCTTATTCGGCGGACCTCCAGGAGGATCTCCTCCTCCTTCCGACGGCAGTTTACATGGAGATTTGGATGACTCCGATTCCAATCCAGATCAGGAACCCAATCTAGCTGAAGCCATTCTGCTCATGACCAAAGAGTTGAAATGTCGAGATACAAAGAAGAAAAAGTCGTATGCCAACGAACCGGATACCTTTGATGGATCCGATCTGTGCAAACTCTCCGCATTCATTTTACAATGCAAACTTTACTTCTCCGACAATGACAACTTTGACTCAGAACATTCCAAAGTCAACTTTGCCATGTCTTACTTCCGAGGCACAGCACTCAAATTTTTTGAACCCTTCATTCTTGACGATGATGAACCCAATTGGCGGGGTTCTTTCCCCGAGTTCGTCCGACTTCTCCGCTCTGAGTTTGGTACCATTGACCCTCAGGGCGAAGCCGAAGAACAGTTGGACAACCTACGGATGAAGGAAAATCAAAAGATATTGAAGTACAACATTGAATTTCAATGTCTTGCTACCAAGACTGACTGGGATGAAAACTCCCTCCGACACCGCTACTACGTCGGACTTCTGGATCGGATCAAGGACATCCTCTCCCAACAACCCAAGATCAAGTCTTTACCAGACCTATGATCCGCGGCTCATACTATTGACACTCGCTACTGGGAACGTCAATGAGAGAAATCCAGAACCAATAAACCCACTCCCAAGTCCGACAAGAAACAATCCGCTCCGAACCAATCCACTCCACAAACATCATCAACTAAGCCCTCCGCTCCAGCTACCGCTTCCGCTTCCACATCCGCTCCGAAACCCGAACTCTCCAGTAAATTAGGCAAAGACGGCAAACTGACATATCAAGAACGCAAACATTGTTTCAATAATAACCTTTGCTTATTCTGTGGTAGCGTCGGACACGCTGTCAAGGACTGTCCCAAGTCCACCTCCTCCGCTTCCAAGGCTAAAGGAAAAGCCGCCCAAGTTGGCACTCAAGCCAAGGAAAAAGGTAAGGAGATCGAGTCAAAAAAATAGGCAGTGGTCCTCATGAAGCATGGTCTGAGGACTGCGTTGACTCTCTCTGTGCCTCCGCTCCCATCTGACTTAACGCATCCGCTCTCTCCGATCTGAACTCTTTACGTATCAATATCTCATCTTCTTTTTTCTCTTCAGATTCTGTCCCAGCACTTATTGATTCAGGATCTACCCACTGTTTTATTGACATTAACTTTTCCTCCGCTTATGATCTTCCGACCTCTGCTATTCCGCCTTTAGAACTAAAGTTGTAACAATACCTATATGTTTTCCTTCAGGTGAATCTTTCGAACAGGATTTTTATGTTACTCCACTCGACTCCGCTTCTTCCGTGGTTCTTGGATACAACTGGCTCACCTGCCACAATCCTATGATTGACTGGGTATTGGGCAGTATCACTTTCCATCCACAGATGCAAAAAGAGCCGTTTCCGACATCGACGTTGACCTCCTTCCAAGGTAGGACAGCTACACTTCCTCCTCCGGAACCTCCAATTGTACCTCCGCAGATTTCACTCATTAATGCAGCCGCATTTATGAGGGCATGCAAATTGCCTGGTACACAATCCTTTCGACTTCACCTTTCGACTCCCTCCGTTTCCGCTCGCTCCGCATCCGCTTCCGACACCCCTGACTTGACAAACATACCCGAAGAATACCACAACTATGCTGACGTCTTCAGTAAAGGAAAAGCAGACACTCTTCCACCCCACCGTCCCTACGACCTCAAGATCGAACTTGAAGAGGGCTCCGCTCCTCCGTTCGGTCTGATCTACTCCCTTTCACAAACCGAACTCAATGCCCTCTGTGAATTCATTGACGAACACCTCACCATTGGATTCATCCGACCCTCTTCCTCTCCGCACGGTGCTCCCGTCCTTTTCGTTCGTAAAAAGGATGGCTCCCTTCGTCTTTGCATCAATTTCCGTGGTCTTAACAAAATCTCAAAGAAGGACCGATATCTGCTTCTGCTCATATCCGACCTTCTCCAGACCGCTGGAAAAGCCAGTGTTTATACGGCTCTCGACCTCCGACACGCCTATCACCTCGTCCGCATAGCAGAAGGAGATGAATGGAAAACCACCTTCCACATGCGCTACGGGTCTTTTGAATGGCTTGTCATGCTATTTGGACTCACCAACTCCCCAGCCGTTTTCCAACGCATCATGAACGACATCTTCCACGACCTGCTCGATAAGTATGTTACCATATATCTCGACGACATCCTCATCTACTCCGACTCTCCCTCCGAGCATCGGAAGCATGTCCGCGAAGTCCTCCGATGTCTCCGACAACACGGCTTATATGCACGTGCAGACAAATGCGAGTTTTCTACGGATACTGTTGAATACCTTGGCTTTATCCTCTCTCTGACAGGCCTCTGCATGTCGGATAAGAAAGTCAAATTTATTCAAGATTGGCCTGAACCAAGGAAGGTCAAAGACATTCAGTCTTTCTTAGGTTTTGCCAATTTTTATCGACGATTCATTCCTTACTACTCCGAAATCACCGTTCCGCTCACTCGACTCACCTGCAAAGACACACAATGGCATTTCTCCGACTCCGCTCGCGAATCTTTCAAAACTTTGAAGAAAGCCTTTACCACGGCACCTGTTCTTATGCATTGGATTCCCGACAGCCCTATTATCGTCGAAAACGATGCCTCCGACTACGCTTTGGGTGTGATCCTCTCCATCCACACCTCCGACGACAAAATCCATCCGGTCGCTTTCCACTCCCGCACCTTTACACCTCCCGAGTTAAACTATGACACCCACGACAAAGAACTATTAGCGATCCATGATGCATTCAAGGTTTGGCGTCACTACCTTGAAGGCTCCGCTGCTCCGATTGATGTCATAACGGACCACAAAAATCTTGAGTACTTTTCTACTACCAAGATTTTATCACGTCAACAAGCTCGTTGGTCCGAATACCTCTGCCAGTTCAATCTCATCATCCGCTTCCGCCCTGGCCGTTTAGGTACGAAGCCCGATCTTTTAAGTAGACAATGGGACGTCTACCCTAAAGAGGGAAATAGCGACTATTCGTCCGTCAACCCAAGCAACTTCAAACCCATCTTCACACAAGAACAGCTCACCACTTCACTTCGTGCAACAGAGTTATATACGCCCATCCTCCATGCCACAATCATCATGGATACGGATCAGCTCCGCTCCGACATCCTCTCTGCTCTTCCGACCGATCCCATTTACACCTCTTTCCTCGACAATCCTAATCCACGCTGGATCGTGAATGAAGCAGGTTATCTACTCCACAATGGACATATCTACGTTCCCGACTCATCCGACCTCCGTCTCCGCATTCTCCGCAATAAGCACGACCATATCCTCGCTGGACACCCTGGTCAAATAAGACTATTAGTCTTATCCAACAAGAATACACTTGGCCTGGAATGCGCGACTTCGTCAAAAAGTATTGCAAGTCATGTACCACTTGTATGCGCGCCAAACCCCAACGTCATAAACCCTACGGTCTGCTTAAACAACTCCCTATTCCTGAATGTCCCTGGCATTCTATTTCCATGGATTTCATTGAACCCCTTCCGCCATCCGCTGGCTCCGATGCGATTCTGGTCATTGTAGACCTTTTTTTTTTTTTTTTTTTTGGTCAGCAATTTATATAGCGGTATACTATGGGTACAGTCCGCTTGACATAGAGTAAACTACATCGATCCGAGGATCTACGTGTGCAAGAAGAACAGGCGGCGCAAAGCTCCATCGAGCTGATAAGTCCTTGCGCCAGGACGGGGGAGTCTGTTATAAACAAACATGTTAGTATGTGCACCCGAATATTCAGCCGCATGATACAAGAGCACTCCAACCTTGTGAGGCTGGCCGTTAGCGGCGCTGGGGGGTGTCTGCGCCCTGTCCCCCAAAGAAGCGCCTGTGCAGTTCTTATCCTTCAATCGTGTTCGCTTGCCAGAGGGGGCTGCACCCCTTTGTACCCAGCGCGCTACCACATGACTACCGCCAACGGTTGTGTTGGGCGTTGGACGATCCCAAAAGGCAAAGGCCCCTGGGTTATCCATAATGAATTTCCCGAAGTTGTCCCACGCGGGGGTGTTCCTCGAGAAGGTGGGCATGTCTGGGGGCCTGGTGGGGTGATGCAGACATTTGTAGAGTATGTGGGCGAAGTCCTCGACGGACCCTGAACCACAGTCACATTGTTCAATCTTGTCGCCAATATTGAACCTATGTCTATAGTGGCCAATTGGGGCGTGACTGGTGAGGCCACGAACCATTTGAGCCGTGAGGGATTGGGAGTGACCCACATCCTTAAGCCATGTGCCGCCCTTGAGGTGGGACGGTTTCATTCTTTTGGCCCAAGCGTGGTCTTGGCATCTGACACACGACCTTGGGAACTGGTAGTGACGGCCAACATACTTGGGGGACTGATACAGGTTGTTCCAGTCTCCTAGCATGTCATCCGTGAATTGTTTCATGTTGAAATTGAGGGATCTGGAGGCCGACTCACCGCACTCAATGTGTATCAAGGAGGCGAAGTCGTGCACTGCACGATGTGGTTCGAAACCATAGTCCAAGCAATCATGGACATGGTGAAAGAAGACCTTGGATTTCAGACCTGGTTTCTCAAACCAAGGGACCAGATTACTGATGATAGCGAGTGCAGTTGCCTGTGAAGAGTGGAGGTCCGGGTCTGTGGCGCGCCGGATGGCGTTAACAGAGTCGGTGAAGATGTGGATTTCTTCCAGTTGGGAAAGACCCCCTAGCAGAGTGACCAGGTTAGAGAACCCGTGCCCTATTGCTAAGGTCTCAGTGTTGTCAGAGACTGCGAGGCCCGAAGTTTAGGCCCCCCTCTTGCAGGAGGAGCCTGGTATTATGGGGTTTTTGCCCTGGCTTTTTACAGCCCCACCCCCGGAATCAACTTAGATTCTCACCTGACTTATTACTACATCAGGAGAACTGACAGAGGATATAGTGCTCTCGAGCCAGATCAGAGGGACTGTCCCTGTCTGCTACGGCCCGCTGGAGGAGTCTTTTACACTCGGCAGGTTTCGGCCCGAAGACCAAGTCTGCCCCAGTTTCCCGTTCCCTGGCAGGTGGTTCGCTGATGCCATCTGGTGCGGATCCCCACACTGTCCAGGATCTCTGTCTTGCCATCGCCCAACCGGATGGATCACTCAGGGACAAGCCACTGATCCGGAGTTGTTAAGACCCTTTGACATACCCAGGGAGTTAAAGCCCAGTGATGTGGGCCCACAGGCAGATGACTAACGACCTACATAGCACCTCTCAGCCTAGTACATACCCAGGGAACCAGCACATGGATACACCACGAGCCCCCCCAGTGATGCGGCCTGCAAGCGAGAGTGGAACCCCTCTAACAAGGGAGTTACCCCAATGGAGGTTCAATTTATGCAGGGGGGGGGTGACCTGATGGGGGCATATCCCATATTCGGTTTGTTTTTCCATGGATTCCCCCTCTTATCATCCCCTATCCAGTTGTTCGGTCCCTTTATGGGCATCACCATACACCCCATGGGGTGGAGGCTACTTGGGGTGTTGTGGCAACATGTTCCATCATGTGATGTATTAGGTAATGACACATGACTACTTCGTGCACCCTCAACTTTATGCTACCTTAGGAGACGTTCCCACAGTAGACTTACAAGGTGTTGAGTTCAGCCAGGTTCGAACCGGCAACCTTTCCCTAGGTGATCAAGCCTAAGATGCAGACAGCATGACCATTACGCCAGACTGCCCTTGGTCATTGTAGACCGCCTCACTAAACAAGACATCTTCATCCCTACCACCATTAATTGCACATCCGAAGACCTAGCAAACCTTTTCGTGCTTCACGTCTTTTCCAAGCACGGAGTTCCGCAAAATGTCACATCTGATCGCAGACCTGAATTTGTCTCCCTCTTTTTCCGCTCTCTTGCAAAAGCCCTCGACATGAGACTTCACTTCACTTCTGGATATCACCCTGAAGGCGATGGTCAAACCAAACACACCAACCAGACACTCAAACAATACCTCTGCATTTTCTGCAACTACCAGCAAGACAACTGGTCCGCTTTGCTTCCGCTTGCAGAGTTCGCTTACAACAACACTCCGAGTGCCACTACAGGTGTATCACCATTCTTCACCAACAAAGGTTATCATCCCGACATTACACTCCATCCGGAACATAATCTAGCATCCGATAAAGCTCAACAATACATCGTCGACTTAGATGAATTACATCAAGAACTAAAGACTGCTGTCGCAGAGGCACAACAACATTATCAAGGCCCTGTGGATGTCCGACGTTCTCCGCCTCCTCCGCTCCGCGTCGAACAAGAAGTCTTTGTTAAAGCCAAGTTCTTCCGCACCACACGACCCACCCAAAAGTTATCCGACAAATATGCTGGCCCATTTGAAATCATAGCCCAACCCGGCACGCACTCCTTTACACTATGTCTACCCAACACTATGCGTGCTATACACCCCGTCTTCCACATATCCATGCTCGAACCAGCAACTCCTGATGAGATTCCAAATCGGATACAATCTCCTCCGCCTCCGCTCGAGATGGACGGAGAAACCGAATATGAAATTGTGGAAATTGTCGACTCAAAGATTGATAAAAGACAACACTGCAAACTCCTTTACCTCGTCCCCTGGTTAGGTTATGAAGACACCAGTGAAGAGTTTTCTTGGTTACCCACATCTGAGCTTGAACACGCAGCAGATATGGTAGCGGACTTCCACTCCGCTCAACCAACTAAGCCAGGCCCCTTATCGCGCTTGTAACAAGAAGAAAAGAAAATCTATTAAAATTTTATACTAACAAAAAACTACTTTCGCTGTTTTTTGTTAGATACCCCCTCCGTCTCCTCGTTCCACTCCGATCCGGATTCCTCTTCCGCTTCCTCCATCCGCTTCCACTTCTTTGTTTCTTCTTCTTCTTCTACCTCCTTTGCCAACTCCTCCAATACCCTATCATACTCCTCCGCATCCTCGTCCTTGTCGGATCCCTCCTCCGAAGCCTCCGAATCCTCCCTCCACGCGATAACCGTCAAAAGCTCCTTGATCTCCCACAGTTCCTTCAACTCCGCCTTTATCAGCCGCATCTCCCTTATCATGCTCCTAAGCCCTCTCACCACCTCCATGCCTATGACCACCTCCGGCGGACCAAACCCCTCCGGCTCCTCTGACGCTGCGGCTATCCATGATCCCTCCGCGGTCCCCTCTCCCTTGGACGATCCCGCCTTCACGTTCTTCGTCGCACCACCTGCCACCTTAGCCTTTCCGACCCTCACCGCCTTGGTCATCCTCCGCTTCACCTCCGACTCCGCTTCCGCTCCCGTTCTGCAGCTTCGTTTTAAATGCAGCATTGTCATTCCTAAAGAACAAGTTAATAACGAAGCATATAAAGAAAGAGGAAAAACTCACTCCGATGGCCAAAAACACAAGTCCCCCGCTTTCAAGCAGGAGGTGCAATCCTCCTTCCCCTGCTCGTAACTCGCAGGCATATTCTTGAAAACCCCCTGCAGCTGGACCTTCTTCACCTCCGCATTCGCCGCATCCGCACCCACAACTGGTTCCTTCGCCTTCGCCTTCTCTGCCTTCCTCTCTGCTCGTCTCTGCTCTTTCGCCGCCCTCTTTGCCTCCGCGCGCTCTGCATCTTCCTTCGTGCGCTCCTCTGCCTCCTGCAGCTCCCTCTCCAACTCTTCGGTGACCTTCTTCTGGCGCTCCCTTTCAGCATGAAGAGCGGCGAGGGGTGAGTTCTCAGCAGACATAACAGATAGGCATCGGGATAGATGTTGTGGTTGGGTGACAAGAGAGAAAGATCACACACAAAGCTTTTCAACCAACGGTCACATGGATTACCTCATCTGGGCCTCAGGGTTCGGCCCTAAGAGGGAAATACTGTCATAACCATACGATTCACATCCGACTTATCCGACGACTCTGATGATTCATCCGCTCCGACATCCGCTCCAACAACATTCTATTTATATTGAATATACTTCTACTACGTAACATCTCAACCATACTTACAAGTAGACATATGTTGTTCACTTTTCATTTGCTACTCTCCGTACTCCGAATGTTCCAATGGTCAACTCCGATATCTGCACATCACTTATAGTAATGCTGATCATTCTAGTCTACTATAAATAGTGTACAAACCTGTCGTAGAACCTCAGTTCAAATATCATATGTTATACCTCATTCGCATCCGTCTCTACTTGTCTTTGAGCATTCTCTCCGTCACCTCCGCTCATCCACTCATCCGCTCATCCGCTCATCCGCTCATCCGACATCCGCCAATCCAAAATCGAGGACCACGTCAAAGAGTGGGGCGCAACGCACAAGTTGAAGCCAGGTCCTTTCTGCCAACATCGCACTTACCGCATTCCGCTCCTCTGCTACTCCGCTCCGACTCGTCCAACATTTTCCGACGTTGAGAAACACGCTACGTGACAGGGCCCTATGACATAACCAAAATCATTTCTTCACATGCCATAGAACTTAAATTACCAAAAACTTGGAAAATCCACCCAGCCATCAATGTATCACGGGTCCGACTATTTAAAGAGCCACTATTTAGATCACAAAGGGTGCAGGCACCAAACCCAATAGTTATCAATGGCGAAGAGGAGTACGATATCGCTAAAGTTATTGACTCAAGGTTGAAGAGAGGACAGCTGGAATATTTAGTGCAATGGGAAGGTCTGACTCTGGATCACAACACGTGGGAACCTGAGAATCACCTAGAACATTCACAAGAAGCGGTTGAAGACTTCTATAAACTAAACCCAAATGCTCCCCGGCACTTACACGCAAACATCTTTGAAGGATTGGAATTTAAACTTTATGAAAACTTCACGAACACCCCTGACGACATCATATCTCGCCTGGAAGTCGAGATCTAGAAAGGGGGGTAATGTTATGATCGTACTTTCACTTTTCATCTATTCTTATCTAATCTCATCTTATCTACATCTTATCTACATCATATCATATCTATGGCTGTGCAACATATGTATGCCACATGTATTACAGTATATAAGTAGCCCACTTTCTCTTGTATTCAATAGCTTGTTCTCTTGAGATTCCTGCTGGGTCTCCTGGCAATACAGCCCCTTCCTCATCTTTCCATGTTCCTCATCCTAAGTTCCTGAGTTTGGGCTTGCGACGTCATCTGACTTAGCGTCGCCTCAACAGATGGGATAAAAAATTTGCTATGTCACATCGTGACACCAGTATGCATCACCTGCCGCCACTGCATGCTTGCCTGTGATGTGTCCAGTGGCATCTGGCCCACCTATCCTCCATTGTCCTCTATATTGTATATAATTGAGTCTAATATCTATGGCACCATCCAGTGCAATGTTCATGCTGGAATTGCTTGAAATATTGAAGCTGCAAGATTATCGCCGATTTGTATGTTCCAAACTGTGTTTCAGGGCATGTGCTTAACATAGCATCTATATAGGCATTTCCTGCTGCACTCACTGAAAAAAGCCACAATCCATGCTTCAAGCTTGATGATGTGTGAAAATAGATCACAACGGAAGTGATTACAGGTTTCTTATGTATTTATGGCAGTCCAGAGGCATCTTCTGGAGATGGGAGTTCACACACCCTGTTAGAATCATCAACCTTCCCATTGTTGCAGGAGTATCTTTGCTGGGTGCGGTTGTCTTCGAGCATGGCCAATTAATCCACAGTCCCAAAGCTTCTGCCAGAGGAAACACAAAGACATTCTTTCTTTGAGCTTGAAAATGGAGAGGCATGGTTCTTAGATCATCCCTTCCAACTCTTCCTTGAGGAAAGACTCTCTTGGTCTGGTGTCACTGCCACAGCCAAAGTTAAAGTTGAAGACCCAGCTTAATATTGTCGCAACATCATCCTCAGAAAACACAAAATGGAGGAAAAGGAGGTCATTGAAATCTCTGATAATTCAGATGACAACGAGTTGCCAGACTGCATCCTTCTCCTGCCAAAAAAGCATAAATTGGGAATGTCAAGCCTTTCACAAATTAAATCTGAAGCAACACCAGTCATTGATCTGACCCTGTCTCCTGATCCAAAGCAGCCTCCGACATGATCTTTCTCTGATCTGAAGAATGCACTGACAGATCTCACTCATGATCAATCGGCACCAAAGCAATCCCAACAACCATCAAAGCAAACCAGTCCTCCATAGTGTTTGAGGGTTCAGTTCAGTTCGGTTTTTTGCCTTTGAAAGGCATGGACCGAGACCGAGACTGGTCTTTCAAAACTGCAGAATGACAAAAGACACAAGACCGGTCCATTGGACCCACAGAGGGTGGACCGAACCGGTCTGCACTGGTCAGAACCGATTTTGTTGGCCGCCAGTGGATGCCATTGGGTGCTAGAGGGGGCTGTTGGGCAGGAGAGGGGGCCGTTGGGCATGAAGGGATGTTGTTGGGCGTGAAATGGGGTGTTAGACATGGGTCATGGCAGTTGGGCATGAGGGGCGGCTGTTGGGCTCAAATGGAGGGTGTTGGGCATGACTGGATGCCATTCAGCATGAAAGAGGGCCATTGGGCGCTAGAGGTAGTGATGGACAGGGGTAACCCACAGGTAAAAAATCTGTACCCATACCCGTACCCTCAAAAATCTGTACCCCCTCGTCAAGGGTAAGAAAAACCCTCACCTATGGGTGAGGGCTTTCGAGGGTATGCGGGGGTATGGAATACTCATGGGACAGCACACAAGGGTAGACACCTTGGTGCTACGCAGCCTGTCTGCGCGCCATTGCAGACCTTGTGGGGGTGCACGCGCAACCCTCCTCGCTCCTCGTGTGCGTGTCGCATCGCGTCCCAGTGCTCTCACGTACCACACCCACCCTGGACCTCCCAGCCCACCTCCCCTTCTCTAGCCACTGCCTTTGCCTCCCGTGCCATTTGGTGGACAGGTAGGTGGTGGCAGTGGGCGAGTATGGGAGGGTGGGGAATGGTGAGGGCCGTTAGGCAAGAGGGTGTGAGTGGAGCCGTTGGGCACGAGTGGACGCCATTGGGCGCGAAGGGGGGTCATTAGGCATGACAGGGGACAGTTGGGCACAAAGGGGGGGCCGTTGGACACCATTGGGTGTGAGTTGACACAAGTGGGCATGAGTCGATGTGAGTAGGGGCAGTTGGGCACAAGTGGACACCATTGGGTGCAAAGGGGGGCTGTTAGGCACAACGGGGGACTGTTGGGCATGAGTGGGGACTGTTGGGCACGAAGGGGGGGCTGTTGGGCATGAAGGGGGGCCGTTGCACGCTGTTGGGCATGAGTCGATGCAAGTAGGGGCAGTTGGGCGCGAAGGGGGGGCCATTGGGCACGAGTCAACACCATTGGGTGTGAGTGCACACAAGTAGGGGCCGTTAGGCAGGATGGGGGACTGTTGGGCGAGAAGGGGGACCGTTATGCACGACGGGGGGCCATTGGGTGTGAGTCGACAAGAGTGGGCATGAGTCGACACAAGTGGGCGTGAGTCGACGGGGGATAAAAGTATTGTTGATTGTTGATTGTTTGGCTCAACCAAACATCATGTGACCCTCCAAACCCATCCAAACAGTGCGGGTTTTTGGAGGGTAAGAAATTCTGACCCTCACCCTTACCCTCCCTTATCCTTCACCAAAACCCTGAGGGTTTTGTGTACCCTTGTCCATCACTAGCTAGAGGGGCCCGTGTGGCATGAATGGTGGGTGTTGGGCACGAGTGGTGGCTGTTGGGCAGAAGTGGTGGCCAGATGGAGTGGAAGGGGGAATAAAAGGAGTGTGGGAACATTTTGTTGGCTGTCTGTCGAAATATGGTTCAACTTTCGGCGATTGCAGAAAGTGCTCGGCAGTTGATGCTGAGCGATGCATCAATGAGCATTGATGAAACATAAGGCCTCAATGCCCAAACCGTGGCATCACAGGCCTCAAGATAGCTTTGAACCCCAGTGAAAATCGGGTCGCGTGGGAGTGGGTTTTCTCAGGGCTATTTTTGGTTTGATCTTGCCTAACTTGGTTTAAATCAGTCCGAATGGAAAATTTGATTTGATCGACAGCAAGTCCAACTTTAAGGGTTTGAGTCAGGATAACCTGGAAATTTTGGGAAACAAGCAGGATGTGATCCGGTTTGCTCAGGTTTTTTCAGGGGTGATTCAGTTAAAATCTGTCAAACCAGGGGAATTGAGTGGGAACCTGTGGGAATTGATGGTTGAATTTCTGGATTATTCTGACTCAAACCCTCTCAAACCCTTAAAGTTGGACTCGCTGTCGATCAAATCAAATTTCCCATTCAGACTGATATAAACCAAGTTAGGCAAGATCAAAACCAAAAATAGCCCTGAGAAAACCCACTCCCACACAACCCGATTTTCACTGGGTTTGAACTTATGGATAGATGTATCTAGAGTCATAAAAAGTATATATATAGTTGGGAACTCAAGCTATGTATGTATACTAGAGAATCTGTATTCTAAAATGATGCATCAAAACACTGTAAATCATGATGAAAAATTTGACCAAAAATTTTTGTTTCAGCTTTGGATTCTCCTCGTTCAGGGGACCTCACAGCACATCTGTTTTTCAAATTTGGTGCATTCATTATGAAGATATAATACTTTTACTGAAATATGTACATTTCATCATTTCTATCTTATCTAGAGATCTAAAAATTATACAAGGTGTTTCAGAAGGTGAATACATATATATTGATGAGTTCTATCATGTTAAACTATTATTAGATTATGAGAAAGGCACCGCATGTGCCTGCGCAATGCATTTGCACATTGTTTACTGTTGTTTAGTGTAAAGTGTCACATCACTATATGCTCAAATCTGTGGCAAAAATTCATGAAATAAATACATATTTATTGACATATGATACTCTGCTACATAGTCTGTAAGCTTACTTCCTCCTGTGTAGCCATATTAAGGGGAAATGCGATGTTTTTTGAGTTTGTTTACATATATTGACACATTTGATGCGCGACACGTGCCCATCATCCAATGTCAAATCAACACATCCACCCATTGCTCACTCCGCAATGAGAGGCACACAGATATAATAAAAATAACACAGTAATAATAGTACAGATACAACAAAAATAGCACTGTAAACACAGATACAAAAAAATAACACTGTAATCATATATTTTAGCTATGTTTTCACCATGTTTCACTCAATTCTTAACCTTTGTTGTTATGCTTAACAAACTGTTCCAAGGTTCGGGCAGAGTATGCAGGAAAGTGGAAAGGCGAAGAGCAAAGTGATTGCTAAATCTAAGGAATCTACTATAGTACAAGAGGTTTATATAGGTACTGACTATAGGTGGTAGCGGATGAGTCAGTACTGCGGAAGGCTATGTACAGTGAGTAAGCTGACTGCGGAAAGCGAGTCAGCGTGGGAGCGAAGTATACTAAAGGGGATGACAAAGTAATGTAATGAGTCAGACTGGAAATCGAAGGTTGCAAAAGTAGACATTAGACATAGTAAGCTTGTAAGAGGGTGCCGAGTCAGGCCGATAAGTAAAAGATATGACGTGGTCCTCATACCATAGAGTCCATAACATGTTCCCCTCTCCAAGCTCTGTGTCCTCACAGAGTCACTGTCCCCATCCCTTGTTGTTGCCGGGATCGGACCAGTTCGGACTTTCCTTGAGGCTCCAATCATATATCAACTCCTCGTTGATGGCTACGGCGAGTTCGAGGCCTTTGATAGCCAGCCGAATACGTCGATTCTCGATTACGAGGGTGCTGGTGTAATTTCCGAGAATTTGTTTTTCCTCGGGACTTGGGGCGACAGGTAGGTTGGACAGCGAGTGAAGCTGGATATGCATCTGGCGATGGAGGAGGTCGGCAAGGGAAGTTTCGAGAGCATGGATTTGGTCTCTCATGGAGAGTGCTTCGTTCATGAGGGCGGCGATGGCGGGGTTGATGTCGGTGGTAGAGGTGGAGGTAATGGTGGTGTTGGACATGGCGGCGAGGATGGTTGAGAGATAGAAGAAGAAGGGGGAGGCTATATTGGGCAGGGAAAAGGACTAGAGCAGGGAACTCGGTGTGTGGTTGACTGATGAGATCGATACTTGTCATGGATTCTGAGAGCTGTCTTTTATCGTGGGCGAGACGGGTTCTGCCGATGGAAATCACGGATCAAATCTTGAGCGTTCTGAAGATTAGCTCGAGGTTCCCACGTGTTCTCTTCTGGACCATATCCTTCCCACTGGACGAGGTCCTGGATCTTTCTGCAGAACTTTCGAGAGTCTAGGATCGTAGACACATGGTACTCTTCTCGTCCTTCGACAATGATCAGATCAGGGGCTGGTTTCTTTTTCTGGATGGCGTACTTCGGAGTTTCATATGGTGACAACAGGGTCTCGTTGAACACAGGGTGAATCATCTTCCAAGTCTTCGGAAGATCAAGAAGGTATGCGCTAGCTCCTTTCTTCTCTAGGACTTTGAATGGTCCATGTCGGAGTGCATCAAGTTTCTTTGAGGGTCGATCGGTCCTGATGTTAGTCCCTTCCAGCCACACCTTGTCCCCGATGTGGTAGTTCCGAGACGGACTTCGCCGTGTATCAACTGTCTTCTTCATCTGATCCTGTGCTTGTTTCAGTGCTGCATTGGCTTCTTCTTGTGCCTGTTTGTGTTTTTTCAAGAAGTCGTTAGCAGCTGGATTGGTATCTTCTAACACGAGCTCTCCCTTCCACGGATGTAAACCATAGTTGAGGTAGAATGGGGTGTGCTTCGTCGCCTGATGTTCTTTGTCATTGTACTGGAACTCTGCGATTGCGATCCATTCAGCCCAATCATCCTGTAGATGGTTGACAAAGTTTCGTAAGAACGCTTCCGTTTCCTGATGCGATCGCTCGGCCTGTCCGTCAGTCTGTGGGTGGTATGCGGTGGACAGGTTCCTTTTGATCCCTAGCATGCGGCAGAGTATCTCCATGAACTTCGTGGCGAACTGCGGTCCCCTATCGCTGATGATCTTCTTGGGGATCCCATGAAGCTTCCATATCTGATCCCGATAGATCTTGGCTAATCCTTCAGCTGATAGTTCCACGGTTGTCGGAATGAGATGGAGCATCTTCGAATGTCTATCTGTGATGACCAAAATCACATTCTTTCCATCAGACTCTGGTATTGGTCCTACGACGTCGATTCCTATGTCTTCCCATGGGTGACTTGGTGCTGCATGGGGGTGTAGCGGAGCATGTCGCTTTTGCCGGTTAATTTTGTTGCATTGACAAGTGTCGCAACCCTTCACGTACTTCTTCACATCATGCAGTATGGTAGGCCACCAGTAGGTGCGAGTGAGGAGTTCATGTGTCCGGTACTGTCCTGGATGTCCAGCCACTGGTGCATCGTGTGACTCAAACATCAATTCTTGTCGTAATTGTGGGTCTGGCGGGACATAGACTCGTTCTCCTGCATAGGTGATCCCATTCTCCTGCTGATACCAATGAGGATTCTTTTGTAGGCCCTGCGCTACTTCTGTCTCCATGCGGTTTGAACCCTTGATGTGTGCGATCCACGGATTTTCAATGGTTGTGATGTTTCCAATTTTGATGGAATCAGATGTTTCACCTCCTTCAAAGAATTGTTCCTCCGTGAACATCTCCATTTGTACCATATCTTCTGATTCCAACTGTTTCAAGAATAGTCCCTCCTTGAGCATTTGGTCACTGTCCTGTGGTTCGAGTTCTGCTTCATACCAGGGTAAGCGTGACAGGATGTCCGCTTTTGCATTGGTCTTGCTGGGCACATGCCGTAATTCGAAGTCATAGTCTTGTAACTTCATTTTCCAGCGTCGCTGTCGTTGATTCAGGTCCTGAGGACGACGGAAATATTCCAGGTTCTTGTGATCGGTCAAGATTTCATAACGTTCCCTGGCTTTGAGCAGATAGTGTCTCCAATCTTTTAATGCTTCCACGACCGCCAGGAGTTCTTTGTCATATATCTCGTAATTCTGTTCGGCCGCGGACATGGTCCACAACAAGAACGTGATGGGGTGCCATTTGTCGTCTTGCTTCTGAGAGAGTACTGCTCCAATTGCATAGCCCAATGCATCAGTTTCAACCCTGAACTGTCCCTCTGGTTTCGGTAATGCCAAGACTGGTGCCGATGTAATTGCCCATATGAGACCTTCAAAAGCTTGCTGCTCTGTTGGTCCCCAAGTAAATGCCATACCGCCTGTGAGCGCGGTGAGAGGTTTCACGATGTTTGAGTATCCTTCAATAAAACGTCGATAGAAGTTAGCAAATCCATGGAACTTCTGAACTTCCTTTTTTGATGTGGGTGCTCGCCAGTTTCGAATTGTATCCACCTTCTCAGTTCCATCTCAACATGTCCCTCACCAACCACATATCCCAATATAGGACATTTCGTTACTTCCCATAAACACTTCTTCTCCTTTAGGAACAAATCATTGTCTGATAGGATCTGTAGGATTTCTTCAGTGTTTCGCGCGAGTTCTTCCTTGGTTTTACCGATAACCACGATGTCATCCATGTAGATCACGCAGATACGTCGGCGGATCTGGTCCCGGAATAGACTAGCCATCATTCGAGAGAACGTTCCCGGGGAGTTGCAAAGACCAAAAAACATGACCAATGGTTCGAACAATCCTCGACTGGTGAGGAAGGCAGCTTTCCATTCATCGCCCTCCTTAATCCAGACGTTGTTATAGCCCCACATGATGTCCATTTTATTGAAGTAGACCGCATCTTTCAGTACGTCTGTTATATCTGTCTCCGAATCTCCGATCCACTCCGATATTCCTCCGACATTCCGGACATCCGTTACCTCCGCATCTCCGCATGTTGCCATCGTGCATTTCATATTCATAACTCCATGCCTTTATGCATTTCATATTCATATTCCCGTTTACTTATGCTTGCCTTTTCCGCATGGTCCGTTGACCAACATCTCCGATGTTCGTTACAGTCGCTGGCAACTTACGCCACAACTCCGGACCTACTCCGACCATCTCCATAAAGTAATCTCACTTAGGTATTTAAGCTCGTACCATACCTGTAGTTCCTCAGTTTGAATATCAACAAAGTTCACTCCTCTACTCCCCGTTCATGCCAGAGATCCTCACTGTGGTACAATACGCTGACGACATCCTCATCTACTGCTCTTCCTCCATCGTTACCCTTCGACGAGCTCAGTACTGTGTCCGAGTCACAACTCCGACGTTGTCCAACCATTTCCACATCAACGTGTCTCTCACCGAGATCTTTCCGAGAGCCTCCGCACCTCCGACCTCTCCTCCGACCTCCTGAAATTGGGACACCTTATCCAACAAACGGCGGCGCAACACATACGTTGAAGCCATGTCCCTCCCCTTCATCGTTCCTCCGCATTTCCGGAGTTCCGCTCCGGTCTCAGTCCTACGTCCGACCTCCGACAGACTTCGACGAAGCTCCGACGTTTCACCTACTTAATAGTATATTCGAACTCAAACCGTTTTTGGATTCCTGCTAGTCATGGCACTCCGAAACACCAAGACAGCAAAAGCTGCAGAAGCTGGCACTTCTAGGCAGCAAGTTCTACAAAATGTCGAACAACGTTTAACAGAACTATCCCCTGTAACTCCGACTACTCCGACACCTCCGGGTTTTTGGCCCATCACACCTCCGCATAATATTCCGATCCCCACTTCTCCCATAGAATCCGCACCCCCGTCTCCTCAGAATATTTTTGGCCCACAAGCCCTTGCAGATGCTTTCTGTTGTCGATTTGGTGATCCATCCGCATTTAGAATTGCTATGGGCGGTATTCCTCATGTGGGGAGGTTCTGTTCATGTACCATTCTGGGATGGATGCATGTGCGTTCACATCTGCTGTCAACCTCAGGTCGGATAACCTTTGGTCCTCGTTGTGTCCTGCGCTGAGCTAACAGCCTGATTTCTCATCTTTTCAGAGGTTTATCTCCCTTCACAATCTTAGTTGACGCAGCGGCTCGCTTGGCAGGGATGACATAGGTTCTATTGTCTGCAGTCATACAAGGCAAGCAAGTCCGTTTAATAGATAAGGGTTGCGACTTAGCGTCGTTTAATCGGACCCTTTGGGAAAATCCTTCTCGTCAGCTTCTAAGATTGTGGTTTCATCATTCTCGGCATCTTCCTCGGACACCTTCCTAACCCTTCCGGAGTTCTTCTTCAGCTTGCGGCAGTTGCGCGCGATATGGCCTTCTTGGTCACAGTTGAAACACTTGTGACCATCTTTCTTCTTTGGAGTGCTACAGTCTTTAGCCAGATGACCGAAGCGTTGACAGTTGTAGCAACGGGCTACTCCTGCTTTGTCGATCTCCATGGCCTTGCCCTGACCACCATAAGTGGTACCCAATCCGGTGCGCATGTCGCCGCCACCTCAGATGACTAGTGCGTGTCCTTCCATCTGTCGTCCCTTGTTTCGGATCTCCTTTGCATAATCGGTGTATGTCTTGCCATCGCTAGCCACTTGTTCAGAGATTCTGCAGTTGACATTCTTCTCTAGGATGTATTTCCCAGTTTCTTTGCCAAGGTTTGACAGCTTCAAGAGTTCTTCAAATTCATCCAAGAATTCATCAATGGTATGTTTCTCTTGTTTCAGGACTTCAAGTCTGGCTTTGGCAGCGACCGACTTGTTGGCGATGGAGAATCGTGTGGCGATATCATTGGAAAAACCTAGCCAGGTGATGTTCTCATTGTCAACAGCAAGAGTGTCTAACTTGTTACTGGCCCAGTGTCTGCCGGACCCTTCCATCATGCGGGATAGCACTGCAAGAATCTTCTGATCGTCTGTGAGGCTCTTTTGGAACCTGATGTATAGTTTGGTGGCCTTCCACCACTCGTCAAAGGTGTATCTGTTCTTGAACATCCCAGGATCCTTGATGATCTTGGATGTATCCATTGTTTGTACAGCCGGAGCTTCTGCCATGTTTAGAGTCTGCGGAGGAGAAGAGGAGTCGGGTTGTTGGGATGAAGATGGGGTTCGGGATACAGGTAAGGATTGAAAATGAGTCCCTGTTCTAGGCGTCTGTTCAATATCTGACTGCGCGGAGTCAAAAGTAAATTCGTCAGGGGACTCATCGGCGGAATCGGTGGCAAAACGTTCAGAGTATTTCCTCTGTAAATCTCTAAGGAATCTCTGTTCCTGCGCATCTGTTGGTCACGAGAAGGGGTCAAGTCTCTCGTTTTGTGCCCAACGGTTGTACTCGGTCTGTTGTTCTTCAGTGGTGAAGTGGGCATAGATCTGCTGCTTCGAGTAAGACGTGATGATGTGGCTCTGGGACGTCTCGATGTGAGCGTCCTAATCAATCTTCTGATAACGGTTGTCTGGACACCGATAAACTCTCTGATCTCTGTGATCCGACCTGTCTGAGGTCCTTCTTGAATGCGAAAGCTTTCGAGTTTGTTCTGTTGGGCGTTGTAACGCGCGATCTGGTGTTGCCGAGCAAGATGGATGCTCTCTGCTATCTCGCCGTGGGGGCGATGCTCGTCGTTGTCTAGTTCTTCGTCAAGCACCTGCTGTAGGATGCGACGGATCTCCAATTCGATGTACTGCTGGATGAGTGTAAAATCGATACTGTCTCGAGGACTTAGCTCCTCCTGTCGGGCTTCTGGCGTGCTGAATGGGTTACTGGTGAAGTCTTCAAAGAAGCGCGACGTCTTGACTCGTCTGGTAATTGCTCTCTTCGCTCTGGGCGAACCTAACGAGATTTAGCAACTTGTTATGCTTGACAAACCGTTCCAAGGTTCGGGCAGAGTATGCAGGAAAGTGGAAAGGCGAAGAGCAAAGTGATTGCTAAATCTAAGGAATCTACTATAGTACAAGAGGTTTATATAGGTACTGACTATAGGCGGTAGCGGATGAGTCAGTACTGTGGAAGGCAGTGCGCATGAGTAAGGCGACTGCGGAAGGCTATGTACAGTGAGTAAGCTGACTGCGGAAAGCGAGTCAGCATGGGAGCGAAGTATACTAAAGGGGATGACGAAGTAATGTAATGAGTCAGACTGGAAATTGAAGGTTGCGAAAGTAGACATTAGACATAGTAAGCTCATAAGAGGGCGCCGAGTCGGGCCGATAAGTAAAAGATATGATGTGGTCCTCATACCGTAGAGTCCATAACATTTGTGACTCTGAGCAAGAGTTTATATACAAGCTAGAAATGTATTCCACTCAGTTGTAGCTTCAAAACAAGCCTTAGACCAATGAAATTGGACTATAAATATCTAGAATATTATGCAGATTACTGAAAAATCTCCAAAAATGTAGAATATAAGGGGGGGGGGGGGGGGTTGGAGGTGTATCCCAAAGGGCAAAAAGACTGGACTAGACCTGTTTAGACCAGTCTTTTTGTGGTCTAAGTCCAAAAAAAAAAATCTAGACTGAACTGCAGTCTAAATTTTCTAAAATGTATAGACCTTAGACCGCCATTTAGTCCAATGTGGTCTATTTTTCAGTTCAGTTCAGTCTGGTTCAGGTCTATGTAGACTGAACCTTCAAACACTAGTCCTCCACACAGGGCCCAGAAAAAGACTTGGCATGATGTGGATGCAACAATCAAAATCATGGCAAGTGAATATGTCAGTGAAATTGTCCATGTGGAGGAATTATCACTGTGTTGGGATCCTTCTGAAGTCCCCCGGGCCTATGTCCTGGACCTGTCTTTGAATAAGAAACTTCTAGAAAATGGGAAGAATATTATCTCACTCATTCGTGGCGAGGTACATCTCAGATTTTGTTGCCATCTCGGTCTACAATCTCATTTAAACTAAAGAATCAATGTTCCTGGGAAGGATCTGCGGGGCTCGCGAAGGTTGATGCTTTTGTGTATGGAATATTTCCACAGAGGGAATACTGCCGCTGTGCAGAGTTGCAGTGTCATTCCATCAAGATCTGTAAATTCTTTGATCAAGATATCCTCGAAGGGTATGAGAGCTATACACGGGATGATGGAATTTTGGGCTGCTGAGTTGAATGCAAACTATGATCATGAAGTGTGTATTGAAAACCTGTGTTGGAAAGCCTAAGCTTGTTGATCTGACAGTGTGTAATACTTTTACGGTTTAGTTGTCCATTGAACACTGACTTAAGTGCAACAAGTATAAATCTTGATATGGAAAGAAAATCAAAATTGGCTGTTCTGGGTGGCATCGAGATGATCCTTCAGGCACTCACAGATGGATGAACCTTGATGCTAATGTTGGCAAGAAGGTTTTCACAACAATATTCAAGAATAGTGGGCACATTGAGGACTTCGCTGATGAAGACTCAGACAGAAACATGACTGTAAATGGCTCTTGCAGTGTAATTGTACCTTACCAGTCATGTAAAACACTCTGCTGTGAGTTGTTGGATTTTCTTGTTAATCCATTGAGACTGAGTGTTTTTCTACAGCTCATTCACATATCATCAACGGGGTTGTTCAGTCCAGTGGTCAAATCATTCCCTATGAAGTTCCATGCCAATCCACACTTTTATTTTTCAACCAGTCAACTCTAAACTCACTCACATAGCCATCATCATTCCAAAGTATCCCCACAAACATCTCCAGTGTTGAAATGCCAAAGCACGCCTCAAAGAGAAGAAGCTTCTCAAGGAAGTTTATGATGCAGCAGGAAAGTGTCGTGTGACCCCCAAAGGTCTCCAATTGAGTATGTTAGTTTTTGCATCAACATCATAATTTTAATTGAGTCGCTTTTTGAAAGGTTCAACAACAAATGTGATTTGCGAAAGGTCTTGAGTGGGAAGGTCAGTATTTCTTGTGGTTCATCCTTACAATTCACATTGACATTACAATTCAGGTGTTCAACATGAAGCCGATTGCAAGTCAAAATTGCTGCCAGAAGAACAGTATATTCACACAGTAACAACCAAAGGGGACATCAAGATTATCATAACATTTCATCCAGAACTTGCCAATTATCTTCATCATGCATGGTTTTTGGCAATTGATTTTACCTTTAAGCGAGTCCATGGAGAGTTCAATAAATGGGAGGTTGCAACAATGGTAGATCGATACCAGCAACATATGATATATTCTGATTTCATCCAAACCACACCCTGCTCATGAATATGTTCTAACAGGTACCACCCTTGCAAGCCTCTATGGCAACCGTGCAACACAAGAAGCATTTAGATTTCTATTTCAGGAATTTTTCAATGCCATATTGCACATCTGTTAAGTAGGTGAAACATTGGAGCTTCATTGGAGCTTTGTTGGATTCCGTCAGAGGTCAGACGTAGGACTGAGACCGGAGCGGAACTCCAGAAATGCAGAGGAACAAAGGGGAGGGATGTGGCTTCAATGTATGTGTTGCACTGCTGTTTGTTGGATAATGTGTCCCAATTTCAGGAGGTCAGAGGAGAGGTTGGAGGTGCGTTCTTGGAGAGATCTCGGTGAAGGACACACTGATGTGGAAGTGGTCAGATGATGTCAGAGTTGTGACTCAGACACAGTACTGAGCTCACCGAAGGGTAATGATGGAGGAAGAGCAGAAGATGATGATGTTGTCGGTGTATTGTACCACAGTGAGGATCTCTGGCATGAACTGAGAGGAGAGAGTGAACTTGGTTGATATTCGAACTGAGAAACTACAGGTATAGTACGAGCTTAAATATCTAAATGTGATTACTTTACGGAGATGGTCAGAGTAGGTCCAGAGTTGTGGTGTAAATTGCCAGCGACTGTATTGAACATCAGAGATGTCAGTCAACGGACCATGCAGAAAAGGTGATGCATAAGTAAACAGGAATATGGATATGAAATGCATAAAGGCATGGAGTTATGAATATGAAATGCAAGATGGCAATGTGTGCAGATGCGGAGGTAACAGATGTCTGGAATATCGGTCAGAACACTCCGCTTCTAAACTTCATGTTTGATGGGGAAGCTGCACAAATGCAAGGCTGTGGTGACGTTATGCTCACTTGGAATGACCCATCTTTAAGTGGCATCAGCAAACCCTGGGTGGGCTATGGAGCCCTGTGCAGGTCTATGCAGATTCTTGCAGGGCTGAAGTTCCAAAGACAAGGTATATGCTACATGCAGCTCTGCAAAAGCTCTGTGTAGCTTCACTACCATCTTTTGCAGCTCTTCACACTTTCACTCCATTCTTTCAGGCCTCCATAGATTCTGTACACCTTCAATAGGCCTCCAAACTCTGTTACAACATACAATTATAGAGCATTCCATTTTATCAACAATAATGTGTTTGAGAAAAAACCATGTATATTTTTCCATGCTATTACAAGAGACAATGCAACAATATTATGGTATGATGTATCTCTCCCTTGCCTGGCCATTGTACCTCGTCCCTCACACTCCCCGCCTATGCCACATGCATGCTGGCATGCCCCCATGTCCTCCCACCTGTGCGTTTCTGGGCGGCGACTTCGACCCACATGTCATACCTCTCGTGCCTCACACCCCTTTCCCAGATGTGGTCCCTTGTACCTTGCATCTTCCTGAGGGGTGTTTCGTTCTTGTGTCTGCATGGTGTCCACCACTCTGTCTTGCACTGTCGTGTTCCGTCATTTTTGGGTGGCGGGACACACAGAGGGACAGATATGCAGAGGGGGAGGACATGCACCAGCAGATGCAGGAGGGGTGGGACACGCAATGTACGGGACAGGAGACGCAACAAACAGCACAGGACATGCAAGAATGGTGGGACACGCAATGAGAACAACGGCAGATGTGAGAAATGGCAAGGCAGATGCGAGACATTACATGGGACACATGAGGAACAGTGGGACGTGCGCTGGCAGAGACAAGTGTGCAAGGGACGATGCACTGGGGGCATGAGTAGCACATTGATATAAATTGTACATTGTCCTGTCATAGCACTTGAACTCAATCAAAATTTTCCAATCTGTTATTTGTGAATTGCTGTAGCACCATATTGGAATGTTTCTATGAAGACTTACACTAAGTTTCCAATTATCTTTACAGACTCCCTCAAAATCTATATATTACTTTATAGAAACTATATCACCTACCAACTCTACAAAGACCTTCAAATTTGGCACTTCAGCTCCACAATACTGCAAAGAGCTGCACAGCATATAGGCCAAGCTGCAACAAGCTGCAACATCTTTGGCAAAAATCAGTGTTTGCTGATGGGAATTACTAAGAAGGATCCCTTGCAACTTGTACAATATGTTGCAAAAACATGTGTTACACAATTCTACAGGCACATCAATATTGGTCTTCCATTCTATCTTGTCGCTCACTATCATACAGAAACATTGACAAGTTACCGAAGGACATACCACGTGATGTCATTGATCATCTAAAGTATTTCCCAAGCCTTGAATGTGATCAAGAAATCAAACTTTGGTGTGAAGAATGTATTAACTCACCATACAAGTGTTATGTGTAACAAACCGTTCCAAGGTTCGGGCAGAGTATGCAGGAAGATGGAAAGGTGAAGAGCAATGTGATTGCTAAATCTAAGGAATGTAGCTATGGTACATGAGGTTTATATAGTACTGACTATGAGCGGTAGCGAATGAGTCAGTAACTGCGGAAGGCAGTGCGCATGAGTAAGGCGACTGCGGAAGGCTATGCACTAATGAGTAAACTGACTGCGGAATGAGTCAGACAGCTGCGGAAAGCGAGTCAGCGTGGGAGCGAAGTATACTAAAGGAAATAAAGTATAATACGATATGTGTAAGCGGGGGCCGATGAGTAAAAGTGAAAAAGTAAGCGTATACGTCCGTAGTCGTTAGTCCGTAACATGTTCCCCTCCTCAAGGTCTGTGTCCTCACAGACTACCTACTCCCATCCATCGTTGCCATTTGGATCGGCCCAGGCAGGGTCAACTCGGTTACCCCAATCCTTTATCAGTTCATCGTTTACTGCCGTGGCAAACTCTAAACCTCGAACGGCGAGGCGAAGGCGTCGATTCTCGACAGCAAGGGTGTTGGTATAGTTTTTGAGGATGAGCTTCTCCTCAGCGGTGGGGGCGGTTGGTAAATCGGAGAGGGTATGAAGGCGGATATGCATCTGCCGGTGGAGGATGTCGGCGACGGAGGTTTCGAGCGCATGGATCTGGTCGTGCATGGAGAGCGCTTCGCCGATGAGGGTGGTGATGGTGGGGTTGATATCGGAAACATTGGTGGAGGCGGCGGTGATGTTGGACATGGCAGAAATGATGTTTGAAAGGTATAAGAAGAACGGCGTGTTGGGCGAGAAGAGTTGGAGCAGGGAACTCGATGTGACAGAAGTCGATGTGGAAAATGGTTCTCAAAGTTTGTTCTTTTATTGTGGACGCGATGGATTTTGCCGATGAAAATCTCGGATTAAGTTTTGAGCGTTCTGAACATTAGTCCGAGGTTCCCACGTGTTCTCTTCTGGGCCATACCCTTCCCATTGGACAAGGTACTGGATCTTTCCATGGAATTTCCAAGAGTCCAGGATCGTGGAGACATGGTATTCTTCTCGTCCTTCGACGATGATCGGATCAGGGGCTGGCTTCTTTTTCTGAATGGCATACTTCGGGGTTTCATATGGCGATAACAGGGTCTCGTTGAACACAGGGTGGATCATCTTCCAGGTTTTGGGAAGATCAAGACGGTATGCACTAGCTCCTTTCTTCTCTAGGACTTTGAACGGTCCATGTCGGAGGGCGTCAAGTTTCTTTGAGGGACGATCAGTCCTGATGTTAGTCCCTTCCAGCCACACCTTGTCTCCGATGCGGTAATTCCGAGACGGGCTTCGTCGTGTGTCAACTGTCTTCTTCATCTGATCCTGGGCCTGTTTCAGTGCTGCGTTGGCTTCTTCTTGTGCCTGTTTGAGTTTTTTCAAGAAGTTTTGCCGCCGGATTGGTGTCTTCCAACACAAGTTCTCCCTTCCAAGGATGCAGACCGTAGTTGAGATAGAATGGTGTGTACTTTGTCGCTTGATGTTCTTTGTCATTGTACTGGAATTCTGCGATTGCGATCCATTCCGCCCAATCATCTTGTAGATGGTTGACAAAGTTTCGTAAGAACACCTCGGTTTCCTGATGCGATCGTTCGGCTTGTCCATCAGTTTGTGGATGGTACGCAGTGGACAGGTTTCTCTTGATTCCCAACATGCGGCAAAGTATCTCCATGAACTTCGCGGCGAACTGTGGTCCTCTGTCGCTAATGATCTTCTTAGGGATCCCATGAAGCTTCCATATCTGGTCCCGATAGATCTTGGCTAATCCTTCAGCCGATAGTTCCACGGTTGTCGGGATGAGATGAAGCATCTTTGAATGTCTGTCTGTGATGACCAGAATTGCGTTCTTCCCATCAGATTCTGGTATCGGTCCCACGACGTCAATCCCTATGTCTTCCCATGGTTGACTTGGCGCGGCGTTAGGGTGTAGAGGGGCGTGTCTCCTTTGGCGGCTGATCTTGTTACGTTGACAGGTGTCACAACCTTTCACATACTTCTTTACGTCATGTAGGATGGTGGGCCACCAGTAGGTGCGAGTGAGGAGTTCATGTGTTTGATATTGTCCTGGATGTCCTGCCACTGGTGCGTCGTGCGCTTCAAACATCAGTTCTTGGCGCAATTGTGGGTCTGGTGGAACATAGACTCGTTCTCCTGCGTAGGTGATGCCATTTTCCTGCTGGTACCAGTGAGGATTCTTCTTCAGACCCTGGGCTACTTCTGTCTCCATACGATTCGAGGCCTTGATGCGTGCGATCCCTGGGTTTTCAATGGTTGTGATGTTTCCAATTTTGATGGAATCAGATGTTTCACCCCCTTCAAAGAATTGTTCCTCCGTGAACATCTCCATTTGTATCACATCTTCTGATTCCAATCGTTTCAAAAATAGCCCCTCCTTGAGCATTTGGTCGCTGTCCTGCGGCTCGAGTTCCATCTCATACCAGGGTAAACGTGACAGGATGTCTGCTTTTGCATTTGTCTTCCCAGGTACATGTCGCAGTTCGAAGTCATAGTCTTGTAACTTCATCTTCCAGCGCCTCTGTCGTTGGTTTAGGTCCTGAGGACGCCGGAAATACTCCAGGTTTTTGTGATCGGTTAAGATCTCGAAACGTTCCTTGGCTTCAAGTAGATAATGTCGCCAGTCCTTCAGTGCTTCCATGACTGCCAAGAGTTCCTTGTCATATATCTCGTAATTCTGTTCGGCCGCGGACATGGTCCGCGACAAGAACGCGATAGGATGCCACTTGTTGTCTTGTTTCTGTGAAAGTACCGCTCCAATCGCATAACCCGATGCATCGGTTTCGACCCTGAACTGTCCGTCCGGTTTGGGCAATGCCAAGACTGGTGCCGTCGTGATTGCCCGTATGAGACCTTCAAATGCTTCTTGCGCCGCTGGTCCCCACGTGAATGCTGTATTTCCCGTAAGTGTTGTGAGTGGCTTTGCGATGTTTGAGTATAATTGGCAAATCCCAGGAACCTCTGGACTTCCTTTTTTGATGTGGGTACTCACCAGTTCCGGATTGTGTCCACCTTTTCAGTTTCCATCTCAACACGTCCTTCTCCAACGACATATCCCAATATGGGGCATTTCGTTACTTCCCAAAGACACTTCTTCTCCTTTAGGAACAGGTCATTGTCTGACAGAATCTGCAAGATCTCTTCGGTGTTCCGGGCAAGTTCTTCCTTGGTTTTACCAATAACCACTATGTCATCCATGTAAATCACACAGATGCACCAACGGATCTGATCCCTGAATAGGCTGGCCATCATCCAAGAGAACGTTCCCGGGGAGTTGCAGAGACCGAAAAACATGACCAATGGTTCAAACAATCCTCGGCTGGTCAGGAAGGCGGCTTTCCATTCGTCACCCTTCTTTATCCGCACGTTATTGTATCCCCACATGATGTCCATTTTGTTGAAGTAGACTGCGTCCTTCAATACATCCAAGAGGTCGCTGATGCGTGGGAGTGGGAATTTGTCCTTAACCGTGAATTTATTGACCGTGCGATAATCCTGTACCAATCGTTTGGAACCGTCTTTCTTGTTAATGAAGAAGCAGGGTGATGCATAAGGGGATTTGGACGGTCGGATCTTTCCGGTTGCCAGGCCTTCATTGATGAATTCGTCCAGTTCTTCTTGCTCCTTTTGGGTCATAGGATACGTGTTTCCTCCTAGCTCCTTTGGTGCGTCCGGTGTAAGTTCGATGCCGTGGTCCCATTCTCTTTCCTTTGGGATCTTGTCAAAGTTTTCTTTTTCAAAAAGATGGGCAAAACGTTCAACGTATGAGGGTCGTTTGGTTGTGGGAGGTGGTGTGGGAGTAACTGCTTCCAATATGGGGTCTCCGGGTTTCCATTTCTGATCCGATTTCTTGGGCGCGTCCTTGTCTCGTACTTCCACCATGCGAACCCGATGTTTGCGACCATTAAGGTTAACCCTGAAATCCGAGTGTTTGGTTTGACATGTTGATGGGCACCGGTTGAATGTTACAGCGCCGGTCGTCCAATTGATTGTGGGGTTGTGGTGCACCAACCAGTCATGTCCCAAAAGCATGTCCGTTCTCCCAATGTCCAATACCATTGCTTCCATGGTTTCCTGGTGTGTTCCTAAGTCCAGCTTGACTTCGGCAAGTTTTTCTGCTTTCTGTTGTCGGTTCGGCGATCCATCCGCATTTAGGATTGATATGGGCTTTATTCCCTGTGTGGGAAGGTTCTGTTCGCGTACTATTCTGGGATGGATACATGTGCGTTCACATCCGCTATCAACCTCGGGTCGAATGGCCTTTGGTCCTCGTTGTGTTTTGATCTGAGCTTGCAGCTTGATCTCTCATCGTTTCGGAGGTTCATCTCCCTTGACAATCTTAGTTGACGCAACGGCTCGCTTTGCAGGGATAACATAAGTTATATTGTCTGTAACTGCACCAGGCAAGCGAGTTCGTTTAATGGATAAGGGTCGCGACTTAGCGTCGTTTAATCGGACCCTTCGGGAAAATCCTTCTCATCGGTCTCTATGGTGATGGTTTCATCATCATCGGTATCTCCGTCAGACACCTTCCTAATCTTTCCAGAGTTCTTCTTCGGCTTGCGGCAGTTGCACGCGATATGTCCTTCTTGGTCGCAGTTGAAACACTTACGACCATCTTTCTTCTTTGGGGCTTTGCAGTCTTTGGCAAGGTGACCAAAGCGCTGACAGTTGTAGCAACGGGCTACTCCTGCTTTGTCGATCTCCATGGCTTTGCCTTGACCACCATAAGTGGTGCCCGATCCGGTGCGTGTGTCGCCACCCCCTCGGATGACTAATGCATGTCCCTCCATCTGTCGTCCTTTGTTTCGGATCTCCTTTGCGTAATCAGTGTATGTCTTGCCATCGCTAGCCACTTGTTCAGAAATTCTGCGGTTGACGTTCTTTTCCAGGATATATTTCCCAGTTTCTTCGCCAAGGTTTGACAGCTTCAAGAGCTCTTTGAATTCATCCAAGAATTCGTCGATGGTGTGTTTCTCCTGTTTCAGGACTTCGAGTCTCGCCTTGGCCGCTGCCGACTTGTTGGCAATAGAGAATCGCATAGCGATGTCATCTGAGAACCCTAACCAGGTGATGTTCTCACCATCGGTGGCAAGGTTGTGTAACTTGTTGCTGGCCCAGTGTTTACCGGACCCTTCCATCATGCGGGATAACACCGCAAGAATTTTCTGATCGTCAGGCAGGCCCTTCTGGAACCTGATGTATAATTTGGTGGCTTTCCACCACTCGTCGAAGGTGTGTCTGTCTTTGAACATCCCAGGATCTTTGATGATCTTGGATGTATCCATTGTTTGTACTGTCGGTGCTTCTGCCATATCTAGAACCTGCGGAGTAGGAGAGGTGTCGGATTGTTGGGATGAAGATGGGGTTCGGGATACAGGTAGGGGTTGAAAATCAGTCCCTGTTCTAGGTGTCTGTTCGGTATCTGACTGCGCGGAGTCAAAAGTAAATTCGTCAGGGGACTCGTCGGCGGAATCGGTGGCAAAACGTTTGGGGTATTTCCTCTGTAGATCTCTAAGTAATCTCTGTTCCTGCGCGTCTGTTGGTTGCGAGAAGGGGTCAAGTCTCTCGTTTCGTGCCCAACGGTTGTACTTGGTCTGTTGCTCGTCGGTGGTGAAGTGGGCGTAGATCTGCTGCTTCGAGTAAGATGTGGTGATGCGGCTCTGGGACGTCTCGATGTGAGCGTCCTAATCAATCTTCTGATAACGGTTGTCTGGACACCGATAAACTCTCTGATCTCTGTGATCCGACCTGTCTGAGGTCCTTCTTGAACGCGAAAGCTTTCGAGTTCATTCTGTTGGGCGTTGTAACGCGCGATCTGGTGTTGCCGAGCAAGATGGATGCTCTCTGCTATCTCGCCGTGGGGGCGATGCTCGTCGTTGTCTAGTTCTTCGTCAAGCACCTGCTGTAGGATGCGACGGATCTCCAATTCGATGTACTGCTGGATGAGTGTAAAATCGATACTGTCTCGAGGACTTAGCTCCTCCTGTTGGGCTTCTGGCGTGCTGAATGGGTTACTGGTGAAGTCTTCAAAGAAGCGCGACGTCTTGACTCGTCTGGTAATTGCTCTCTTCGCTCTGGGCGAACCTAACGAGATTTAGCAACTTGTTATGCTTGACAAACCGTTCCAAGGTTCGGGCAGAGTATGCAGGAAAGTGGAAAGGCGAAGAGCAAAGTGATTGCTAAATCTAAGGAATCTACTATAGTACAAGAGGTTTATATAGGTACTGACTATAGGCGGTAGCGGATGAGTCAGTACTGTGGAAGGCAGTGCGCATGAGTAAGGCGACTGCGGAAGGCTATGCACTAATGAGTAAACTGACTGCGGAATGAGTCAGACAGCTGCGGAAAGCGAGTCAGCGCGGGAGCGAAGTATACTAAAGGAAATAAAGTATAATATGATATGTGTAAGCGGGGGCCGATGAGTAAAAGTGAAAAAGTAAGCGTATACGTCCGTAGTCGTTAGTCCGTAACAACAAGCATGTTCATGATGAGTGCTATCCCTTTTATTGAAATGTACAGTCTTTCACATTCTTGTTCTAGATTGGTACCAGAACAAAATTAGTCATCCATGGTATCTTCCATCACTCAACGCCCATCTTTCTCCAATCAACAAGTCGCAGTGGAAATTAACGCCAGATGACTCAAATGTAGCTGAAACCGCACATGCATTCCAAAACATGATGTTCCAACCTTCAGCAAGTCACCTCGTCCTTTTGTGGTCTCTTCCAGATTTGCAAATGACAGTGCATCCACATCATCAAACTCAAAAGCACCTTTCAACACCAATATCCCACCCTCCAATTTGGATTCTCCTTCTTATGATGCTTTCGGTGATGATGATTCGAGGGTGGACTACATTAATGACAATGATCATGGGGCTACTGCAGCATCACCAAGCATGCCACAGAGGGCATATGAAGGGAGGCTGGAACCTTACCTGATTCCATTTAACCTGACTCCAATTAAACTTACATTCATTGAGGCCTTCAAAAGGAAAAATCCTAATGGTCTATACCTGATCAAAGCCGAGATCAATAATCTTCTTGATTCAAATTTCTGGCAGTAGAGATACTTAACTACATATCCTTAGCTTTTGCAGTATGGATAAACAATGATTGAAAGGAATGAACAAGCACCTGTGCAAAATTGACGTGGAGTACATACCTTTTGGGCAAGTTTGGCCGACGGGGGAAGGCCCTTTGCCCTGCCAATGAGGGCTTAAGTAATGTCACGCACACTGCAGTGATATATTATCATTTTCAATGAGATTTCTGTGTATCAGTGGGATCTCATTGTCGAAAGTAGTGGGATAATAATCCCATTCCCACCATTTGGGTAATTCCTGCTCAAACTTGTACATTGCCATGCTCTGCAGCGGCCCACTCACCAGTTGTAAGTTATAAATAACTTATAATGAAGAAACACTTCAAATACACACCTTGGGCATATCCACATGTAATCTTCATCAAACTCCCCAAGTTCCGCATCCACAAAGATCTCAAGGAAAAATCAAATTCAACGGTCGACAGAGAAAACTGAGAAAACCCAAGTCCCCAATATGAGGTCAAAAGTCCAGATTCAGCCCCAACACATGTTCCAACATGGTCGTTCGTTGGCATAATCACTCGCATATTTTGATCCTGGTACATATCTCGATCGGCTCTCCGCTGCTTTGTATGTAAGCCTCCAAAAAACCTTATTTACCTTCACAATTACTTAGGCGAAGCGGTCAGCGCCACACATCATGAGGGTCAGAAGCAAGGGCCCAGCATTTCCAAGGGCCCCAAAACACATCAGCAAACCCTGATCATGCTACCCAGCCCTGGACAGCACTGTATAGGGTCATAGCACCATAGAATGGGTGTAGTTCTGTGTAGTTCAGGGTTCCTTCTATGCAGTTCTAGCTGGTCAGGGTCCTTTCTATACAGTTCTAGCCAGTCAGGGTCCTTTCTACACAGCACGAGCCAAACAGGGTACCAGTAGCATAAAAACGGCTCAATAAAATTGCTCAATGCTTGTGCTGATCTTATTTTGGACAAGGTAGAGGGTTTAAATCATTATATTGATTATATATTATACAAATGTAAATGTAAAGTAGGGAAACAACAAGGGCTCCAAAAAAAGCGGCATAGCGATGTGTTAATGCATGCTGAGAAAAGTGGGGGCTCATGACATACTAAACACAGCAGGTAATGCCTACAGGTAAATGGAGAGGTGTACATTGGTAAAAAAAAAAGCAGGAGGAATGACCATGTTTTGACATGGCGCATCTGCATCCAGTGCCACCACCCTGTCAGGAGAGGCAGGTGGGAGTAGCAGGAGTTCAAGGCATGGTGCATTGAAGGAGGGACGAGCTGGCATTGGTAATGGGCAAGGTAGAACGGGGCGGCGAGCATAGAGCAGTGTGGGAGATGGGCTTTGGGAGTGTGGGGCTGTGGGTGTGGTGACATGGCATTGAAGAGAGCACCTGGGTCATGGGGGACGACGAGGGATGGGCTGGCATTAGGAGAGGGGCCAGTGTGCAGAATGTAGGTGAGGACAGACAAGAGCTGTAAGTAAGTCACACATTTTGTTGGTTACTGGTACCAATAATAAAAAGAGGGACGTATCACTGGGGGCTTGGGTGCTTGTGGCATGGTGGCGGCATCACAGTGATGGTGGAAGAGGATGGGATTGAAAAGAACAAAAAAAAAATTGAACCAAGTACAAATGTGGTCACATGACTTTGTTGGCATGACTTTGTCCATTGTTGAACTTCAATCAACATTCATCACTACGCTCAATGCGATCCTCACCTCCTACAGCAGACTCAACCTCCGAGTCTATTGGCCAACATTCTGGGGATGGAAATTTAGAGGGTATGTTGTTAGTATGCTGTATTCTAATTCTTGCATAAATATAATACACTGTGTTGATATTCCAACTGATGTCCAATGTGATGCCATGGACTTGGTTGGAACTAAGTTTCTGTGAGTTATTGCACTATGGACACTATAGAACTAGCAGTCTAGGCACATTGTGATACTGTTGACACTATGCATGCTATGGGTTGCTCTTGGCTAACATGGGTTGCTATGGGTGCTGTCGGCTAGATCAGGGTGCTATGACAGGCTATCATCAGGAAAAACCCAAAATGTCAATTTGGCTAAATTATGCAGATGTTGCGAAATAGACTACTTTATTTACGAGGCCAGGGATAATTTAGTATATTTATACAACTTCACAGACATAAAATGAGTATTCTTAACATGAGGAAGTCTCGAACAAGAACAATAAACATAAATATTCAATAAACAAATTCATTGAATATGTATGCTAGTGCGCGGATGACGTGTCCAAACCATTTAAAATGTTTCACTTCGCATGATGTGCACTGTGGGCAGTGGGTGGAAGCGGTTGTTGCAGTTGAAAGTTGCGCAAAGTCATTTCAAACCCCGCCGGAACTTTGTTGAATGTTTGGTTGCTGTTTGGCTGTGATCAATTTTCGTTCCCAACCACCATCTTTTCCCTCCTTCTTGCCCATACCTTTTCCTCCGCGCCCCTATCATTTGCTATCCGGTAAGGTTTGAAAACAATCCATCCCTGCACCCCTCCAACATATCTTACAGTGATAGAACCTAGCCATGAACCCGTCCTCAGTGCTCACATGTCCGGGGTCGTAGACCAGAGGTCCTGCTGTTGCCATCGAGCTGCTCCCCAAATTTCCAATGCACGTGACTGCACGCCCTCCGGGCTCCACAACGTTACACACGAAAACTCTCGGAACCTCCACATCCTCGATTGTGATGCAGGTGTCCCTTTGTTAAAGTCCATTTTCTTTCTCACCATTTATGCTTCAACATTACTAATACATGAACAACTAGAACACACATCGCCAACAAAGAGGAGTGGCACGAGGCTCCCAGTCCACACCTGTGGCACGCCTGAGTCAACCAGTGCGCTCTTCAGTACACAGACCAACTGATTCAATGCCTTACCATAAGCAAACATGCACTTGCCTCCCTTCTGATTTGATCATTCTCTTTATAGTGCGCGATTCAAACTAGCGCGTTAGTAGCATGTTAGTACCTGTATTTATGCTTGGTGCGAGGTAAGTATCCCCACTTCACCCAGATATGATGTATCTTACTCGATTTATCATAGGATGGCTCCATACATCCTGCAAAGCTCTTCCATCACCCTGCTATCCTTCACGCACTTCGCAATGTATTCAATTTGTCTGGGGACAGACGTCCTGTGCTTGACGAGCTCGCTGAGGGACACAAGTTCATGCCATGCCCATCTAGCTTCGTTAATTACATAGATCTGTGTGTTATGTAGACATGTCAATCGAAGTCGTTTGCCTTCTTGAATGTGCATGGTCAGCTGAAATGTCATTGGAATCCTCTCCTAAAGTGTGTTAATATTGAGCTTTGAAGCACTTTATTGACACTTTCAGGGGCTAGAAACATCCTATATCTTGTGAAATAGATACTATATTATGCAAGTATGTCTAGAGTATCCGAACCCAAGAGTTAAATTGGCCGGTTTGATATAAGTGGCACAATTTGTCATATTATACCAAAGTTCGGATAATTCAGTGCAATACAGTTATATTTACATTTTGTGTTTTTCCTGATGATGGGAAAAATCAGGGTTTGCTGATGCACGAGGCAAGCTGAATACAAATGATAGATGGTGATGCACGTGGAAGAGGGCAAGAGGGCAGGGAGAGCTCGCTCGCACTGCAATGTGTACATACCATACTGTTGAAGTTCCACCTGGGCGCTAGCCACAGGTGTACTGAGCAACATAGCTACAGTGGAAGTACTCTACGATACCGCTATGATCACTTACATGGTTTGGAGGGGTAGGGCTGGTGAGAGCGGTTGAGGCTGGTAAGAGCGATGGAGCTGGTTAAGAGTCAAGAGACAACTTGTTGATATTGACAGTTTCCTGGTCTTATATACCGTACTACTGTTTGTACCAACCAAACAAGTATGTAATGAAGATATGTAAAGGTCACGTGATGTAATCTAATCTAATCTAATCTACGTGATGGGAAAAGTTTCAACACCCCCCCATATTTAGTACATACTTCTAAATACATCTTTACTTTTTCCCACATATATATATAGGTACTTTGTTTCGCCTAGTTTTTTATCAATCCGAAGTACGGGATAAATTTGGAAAAGAGGATTTTCCCCAGATTTTTAGTTAAAAGGTCTGCAGGGTTGTTCACTCCTTCAATAAATTCGACCGTAATTATCCCTTCGGAGACTTTTTCTCTGACGAAGTGGAATCGCACGTCAATGTGCTTGGATCGCTTCTCAGTTACAGGGTTGGATGCGATAAAGACGGAGCCGTTGTTATCTCCGTAGATCGGTACTGATCCGATCTGCATTCCAAGCTCGGCAAGCATGCTTCTAAGCCATGTCACTGCGCGACTGCAATCTGATAGCGCCATGTATTCTGCTTCCGTGGAAGAGAGGGCAATGGTTTTTTGCACCGATGAAACCCATGTTACTGCTCCAGATGCCAGCGACACGAAGTAACCAGTAGTGGACTTCCTGGTGTTTTCGTCTGACGCCCAATCGGAGTCTGTGAATGCGTAGATTCCTTTCCCAGAATCACCATCGTACATGATCGCGTAATTTTTTGTTGCCTTCAAATACCTGCAAATATCCCTTGCCACTTCTAAATGGTGTTTGGTAGGGTTTGCGGAAAATTGGGACATTTTGATTACGGCGAAACAAATGTCGGGTCTTGTCCCGATCATTAAGTACAATAATGATCCGATGACGGATTGGTACTTGGATCTGAGTTCTGCATTGGGTTCATCTTCAGACTTCAGGGGTTTGTAGCCCGTTGGGAGTGGGGTATGGGTGGCATTAGATTTGCTCATCCCCATGCGTGCGAGAATTTTCTCAAGGTAGGGTACTTGATCAATGAAGATCCTCTTCCCACGTTGCCTTATTTGGATAGAGAGAAATTCTTTTGGTTCCCCATCAGGGACTAGGTGGCCTAGGTCCCTACATTCCCATGTTGTCATGAAGGCCTTCTTCTTTTCCAGCGTGTATTCCCGGTTTGTGCCGAGAAAAGCAGAGTCATCGACATAAATGACGGCGATCACAGTTTCTCCTTTGGTACTTGTGTGAATAAAAACTCCCGCATCGGAGTGAAGCCGGACAAAGCTGAGCTTTTTCATGGAGGAATCAAGTTCCCTCCACCAGGCTAATGCGGCCTGCTTGAGTCCGTATAGGGCTTTGTATAGTCGGTACACGAGGTTTTCTTTCCCTTTTACTATGTAGCCCTCAGGCTGTCGCATGTAAATTACCTCACGGAGTGTTCCATAGAGGAAGGCTGCTGAGACGTCCAAGAGTGTCATGAACCACCCTTCAAGGGCTGTCAATGCCAGAATTAATCGGACGGTCTCGTATCTCACTACTGGTGAGAAGATCTGATCGAAGTCAATCCCTTCTACCTGTGAGAAACCTTTTGCAACAAGGCGCGCTTTCAAACGCCCGTCGGATTTTTCGTTGTAAACCCATTTGTTCCTTAGAGCTCTCCTCCCTGTAGGTAGGGGTACTAACTCCGTGATCACCCCGCGGCTTTTGAGCATGTCTAGCTCTTTTTGTTCTGCCGCGTACCAATCTTCTTTATTCGGAAGAGAGTATATGTCTTTGTGTGACATTTCGATGATGCCTACTTGGATGGAGATTGCCTCCATCAGGAGATCGTTCATCCATGCCGTTTGACCGCCCAATCTACGTCTTCGATCCATTTTTTCAAGATCAGAAGCAGGGGTGTCTTCCCCATAGATGCTGTCTGGCATTCTCCGAACTCGTCGTTCCCTGATCGGTCAATCTGGTACTTGCTCGGGCTCTGGAGTGGGTACTTGTGGCTCGTCATCGGGCTCGCTATGCGGCAAATCATCGTCTGATTCAGGGTGATCCTGTCCAGTGGGAACAGGGTCGTGAGGTTTTTCGTAATGACTGTCATTGTCATCGTTTCCGGGGATGAGGTCCTCAAACTCATCACCCAGTTCTGGGTTTTCCATTTCTGGATGGTTCTCTGGCAAAGGGTCGATGTGGCATCTAGGGTACTTGCTTTCATCAAAGATAGCTTTCCCACCCATGAAAATTGTATTAGTCTCAGGATCCATGAAACGGTATCCTTTGACCCCTGGCTTTGATCCGAGATAAATCATCAATCGAGATCTAGACTCCAGGGAATTTCTACGTTTTTCTTTTGGGATATACACATATGCCTGACATCCGAAGACTCTGATGCTTGACATATCGGGGATCTCATTGGTCACCCTGAAGTAAGGGGTATTCCATTCGAGACGCTGCATGGGGGTTCTGTTGTAGAGAAAAGCTGCATGTTCCAAACAGAATTCCCACCACATAGGTGGTAAGCATGCGTCGAAGCGCAAGGCCTGAGATTTCTCCCACAGGGTTCGATTTATCCGTTCTGCTCGACCATTCTGCTGGTGCTAATACGGGAGCGTGACATCGATCAGAATTCCATGATCGGCAAGTACATCCTTGTATTCGTTAAATTCTCCACCTCCATCAACTCACCATTTCTTAGGAGTGGCGGCGAATTGATTCTGGATCATCGCAAGGAATTGTCGTAATGCCATGACAGCATCCGACTTTTTTCTAAGCAAGACGACCCAGACGTGGGATGAAAAATCGTCCAAAAACGTAAGAAAATATTTATATTTGTGGTATGATGCCGTGGATATTTGTTTGAGATCGGAATGGATCAGATCAAAGGTTTTTGTTGCCCTTGTTATCGAATTGGGATATGACTGATTAGGCATTTTCCCTTTGAGGCAACCTGTGCAACTTTCCTGTGATTTCTCACGTACTAGTGTCTCAGGTACCCCTTTGGTACTGGTGGGAATCTTTCGGAGTGCTTGATCATTTGGGTGACCAAGGTGCTTGTGCCATGTTTCGGCAGTGATTTCGCTTGAGATCGCATGGATCTGGTCGTAGCGTATTTCAGTGTCTAACCAGTAAATGGTTTGACCAAGGATGTGGGGCGAAAACTGGATTTTGCTCAGCCCTTTGGAGATGTTGATTTCTCCACAAGTCCCGTCTACTTTGTAACCATGGTTAAGGAAGACGCCTAGGGACAATAGGCGTGTGTCCATGTCCGGGATGTAGAACACCGGTCTGAGAAGATGGGTTTTAACTTCCCCATTTAGGGTGTGCCATACTGGAATGGCCCCAACTCCGAGTATTTCCAGTTTCTTCCCTTTAGCTGCAGTTTGGACGAATCGCTTGACCGTGAGAGGTCTATAATATGCGAAGTCCTTAAACTCATAGGTGAAGTGTAAAGAGGCGCCGGAATCTAGTATCCATTGCGCGCGTTCTTTTTCCTTACAATGTGTACAAGAGGCGAAATGTTTAATATATTTTTTATGTAGATCACTGCTAATGTGATCTACGCACTCTGTACTGGTACTGGCTAATATATTATACGTCTGTTGAGAGGTATTATTAGCATTCCGCAATTGATAAGGTTCAAGAAAGGGTTTCGACGAACCGTCAAGTTCTATCTCATCCTCAAACACATCCGGCCCCATCCGTTCTTGGTCGATGTCCATCATCTTCAGCGATTCTTCTATCGACGGGGCTACGCGACGCTGTTTAGCCGGCCTTTCGTCGATGTCAGGGATGATGGTATCTAAGATACGGAGGTTCAACCCAGAGGGTCGTGTGCCGATTTCTCGAGCAAGCTTTCGCACTTTCTCGTTCTTTTTCCACGCTGACGGCTTTCCGGAAGGAAGCCCGGTGTACTGAGAGGGAGGCGGGTTCATGCGTTGCAGGAGTGACTGCATTCTTTCTGACTCAGGCTGCGCGGTACTTGTAGTTTTCCCACGGCCCGTTACAGTGGTGAAGGCAGGTGCATGATGAGGAGGGAGAGGGCAAGGGGCACGTTGACAAGGAGGAAGGGGACAAGGAGCAGGACGACGAAGGGGTTGCTCAATGGCTGGTGCAATAAACTCGACCATTTCCTCAGCTTGGTCGGAGTCGTTGTCGGCGTTGTTGGCGCGTTTCTTCTGGTTGCGCCAGCATCCCTTTCCCTTCTTCTTTTCAGAAGCGGTACTTGGGTCGGTCGAGTTAGGCTGCTCGTCAGCATTGTTACGCGAGGTACTCGGCGCTGTTTGCTTTTCCCATTTGGGGTCTTGCCCCTTTCGCTTAGTCCCGGAGATTTTCCGGGCCTGCTCGTTGGACGCCCAAGTAGACCCTATCGCATACTTGCGCCTGTACTCCGAAACGATGCTGTCGGCGACGGCCTGCCATGTGAAGTCATCGGTGTCGTATACCTGGAAGAGGGCGGTGGAGAGCGACGACCAAGCATCGGGAATGGCACTTGCCAGGATCATAGCTTGCATGAGGTCGGGCACGACGAAATTCGACTCGCTGAGGCGAGCGAAGAGTGATCCTAGGCGTTCGATCTCTGGCACAGGGTCCCGACCTGACAGTTTGAAGGAGGCAGCGGCCTTAAAATCACCGAATATGGTGGCGGGGGAGACCTTTGAATATGTGTCCTTCAATGATGTCCAGGCTTCCTTCGAGGTCTTGGCGTCTTTGATGTGTCTCCTGATGGCTTCGGAGACCTTGAGGCGGATGGAACCGAGGGCCATGTCATCGTCCCTGATCCAGGTCTTCCTTTCTTTGTGGAAGGCGGGCTGGTTGACGGTGACGGTGATGACCGGAGGCTGGGTTGCAGATGTCGAAGTGGCAGAGGCAGGAGTGGAGACCGTGACGGTGAAGTCCTCGATAGTGGGGCGCTCAATGTCGCCGGATACGAGGCGCCAGACTCCTTGATGGAGGAGGTAGGACTTCATCTTCTCAGCCCAACTTTGATAGTCAATGCCGTCGAAGATGGCGATGGAGTCAAGGGCGGAGCGAGAGGTAGACATTTTAATGAATCTAAAAGGAGTTTTTCCAATCAGTGATGTGTTATGAATATGATTCAAGAAAACAATTAAATGATTCCTTATGACATATTCCCTTTAGGAATAGCGGTCACGGGAAAACCCTTTATATGTCAGAAACGTATAAGGTGCGATCAACGTTTCCACATGGAGTGTACTAGGTCAATCCCCTTAGGGACATCTCATGACAGGTACTTGTCGTAATGACGTTTCCCAGGTTCATATGTGAAGAAGTAAGACTCAGAACCTAGATCTTTCGATCGGTTCTTTGCCAACCAGGGTAGAGTGGGCAGGTACTCGCTGTTGCCAGTGTTTCCCAAGTCCCTCTGCTATCCGGGGCCCATAACCTGTTGAAGTTCCACCTGGGCGCTAGCCACAGGTGTACTGAGCAACATAGCTACAGTGGAAGTACTCTACGATACCGCTATGATCACTTACATGGTTTGGAGGGGTAGGGCTGGTGAGAGCGGTTGAGGCTGGTAAGAGCGATGGAGCTGGTTAAGAGTCAAGAGACAACTTGTTGATATTGACAGTTTCCTGGTCTTATATACCGTACTACTGTTTGTACCAACCAAACAAGTATGTAATGAAGATATGTAAAGGTCACGTGATGTAATCTAATCTAATCTAATCTATGTGATGGGAAAAGTTTCAACACATACAATCAGCCAGAAAGAATGAAAGAAAAACACATGATGCCAGGAAGGTCCAACCCGCCCATTGTCACAAACCAGGCGAGATAAGATAAGGTAACGGTGCATGTTCGATACTTATCGGTCGTTGTTGGTTGAGGTTGTGTGCATCCTCGACTCCTCGCCCAAGGGGGTGTCACGTGCCCTGTATGCCTTATAGGGTTAGTTAGTCCCCACCTTGGTGGTCTTAAAAAAAAATCGGACATCAGATTTTTTCGTAACAATTATCCATGTATTTACTGAAGTGGGACAATCGATATCGAAAGAAAAAGTCGCGAGCTTCGAAGAAGTCCGCAATGACTCCGCTTCTTGTTTCACAAGCACACACTTCGAGACTTGCACTGCAGTACATTGCCCTTCTCTTCTTTTGAAATGTCATTCTAATTCTTCGAACTAGTGAAACATCCATTGACGATGACGACGGCGAAGACAAGAGAGCTTCATCATCCTCTGAAGCCGATACGAGCAGTGATGAACTACTCAGACCCTCTTCAACCACTAAACCCTTTCGGCGTCATGTTCGCCAGCGGGGGGTGAACTCTGACGATTCGTGTGGCGAAGCTGAAGGAGAGTCGTCCATCGGCACGTCAGAGGGTTTCCGCGACTGTTTCGCTGCGGAAAGCCAGTTGGTCCGTGCGGAATACTTCGGTCCGGTCACCAGCCTTCCTTTTTAGGAAATATCTGCACACGATAGTTAGTTAGTTAGGTCCTTAAAAAAAATCCGACCCTATATCCTTGATTTTTTTTTTTTTGACACCTCCTTGTCCTCGCCATAAACGGAGCCGAACTTGGACTGTCGCATAGAGTGCACGAAAAAAAAAATAAGCTCAAAGTTAGACTCACTCACTTCCTAGCCGTGACCCGTCCTCGGCTCTTCGTCCAGGTTGCGAGTCGTAGAGTTGGCGGAAGGGAGAGACGCCACAAATGCGGAAACAAACTGACAATTTGGTCTGATGACCGTTGCACGTTCCCGCCAAGAATGCCACACCACGGGACCTGACTTGGACGTTGCATCTGAACAAGACATGAGTATGGGGAGAAAGCAAACGTGTCCGGAGTGGAACGTGCTGCAGGTACGTAGTTGTCCCAGTGGCAGTAAGGCGCGACAACGTGTCCTCTGAGCGGCATGTTGTGGCGTTGATCAAAGGTTAAGCACTGTCCTAGGCGAATTTCGAAAGGATGAGCATAGTTTGGAATGTGATAATGATGAAAAACGTTTGAAGCTTCCCAATCCCAAACCGCCCTGCCACCTACTTATCCCCAACAAGTGCTATCATAATATAACACACTGACGAATAGAGCCTGCAAACGCAGAATCGCCGTTGCAATGATGACGATCCACGATACCCGAGCTCTTTGAGGGCGTCCCTGGAACGCGTTTTCCTATTAGTCGCCCTTGGGGGGAGGGGGGAGGGTAACGGTTTGTACGTCCAAGCGATTCGGGGAGCGGGGAAACAATCTCCGGCACCTTCAGATTGAATTTTTGACTTGGCGTCACCTGTCCCTGTGCATGTCCCATCTAGGCACAACTTGCCTCTCCCTTTTCCGCATAGAGCCTGTCAAAAACACAGTGGTTATGGCCCAGTTTGAGCATTGAGATGTCCGATCGATAAGGTCTGGGGCAGGGTTGGTGAGTTTTGAGCTCCGTGGCTCCAGAACGCAACGTTCGTCTTACCCGGGGCCCATGTGTCCGTTCAACAAGCTGGAGGCAACGTGCGGGCGGTAGTGTTACGAGCCTCTATCGTGGGAATAACGTAGCAGTGCGAGAGCGAAGAAGGGTAAAACACGAAGATGACCATGTCTTCCATTGGGGCAGCGGTTTCCATTCCAGGTGGCAGCGGATGCAAATTTTTTGTCGTAATCGATCGATCAAGGAGGATCCCGGTTATCGATCTACTGCCCGGCGTTTACATTGGAGGACCTGGAGGATGGCACTATTGACTACTACTAACCACTGGGGGCATAGATAGAATGTGAGTCAAATGTTTTCGCCATGTCTTCGGTGAAGGTGTTGCTGGCCGGGGTCATGTGTCCAGCACCTGGGTCGAACGCGTCGTGATGACGCGTCTAAGAGTTTCGTCATATGATGTCGAACCTCAGTCACGTGGAAAACATGGGTTTGTTCCTTCCACTGTCTAGACAATCTTCAGCTTGAGGTTCCTGCCAGTGAATTCATCGATGATATCTACTTTTGGGTTCTCCGAATTCCATATCCTCTCAGTGCTGCGGTCTCTGATCGATATCAACGAGGCGTCCAGTGGACGCCTTAACTCCCCCGTCAAGGTCAGCCAGGGTCCCAGATCTTGATGGTCAACTCGAAGTTGCGGCGAGGTCGAATTCAAGAATACAGTAGGTCACGGTCCACTTTCTGCAGCTCTTTCAAGATGCATAGGTTTCGTTCTTCACCGATGCCTGCTGTCAAGGCTTATAAACCTCACATCAGGAAATGCATCTCGGTGCACGATTCATTTGTGCCCAGTGAAGTCTTCGACTCGGATGTCACGGGATAACGGCGCTTATTGAATCGTCGTTATAACGGTGAATCCAATTGCTGTTGTTTACCGTCGATAACCCTGATGTTCAACGTCAGTCCTCCCCTTTATGAAGAAACGGCAACGCCGTCTCTTCAACCATCTACTCCACCAACCGACGTCTCGAGCCCCCCGAACTACGATGAACTCTTCAGACAATTCGAAGTTCTCGAGTCCTGGCAGCCGGAGCTGAGGCAAGTTGCTTATGATGCCATGGCAAAGGAAGTCGCCAAACCCGAGACTATCAATAAGCTTCTGGCTGAAATCAGGGTCCTTTCTGGGAGCGCCAGAAAGGTTGACGAGGCGTTTGAAAGAGTTCGAGTCGGCCTCGGGAAGGTGGACGATAACGACTACGAAGATGAGAAAGATCAACCCATTCCCAAGTTCCAGCCAACCTGGGTTGGGTTTCAAAAGGTGAATCCATGAGAATAGCTGTGTATTTCGTCGCTAAGTACACTCGACCACAGCGTTGGACGACCCTTCTGTGGGAGTCTTATAATACCGCGACGGCCACCGAGGTCTATATCAAAGGTATCCTCTCCATTATTTGTTCAAGCGAGAATAAGGATCTTACCTCGAATGCAGACTTTCTCGAAGTCATCATTCCAATAGTTGAAGATATCAAAACTGAAAAAGACCGAGACGACGCACTTGGAGACCTCAAAGAATTCATACAAGTCACAAACTCCATACTTTGTTTCACCACCCGTTGAAAAATATTCTTAGCGCAAGGATCCTTCTGGTAACAAGATCGATGCAGCAGAAACAAGGACAGCAGCAGTCAGGCATTCACAGCTTTATATCGACCTCAAACGGGACATTGAGGCCTTTACGGCCAAGTTCGATTCGTTCGCAGCTAGACAGGATGCCAAGCTCGAGGACAGGGTAACTCAGGTGGATCTCACATTGGAGAGCCTTAGACACGAAATTCGCAAGCAAGTTATCGTGACTTGGTCAACCGATCTGTAGCTAATACTTCCCCCTGCCAGATGTCAGATGATCGTACGTGAGCTTGTAATCTCAGTCCTTGCAGAAGCGCAGAAGCGCCGCACCCATAGGTCGTAGGCTTAACCATAACACTTGCGGCAGAGGCGAGAATCACCTCAGCGATACTGTTGGCGTTAGGTCCTGTTAGCCCGCTTGTGACACTTGGGATAGTCGTAGGTTGTCGTTCATTCCCGCTCGGCCCGGAAAACTGAAACTGTGAAACGGACCATTGGCCTCCTCGGTGTAAAAGTAGCAGGAGATCTCCTCATGAAAAACCTTCATAAACGCGCCGGTAGGGCAAAAAAGAAATCACCCTCCGCAACAGGTCCTAACATTGAATCGCAGACCTCAAAACGGAGGTCGCAAAATACGAAGAAGAGGGCAAGACTCTGCAGCGCCAACTCGACCAACTCGCCCAGCTCGAGAAAACCCTTCAGAGTCAAAAGACCGATATCAATGACATCGCGGCACGACTTGATCAGTTCGGCACCATGTGGAAAGAGGTATAGAACTCCGGTCGTCGACGATACCAATCAATACTCGGCTGAATGGAATACATCACAGGTTGCGCATGATGCTAAAATGATTTCTGACCAAGTGGAAACTTTGGCGAACGCGACGAGCCAGTCGGAAAGGGTGAGCACTCAGCATCCCGAACGTCTTCGTATTTGGGTGGACCCAGAATTTAATCGACGTAATTCAGGCTTTCAAAAGGCGGATTGTTTTGATCAAGTCGGGGTACACCGCGCTCGGCGCTGCTTTGGGCGAATACGCAACACAGGTCTATCAAAGCGATGTCAAGAGATTGGGCGACTAGCGAGACTCGGAGAAGACTTGAGTTCTCTCCCTGCTCTTTATCCCCTCCATTTGTGCTCCGTTTTTGAGAGAGCGTTATGTCGTTTTTGTAATTGGTGAGAGCGTTCGTGATTTGCCTTCAAGGGGAATGTGATTGTACGTCGTCAACTTCCGATGGCGGGTTTGACGAGGATGCGGGACACGCTTCAGATCCCCCGGGAACATCAAACAAGGAGGGGGAAAAAGTAGGGTAAAAAGAAGGTTATCATACATCAACGAAAGCTTGGTGAATAGAATCATCATAGGCCTTGGCCTCGAACGAACGAGGGTACAGTAAAGGCAGACGTCGCGCGGTCCTTGGAGGTCAACATGAACTTACACGAATTTGATTGCCTAGAGGATTCAGTTCGCAGTATTCAGGATGCCCTTCGCCATAGTATGTCTTGGGTGAAATTTGTGTTGTCAAAGTGTTTGAAAATATCAGTACACGCATTGCCATAACAAAGTAAAATTCAGAGCCCAGAAATCTCACTGGCACGAGGGCGACCACTCCTATGAAGACATACGCAAGTCATTCTTGAAGAAAAGAAAAGGCTTCATGCCGCGTTCTCAGGATGGGGTGAAGAATGTACGGTCCGGGCCGGTCTGGCCGCCCATTTAGTGGACGACCCAGTGACGTACAGGGTATATATCCTTCGCTAATGTAGGAATTATGCACCGAACCCAGCGGTATCCCCTTGGCCGAACTAAAATTTGCCTTTACATCCATTATTCCATACGAACTTGGTCGTCACTTGGTCTCGTGGTGGTATCTAGTATCCAGACGATCAGTTTGGCGGTGCCGTGGGGTTTTTCCAGTGGTTGGAGGACATGGAAGCTATCGGAGTGGAACATTCCAAGGGGCATGGCATGCTAGATAACGCTCTACGACCCCCATGGTACAGGTCTTAATAGGTCCTCATCTCGGCATTTCCAGATGCAAAGACTTCTGCGGCCATCCTCCAAGAGTTCCATGGCACAGCAATTACCAAGAAACTACCTCTCCTCGATCTCAAAACATGACAATCAATAGCAGGAGAACTACGAAGGGAGCTTTCGTTCACAAACCTGGTTTCCTCTTCACAACACTGCAGACAACGGGCTATTGCAGGAAGATACTGGTATTGCATGGAGTAAAGACCAAGGGGGCTTCCCGGTGAAAACCCGCTCCAAAGCCTTCCGACAGGGGTCGGGTTGTCGTCCATTCCCACTGGGGGCTGAAACCGTGAAACGACGCTGTTGGTCTCTCCGCTGTAAAAGTAGGAGATGTCCTCACGAGAACGTTAACGCACCAGGTCCCCCAACATTTGTATCTCAGATCTCAAAATGGAGGTCTCGAAAGACGAGGAAGAGGGCAAGACTTTCAAGTTGCAGCGCCATGTCAACCATCTCGTCCAGCTCGAGAAAACCCTGCAGAATGAAAAAGATCGATATCAAACTGATATCAATGACATCGCGACACGACTCTATCAGTTCCGCCCTATGTGGAAAGAGGCATGGAACGCCGTCGCCTTTTGACAATACTCCGAGCCTCGGTTGAATGCAAATCATCACAGGTTAACGTACGCACGATGCCATGATAATTTGCAACCAAGTGGAAACTTTAACGAAGGCGACGAAGCAGTCAGAAAGGTGAGCACTCAAGCATCCCAACATCTTCATATTTGGTAGCGAACCCGAATCTAATCGATGTAATTCTGGCTTTCAAACGGCGGCTTGCCTTGATGAAACCCGGGTATACCGCGCCTTCGATGCCAAGAGATTGGGCGACTACCGAGACTCGGACGTCAGGGAGAAGGCTCTTTCTATCAAAATGTGATTTAAGGGCACAGAGCGAGAGAAAAAAGTAGGGTAAAACGAATGTTATCATACATCTAATCTTGTGACGATGTGAAACGAGAGGAAGAGCTTCACGGGCAACCTAAGGCGTTGCAATCTAGTCTTGAACGAGGGTAAGTACTGGGTGAGTGGACATCCTGTGTCAAATGTTGAACTGTGAAGCTTCGACGTGAGCGGGCGGGAGGTCACCATGATGGTTTACTTACACACGAGTTTAGACATCATGGTAGTTCTCCGCTTGTATTTGCTTAGCCGAAGGCTGGATGTTGTGTTTTATGGAAGTGAATTTTTGTGAAGAGATCATGAAAGTGGAAGAGCGTACAGGGGGAAAGGGGCTGGGTGATGACCCAGGAGGGCGAGGACTAAATTTCGGGATAGCTTCAGCCTGCAATGGAACACCTGACTCTGTGTCCTCCTTCTTTATGGGGGCACGAGCATTCAGCATGGCGAAGTATGAAGCGACGTAGACTTTTCAAGGCAGTTAATATTCGGGGAATAGGTAAGCCAAAGGTTCTCTTCACGTACGCTTTGTCAAGAAGAATAGTATGCCTTCAAAATCGAGCGTGTTTGGCAGGAACACCCACTAAAGATGAGTTCTGTGCGTCAGGCTATGTTAACCGTATAAAGGAGCACGAACCGTAAACAGGCAAGTCAGGGAGAAAGCACTTCGAACGAAATGCATGATTAACTGACATTCTCCCAAATGATTGGATAAGGAACCATACCTGGTGATTAGTCCAGAATTTAGGGTGTATGCCATCAATTTTGATAGTCGTGAATTGAGACTGCGTAAGAGATAAGTATACGAGGTACTCATAGAGACGCAAATGTACCGAGAGGAATTCCCTTTGCTTTTTGCAAGATAATAACACATCGCTGCCGCGATGAGAGCGTCCATAATGGTCGCTGAGGCGAAGGTGGCACTGACAACCCACTAGCAAAACCATTTTGGCGTTGGAGATGAGTAGTAAGAATTCGAAGGAAGATTACTCACGCTAAATGATGCGATGTCGTGGAAACTGTCCACCGCATAGCTGAACGGCGTTCAAAAGAGGAAGAATCGCAAATGTTCTGAGTTCTTACGTCTTGTAGATCAAAACTGAAATCAAGGTGAGTAACCGCAGTCGGGGAGTGACGAAGGGGTTATTTACTCAATGAAATCACTGGAACCGGGAGCTGGTGATCAACGTTATAGATGCGACACCGAAGCCAAGATCGTACCGAATGCGCCTGCCAATGTGGCAGCCTGTTTTCAGAAAGGAGATGGGTACCGGTTCAGGTGGCATGTGGAGGGACTCACGCAGAGATATCCCAGGATTAGGTTACGATGTAGGCCGCCAACTGAAGCACAATGTTTGTCATTGGAAACACGATCCCCGGCTTCTGCACTTACGTAGCCACACCCGGACGGTATATAGGCTGGGAGGTGTTGGAGTCAGTCGAGAAGGGAGATTTGCACGTGGAAGGCTCACAATTGCACCGAGCTCACGATGACGACCTGAGCATTATGAAGAGTTGGTTCCGCCTTAAGAAGGACATGGTTGGGGCGCTTACATTGAATGGGACTTGGAGCTTTCGCATGAACGGCCGTCGTCAACACGAAGCGATAACCAGAAAAGACTAGTCGCTTGCCTTCATCGACCTGGGGGGGTTGTTTAACGGTGCGGACTTGAGGGTCGAAAATCATTTACTCACCATATAATCTGAGTGAGCCCGGCAGGATTTCCGAAATTTGTGACCAGATAAAAGTATACGGAATGAATGACCAGTAACAGATGGATGGTGTCCAGCACCCTGAACTTATGGGTGAGGGCGATGTCTGGCGTTGACAACTGGCGTACCATAGGAACCCAACCTATACGTAATTCAATCTCCTCGAAATCCTGTGGAAGGGGAATGGGACTCACGGAATACTTGTAGATGAGGGTATCTCGGGTGTACTTGTGATAATAAACATATGCCTGCAAAGTCGACATTCCAAGGAACCTCAATAAACGTAGAGTCTGAGACCGAGCCTTCAAATAAGCACCAGATGCACTCACAATGCGGCCACTGCCATTCCCAGGAGCAGAACTCCCAACGTGTTGTCCAAAGTCGTCGGCTGACGCATAATTAAACGAGGGCAGAAGTAAGTACGGGAGAACTGTCAACTGATGTCGAAGGCCTTAGAATAAGTAATGGGGGGATGAAGCGACAACGCCATCACTGCCACGAAGGTCGCCAAGGTTATATGGATAACTTGATATAGCTGATCGTTACAAGGTTGAGCTTCACGACCTTCGCGCCACCACTCTCCGCCGACTGCCTGGCCCCATCCGATCACATGCCAACAAAGGCCAATGCCAAGATAAGGATTACTCTTCTTGGCTGAGAGTGATGATAATTCGACCTGTATGAAAGATATACATGAGATAAGCCTTGAGGTTTTTTTTCTGGTTGCGTACGCGTCGTCGAGTGTAGTATCATGCAGGTTGGCGTCTTATGCGACATTCCAGTGGTGCCTCGCCAAAATCGTGAAGTCGATGTGTTGAGAAAAACGGCAGAGGCCAAGGCAGAGGCGTAGACCTGTTTTCGTCATGGTTGATTGATTGGATCAAGTAAAAGGGAGAAGATTAAGGGATAGGGTCTCTGCTAGTATATCGGTTAGTACACGCGCCTGTCAGATGTCAACGCGCGAAAGCTGGGTTCGACTCCCAGGCAGGGAGATGTTTTTTTTTTTTCCATCCGCCTACCTTCCCACAGTCCACAATTCTCCTACATCGCTTCAACCAAGCTTAAACACCCATGCCATCTGCCTGGACTCCCCGCACTATTCCGACAGCGGTACCGGTTTCGTCTTTAACGAAAAGCCAACTAGGAATCAGGATTAGGCTTTTGATTGAGGCCTCCAGCGGAATTGTTGTGACTCTTGAGCACTGAGCGAGGACAACTGTCTCCATATTTGGGGCTTCCGTCGGAGGTTCTGGCCCTGCTTCGAATTCTGCTTGAGAGCCGCAATCATCCTCGTTGCTGTCATGCGATTCGGTGGCTTTTCGGGGCTTTGTAGTTTGGTTATCAGTGGGTCCAATCGAGCGCCGTTGGCGTCTAACCTATAAAGCCACGGTTGTCAGCAGAGGCGTGCCGCAGTTGGTGCTGTACCTCTGGCGCCCGTGGTGACCGTGTATTTTCGCCTCCATCCGATACGACATCTAGGAATGTCGAACACAATCTCTCAGCAAATCATCCCAACGAAACCCGTAAAGCTTCCTCAGGTTTACCCATATCCACGTCGACATGCAGCCACGGCGGTTTCTAGAATCCTAGGACCTGAGGACTCGTGTTCGACCAAATATCTCGCGCTGGCTGTCAAACGATCTCCCGACGGCCGGGTTCAAAGTATAGCACTGGCAACGAGTCGTGCTATCGCTCTCATTTCCCTAGATCATGAGCGATCACAAGGGCTCCTCACCAATGATAAAGCCTTCGAGGGCCTTCTCGCTGGTAAAACCAGTGTATTGGTTGCGTTTGAAATGGCACGCATCGCGACTCAGCTTGCGTGCGAGCTCACCCTTCCTGTACTCGGCGTGGATCTCTCGACAACTTTCGAACCTACCACCAGGAAGACCTCCTCACCATCGGACCTTGTTTCTGCGAGGGTTTGCGCAGGGGTCAAAATATTCGAAGTTGACGCTCTTTGGACCAATGGGGATCCGGAGGGGAGCAACAGGGAACTTTGTCTTCGAGCTTGGATTACTGCCTGGTACGGCATTTGGGTCTTTGAACACAATACTGGCCTACTCACAGAACATCACAGTGTCGTTGAGAGTATACAAACCGCCAGCGCCACAACTTTCACAAATGCGCTGAAACTGGAAACCGACAGGCTTAATGACAAGGTACGCCCACATCACAACTGATAAAATGCTGCTAGTACACTCAATGCGCACGCACCCATAGGAAATTTCGGTCCTTGGCGAACTCGTGAGGCAAACGTACCTTCTGGAGGACGCAAAGCCAAAGGAGGCGCCTAGTGAATACAACCATTACAAAGTGACCAAAGACGGTATTCTTTCTCTTCAAAATTCGCGGTACAGAACGAGAGTCCGCAGTAGTAAACAGGTGCGTTTTTTCTTTTGTCGACAACGCTTCTCGTAGATGGCGATTATTCTGCAGACCAGGATTATCATGACCAATGACGCCGGCAACGAATTCATCGGGGAGGCCGGCCGCTCTCGCGGGAAAACGACCGATATCCATTTCAGAGGCCAAGCAATGTCGGGCGCCCTCCACTCTGTTCGCGTCATCGGCCGCGCAGAGCCCACAAACTCCGAACAAGCCCGTGACGAGATGCTGCTCCTTCTCCTGCAAGGAAAGTTGAGCCTCCAACGTTCTTCGTTCGTCCGCAGGATATGGTTTCCTCCCTCATCATCAAAGGCGAATCGTAAAGCAAATCAAGCAACCTTCCAGGTCATGTCATTTCCAGGATTGAATTGTTCCCAAGCAGAGGTCGCGTCTGCGATGATCTCACCGAGGCCTTTGGTCATCGTCCACGGTGAGTCTCTGCATCGTGTGCAGATCATTTTTTCAATGCGTTTTAACTTGGGGGGTTTCATCTAGGCCCTCCCGGAACGGGGAAAACCACGACTATCGCTACCGCAGCAGCGCATTGGAATGCCGGTCGCAAGGCAACATGGATCGTCGCCCACTCCAATGTCGCAGTCAAGAACATCGCGGAAGCTCTGTATAAGCGAGGTGTTGACTTCAAAATCGTTGTGTCCGTTGAATTCTATCGTGAATGGTGCGTGGCATTTTTTCTATGTAAGTATATGAAACGGTATCGTTTTTCATCATGGATATCCATGCAGGCATGAGCACATCTATGAAGCGATAGATAACAACTTGATACGCTCAGACGACATCGCAAACGTCAAAGACGTATCTGACCTGGCGCGCCGGTTAGGCGAATCGGTCATTATTCTGTCGACCTTGAGCATGCTCTCGAATCCAGTCTTTGATAGGAACGGCATGTTTCGTGTGGTGCCCGTGCAAAGGTTGGTTGTAGATGAGGCTTCTCAGATCAAGATCCATGAATTCATGGTCCGTCGGTTTGATGTTAAACAATCTTCCCCCCACCCCCACCGCTGATCTCGACTTCCCCACAGCACCTTTTCGTCAAATTTTCGAAGACGCTGGAGAAAGTTTGTTTTTTCGGAGATCCCAAGCAGCGTAAGCCCCACAGGTCTCTATATATATCATTTGTCTTCGTAATAAAGTGGCTTCATTCCCAAGTGCCTCCGTATGGCAAGGACCAAGTTCCAGCGCTGCAAACGATATATGATATCAAATGTTTGCAGTATTCATCCGAGTTTCTCGATACTCAATGTACGGGGACTCTTCACTTCGTTGTCTGGTATAATATATAACTGAAGAGCACAGATCGAATGCCAGTGCCCCTGGGACAGTTTATATCACGATATGTGTATGGCGGACGGCTAAAGTCAATGCACCCTATTAAAGACATGTCCTGCGTCGCCTTTGTCGATGCTCGTAAAACTGAGGAGACAAAGAGCGGATTCAGTTGGAGAGTAAGTTCTCGAAACTTGCAGCGAAACATTTGTGTCATCTTACAAACGAGGACGACAGAATGAAGGAGAGATCCAAGTCATGGTCCACCTTGTGCAGCAATACTACATGCACAAGGATTTCTGCATCATCACCCCTTACGACGCTCAACGAGCTGCTATCGAGAAGGCACTCAAGGAGGTTGGACTACCCTGGGAGCGGGTATTCAACGTCGATAGTTTCCAAGGTTCGTCAGAACGGGCAGAAACCCAGTGAAATCTGATACATACGTGTTTTTTCCCAAAGGTAACGAGGCCGACTTTGTCCTCGTCTCCGTCGTCAGATCGGGAAAACAACCCGGCTTCTTATCATCACTGAACAGGATGAACGTCCTGCTCACCCGCTGCCGCAAAGGCCTCGTCATCGTGACCAGCCAAATGTTCCTGCACAACGGCGGGAAAACCACGCTTCTGGGCGCCTTGGAACGTGAATGGTGTGAAAAGGTGGGACCCGAGTCGGCGTGGGTTCCTTGGAATTCGGTAGCTGCGGGTACCGGCGACCTTCCTGGCGCTCCGGGTCTCAAACGGCTCAAACCACTTCCCCTGGGATATTCGATCCACTACATGAACGGAGCTCCGGCGCCTTCATTGGCAGGCTCGCCCTACTCAGAGAAGAAGAAGTTGGGCGCAGGAACGCAGCTGCCGTCGGTTTATGCGGACAAAGCGGGTTACTATGCGGCGCAGTTCCCGAGTCTGCCGACCACGGTTTTGAGACAGAAAACGGCTGCAGCTTGGGGAGGAGGAGGGGGCCGACCGACGACGGAGAAAAGAGTCGATCGCAAGCAACAGCCCCCGAAAGTGAGGCAAGCGGCAAAAGCCCCTGAGCCAGGGTTGGGTCAGGGCCCTCGCCATGAGCGGGCATTGGGACCACTCATGCTTATTGAGCGATTTACTGTGAAGCTTGCTCCATCCCCGTCGCCGCAGCGAAGCTCAAACAAGGCATCGACAAGTCAGGGTGGTTACGATCCGACGCTACCCGTCGTCGACGCTCCTCATAAGAAATCGAAGTCGAAATTGAAACACCTTCCCGTTACAGCTGTGCCAGGTGCGAAAGAGCTTCCTCCCCCAAAGAATCGCACACGGGTACGGAAGGGTGGCAATGAGTCAATTAGTTTGCACACGAAGGGGAAAATAAGGTCGACGTAGGACGTATGGATCATGAATATTTGAATGATCATGGTATTACTTACCCGTTAATTAATTGGCGACTGTTGATCGAAACGCTGTTGATCTTCATCCAAATGATAGATATCGTGTCGTGACCGCAGGTGGTGATGGCCATGCGGAAACAGAGGAGTTTGAGGCTGTTTCAATGGAAACCAACGATAGTCACAGACGTGTTATACATGTGATATGAAGCACTGGTATCTATCTCGGTCTCTTGCACGGGTAAAGGACTGTCAAGGATCCACTAAAACTTTGTTTTCACTGCCTCGCATCTCCTGCTAGCGGTGAGATGGTGAGGCCACTGAGTGGAAGTAAGAGTTCGTGGGTTGACTTACCACGTCTTAGAATACGAAAGTTCGGATCTAAAATGATCACTGGCCAGAGCTCTGCTCCAGCCTTCGCAGCTTCACCCCCGTCTGCAGCGATTCCCCCTCGCGATTGCAGAGCCTGGATCTCTCAGACAACTCGCCCTCGCTGACCCCCCTCCGGAGGACAAGCTTGATAGCTGTTCCAGCAACCGCCTTGACGCCGCCCCAAACCTTCCCGAAGAAATCTTTGATTCCACGCTTTGCGAGATGTGGTACCTCGAAATCGTAAACCGGATGGGGGACATCGCCGTGCACATTGAGATCGTCGGCGGAAGCCTTGAGGACCTCATTGCAGTGGTGTGAAGGGTTGTGAGGTGAGTCATCCACAAGCGCGGCCCCACTAGCATCATGATCATTCAGCAGCCTCCGCCGCCTGACCATCTCCCCCCCCTCTCCGAATCCATCAGTCCGAGTGCTGAGATCGAGAGACTCTGCGCGAGGGTCGACAGTGCCCAAGATTGGAGCAGCGCTGACGCCGAGAGTGAGAACCAAAAGTCCGTAGAGGATGAGGGAACAGAGTGCGAATTTCATCGCGTTTGAATGACAAGAGTTGGATAAAAAAAATAAACGTCTTCCAGACCAGCTGAGAAGTGAGGGGGGTGATCAAACCAGCGACAGGGTTTCTAAAAGAAAAATTGAGGTGGCTTTTAACGTCCATGTGGACCGTAAGTGTGTTTTAACTTTAACGGGAAATCCTATCAGTTGATTCCGTTGATCCGGGGACAACATGCCGATGTGTTTCAGGCTATAGATAGAATAGTGGAGAAAGTATTTACAGATAAATCTAGGTAAAGGAAAGCGCTTAGATAGAAACATAGGTCATAACTTTACACCACCGATTCTCCCCTGAGCGACTTGCGTGCGCCCCCGCAATAATATAGGCTTTATACTCTCCTTTGAGCATATTCAGACATACGCGCGGACAAAGAACAAGGGGCAAGAGGAAACACACCTCATATGCTTCCGTCACCTCCGTTTGATTCATCGGCTCCAACTTTGTACGTTCCCAAAGTGCGTCGTAAACTCCCCCGTCGTACACTCCAAGCGCACTGATCAATGTTAAAGTTCAGATATATGCCTCGCACTAGAGAGAGAGAGAGAGAGAGAGAGGGAACACAGGGAGACAAACCGCACCTGTCGAGTTCCCAGTCTGAAAACCCAAAGGCATCGCTCAGCCCAATGGCATTTGGCAGAATCTCTCGACATATCTCGTCGACGGCGAGACGGAGCGAGCGAGCGGGGTCTCTTCCGATGCCTGCTGTCGTCCTCGCGGGCGTAAGCAGTCCAAAAGAAAGAAGGTCCGTGAGGGCAGACTCGAGCGTTGTCAGCAGATACTATGAGCACGTGTAAGTAATGTTTCTTTTCAATTCGTAGCTGCTCCGGAACGAGACTTACCAACAGGTAAAGGGCACGTAACACCCCCGAATCCCGCCCATCACGCAAATCACGGATCATATCCCCCACTTCGACCGCAACGAACGCCTCCGTCACCGCTTTCGACACTCTCTGGTTCACGCTCCCGTCAAGGCTGCTGCCTTCTTCGACGTTTGACGCGTGTTCGCGCATGACGAGAGCGGCGCGCCATTCGAGGAGCGATATCGCCTTGGCTGGGTCGTCCCATGACGAGTCCGATCCCAAGACCGAAGGAGGCTGAGGACCAAGAAGGAGTCGGAGGTACTGGGCTGAGGGCGGGAGGGTTTCCGGGGATGGAGGGGGAGAGGCGAGAAGGGAGGTCAGAGATTTGAGGGCTGAGCGGACGACTTGTTGGTCGAGGACAAAGTTGTCGCCTTCATAGCTGTGTTCAGGCAGCACCAAACATGAGCAAATGTAGGATGACGGGGGAAAGAAAGAGAGAGAGAGAGGGGGGAGGGGTGACCCACGTAACGCTCGGCAGGTGATCGGCGTATATCCTTCCTAATCCCGCCCATGCGCTGAATCCGTGTCCGCCCATGGACCGCCGTGCGACTTCGAGGTCGTGCACGCTTATCGTCGAGGAAAGGACCTTGAGCCCGGAAGTTATGGCGTGCATGGAGGGCAGGAGGGAGGCGTCGCCTTTTGACATGAGTCTCGACATTTTCGTGAATGACCGGAGCTTTTCATTCGTTTTACTTGAGCTAATATTTGCAAAATTCGATGATGGCGACATACCAAGGTTTTTCCGAGCTGAATGAACACGTAGGCATGCGAGAGAATTGGGAGGAGGCGGGTGTAAACGGAAGGATACTGAATCGTTTGGAGTTGAAGTTTGGCGTTGGCGGGATCGGGCGAGCCTTGTCTCCGGACGGTGGCGTAGCGGATGGAAATTGTCGCAGCTTGTGTGGGGTTTATTAACATCACCATCTGTAGGGCTTAGGTGGCTGACCTTTGGCCATGAGCCTTCCAGCGGTTGTTACCATGCTGCGAATAAGACTGTCGGTCATGAAGGAGGACTCAGGATGATTTTTTCGCACTTTGCTCTTATGTAAAGCATCTGCGTGGAAGTGGAATCAGAGTGGGGGCATTTGAAAGGCGCAGTCCAAAGCAGACGTTACTCACCCCTCCATAGCTAATTTTGGCATGCGGGGGCTGGCGATATTCACCTTCGTCTGTGACTTGGGCGAATTTGGATAACATGTGTTCTTTAGGTATACGAATGTGGTCGAACCGCGCGAAGCCGTTGTCGATGGAGGAAAATCCACCAAGGGCCTTTGGACCTGATAACGATGATTGTTGATATCGGGGACCAAATGGTCGCAATAGCAAGAAATCAAACCTATATCTCCCATTGTTATCCCAGGGAGAGATCTGTGGGTGTCTAGAAAACATTACCTCAACGAAAATTCTAGATGAACGATTTAAAAAGAACGTTAGTTACCCATGTCTCTCAACTGCACGAAAAAAAGATGTGGTCCCATGTCTTTTCCGCCAGGAAGCACCAACTTGGCTTGGACCACTCCGTGGGTGGCGGTGTTTCCCAACGCACCGATCCACCACTTGTAGCTCGTCAGAGTCGGAGAGTGTATCTCGAATTCCTGCGTGGACGGGAGGTATGTTGAGGTGGTTTCGAGCTGTGAGACGTCAGAGCCGTGTCCCAGCTCAGTTTGGAGGTAACATCCGAGAATGGCTCGGCATTGGATGAGAGGAAAGTAAGCTTTATGGAGGGTTGGGGAAGCTTGGAGGTTGAAGACTGGTGCGAAAGCTGGGTTTAGGTGAATACGTGGAAGGGGGCTCGGCATTAATTGGTGTAGACGTACCGACGTTATGAAGGTCGATAGGCAGAGGTTCGCCTAAGCTTGCAAAGGCGATAGAGACCTCCTCGTCGGACCAGTGATGTATTTCCTGTAATTCATAGATTCGGTTAGTCATTGCCAGGCTCCGTTTGTATCGTTCACTGCGAGTCATGAACTCTCTAAAAAAGCGGCGTTAGTGTTGCAGTAATAGAAGAAAACACAACATGATAACCAACCGTGATTCTTTACCAAAAACATGGTCCTTCTGGAGTGCTTGGACGATACGGTCTCGTTTCTGCCACTCTCCTGGGGTATCTGAATGTGGATTTCATCTGAGCCTCGTTGGCCAAGTTTTGCGGCTTCACTGTGCAGAGCCTCACTGTGCAAGAGGTTTCTAATTTGAGCAACATCAACGGTCGTATTCTCTCGTGCGTTTTCCATGTCTATTCGGGTTTGGTGAGCAGCGTCGGTGCAACCAGACATGGTGGAAGAGGACTGAAGAAAGTCCGGTTCGGGTATGGTTGTAACCGCGGTAACCTAGCAATACTGACCATCATTTAGCTGTTTTCATTATACTACTGTGCCCTGACTTCGGAGGGGCTGTGCAGGCACCCTTCGAGTTTACGAGAACTCGGTCTTTCCAGGACCCCCCATAATCACGGGGCAGGCTGGCTCATGGTTCGGACAAAAACCGATCCAAATCGGCCTGGGGCCGGGTCAAAGTTCGGACAAGTTGGCCCGCCGCAGGCGGAGCCCAGGTACAGTGTTCGGACATGGTGGCCGTCCGGACGCGTTCCAGAGGGAACCCCTCAGCAAGCCCCAGCAGCATTGTGGCCTACTGAAACTCACTACCACAGTTCAAATTGACAACTGTTACATGTGCTACTCTCTCGCAATCTGAAGCCATGAAGGCTGATGGAGGCAATCCTGAAATCTCGCCCGCAGATTATCAGTTATTCGAGCTCAAGGAAGGACATTCTAAGTTCAAAGAGGCAATGAAATTGTTTGCCAAGCAGAACAGAGATTAGAATGAGCTAGGCTGATATTACCGACCCGACAGAGTAGGAAAACCCGTAATTGGATGACTTCCCGTAAGGTTTAGAATCCTAGATTATTTTCTAAATCGATAAACGAGCGGAGTCTGAATAATATAGGTCTAGGTTTCCAAACCATAAACACTTTTTTCATCAAGGCCAATAAATCCAGCAAAATTGTTGTGCCGTTTCACCGAGATCACATGTTAGCAGTTCTGGAGTGATGAAGCATGTCTGTAGGTGGGTTCATGACATTTCTCAACTTGTTGAGTATTGAGAAACCATTTTATAGATAGTATGTACTCATTGCGCACATTTCTTTCATAGCGTGTCTGGTCGGAGAGTCCTAACACGGGGTTTAGCAGAGTCATTGAAGCATATGGGCTGAATGTAGGCTGGTTCATGGCTTTCCGGCTAAGAAAGATCATCTTAAGGTGCTATAAGTATATTCTGTGTCATATGGGACCTACTACAGGCATTGGAATGGGCTTTAGCCATTGACAATAGGGAATGTTGAGCATCACCATCAAGAGCGAGATCAGGAACTGGGGTCGCGGGCGATGAATATGCTGACAAACATTTAGAAACATAGAATTTGAACTAGACGAGGGGGGGGGGCATGTGTTCCAGATTAAAAGTCTAGAAGAGGGTGCAGTTCAAAGTCCGATGACAGGTGCGACCCATTTGGCAAGCATGATCTCGGCTAACCTCGCTTAACTGGTTTAGAATCAATATCTAGGTTTCTAAACCTTACAGGAAGGCATCCATTAGTTGAAAAACGACGATTGCGTGGCATGAAAAATAGTGCTTTTTAGAGGCTGACTCACCGATTTGGACAAATTTGGGACCCGCCAGACGAGGCTGGCTCGCATGTTCGGACATGGACCGCTGATTTGGTTCGGACATGTGGGACCCTGGGTTTGAGCCAGCCTGTTCCCTGATTATGGGGGGTCCTGTCTTTCCAGACCACGCCTGCCAGATTTTTCATTGCTCGATCTATCAGAGTCTGAATTTCTCGTCACGTGCCTTTCAGTTGGAGGCACCAAACTTTTCGTCACTCAATCTATTGTGCTTGCTTCAGAGTATGAATATGAATATGTCATCCATCATGCTCAGTAAAAAGGCCGGGTAGGCAAAATTTGGGCAAAATGCAGGTGAGAAGGTTTTGATGCATGTAAATTTTTGAAAAACAGCAGAATCCGCATGGATCTGCACTCACGTGACAATTTACCTGCAATTTGCCCACTGTCATGAGGACATGCATTGATGACAACAGTGGGCAAATTGCAGGTAATTGTCATGTAAATTTTCGAAAAAGCACTGAATCCGCACGAATCTGCACATCCTGACATTCACATGACACATTGCCTACATGGCCGTTTTACTGAGCATCACGTGCCATTCAGCTCAACATGCCAAAACTTTTCGTCGCTCAATGTATTGTGGGCCCTCCAGCCTGTCTATTTTTTTGTCGCACCATCTATGGCGCTTGCCATTGGTCTGGTCTTCCCATCCTCAATCTGGCCCTTGACATGGTCTTTCCTCCTGACTTCCGTGATGTTTTCAGCACCACTCCCAATCTCAAAGTCCTTTCATTTGGTGGCGACTGTGGGTGCTTTGTCGACCCCACGACCACAATCTTCCTTGATTGAATTGTCAACATCCTGCCTGAATTGCCATATCTATCCATGTTTTAGTGCCTTGGATATTCTTCTAATCCTTCAAATTGGGGTTGAACCAGTGGTCTTTGGCTAGTCTTCGCCACTCCATGTCATCTCCTTGGTCACCTGAGTTACTTTAAACTTAGATAACATAGTGAGTCAAAATACATTCCTCAGCCCACTATGTCAGTGCATTCTCTGCAAGTACTGATTGCTCATCACTCTTCGAACTTGGATATTGCTGTGCTCTGCAGTGGCCCACTCACCAGTGTCACATTGACTGAGAGTGAAATCATCTGTAGGCTCCTATTAAACTATCCCCTCAACTAGTCTCATACCCAGACCCTCATGCTAGTGTTTCTAAGTCCAGTCTCAAGAACCTAAAACCAGACCGAACCAGACCCGAATGAACCAGTTTGAGACTGGACCGCGGTCTCAAGTTTTAAGGTTTTCGATCACAACCTGTTACGGACTAACGACTACGGACATATACGCTTACTTTTTCACTTTTACTCATTGGCCCCCGCTTACACATATCGTATTATACTTTATTTCCTTTAGTATACTTCGCTCCCGCGCTGACTCGCTTTCCGCAGCTGTCTGACTCATTCCGCAGTCAGCTTACTCATTAGTACATAGCCTTCCGCAGTCGCCTTACTCATGCGCACTGCCTTCCGCAGTTACTGACTCATTCGTTACCGCTCATAGTCAGTACTATATAAACCTCATGTACCATAGCTACATTCCTTAGATTTAGCAATCACATTGCTCTTCGCCTTTCCATCTTCCTGCATACTCTGCCCGAACCTTGGAACGGTTTGTTATGCATAACAAGTTGCTAAATCTCGTTAGGTTCTCCCAGAGTGAAAAGAGCAACTACCAGACGAGTCAAGACGTCGCGCTTCTTTGAAGACTTCACCAGTAACCCATTCGCCTCACCAGAAGCCCGACAGGAGGAGCTAAGTCCTTGAGACAGTATCGATTTTACACTCATCCAGCAGTACATCGAATCGGAGATCCGTCGCATCCTACAGCAGGTGCTTGACGAAGAACTAGACAACGACGAGCATCGCCCCCACGGCGAGATAGCAGAGAGCATCCATCTTGCTCGGCAACACCAGATCGCGCGCTACAATGCCCGACAGAACGAACTCGAAAGCTTTCGCGTTCAAGAAGGACCTCAGACAGGTCGGATCACAGAGATCAGAGAGTTTATCGGTGTCCAGACAACCATTATCAGAAGATTGATTAGGACGCTCACATTGAGACGTCCCAGAGCCGCATCACCACGTCTTACTCGAAGCAGCAGATCTACGCCCACTTCACCACCAACGAGCAACAGACCAAGTACAACCGTTGGGCACGAAACGAGAGACTTGACCCCTTCTCGCGACCAACAGACGCGCAGGAACAGAGATTCCTTAGAGATCTACAGAGGAAATACCCCGAACGTTTTGCCACCGATTCCACCGACGAGTCCCCTGACGAATTTACTTTTGACTCCGCGCAATCAGATACCGAACAGACGCCTAGAACAGGGACTAATTTTCAACCCCTACCTGTATCCCGAACCCCATCGTCATCCCAACAACCCGACACCTCTCCTACTCCGCAGGTTCTAGACATGGCAGAAGCACCGACAGTGCAAACGATGGATACATCCAAGATCATCAAAGATCCTGGGATGTTCAAAGACAGACACACCTTTGACGAGTGGTGGAAAGCCACCAAACTATACATCAGGTTCCAGAAGGGCCTGTCCGACGATCAGAAAATCCTGGCGGTGTTATCCCACATGATGGAAGGGTCCGGTAAACACTGGGCCAGCAACAAGTTAGACGATCTTGCCACCGATGGCGAGAACATCACCTGGTTAGGATTCTCAGACGACATCGCTATGCGATTCTCTATTGCCAACAAGTCGGCAGCGGCCAAGGTGAGACTCGAAGTCCTGAAACAGGAGAAACGCACCATTGACGAATTCTTGGACGAATTCGAAGAGCTCTTGAAGCTGTCAAACCTTGGCGAAGAAACTGGGAAATACATCCTGGAAAAGAACGTCAACCGCAGAATTTCTGAACAAGTGGCTAGTGATGGCAAGACATACACCGATTACGCAAAGGAGATCCGAAACAAGGGACGACAGATGGAGGGACATGCATTAGTCATCCGAGGGGGTGGCGACACACGCACCGGATCGGGCACCACTTATGGTGGTCAAGGCAAAGCCATGGAGATCGACAAAGCAGGAGTAGCCCGTTGCTACAACTGTCAACGCTTTGGTCACCTTGCCAAAGACTGCAAAGCCCCAAAGAAGAAAGATGGTTGTAAGTGTTTCAACTGCGACCAAGAAGGACATATCGCGCGCAACTGCCGGAAGCCGAAGAAGAACTCTGGAAAGATTAGGAAGGTGTCTGATGGAGATACCGATGATGATGAAACCATCACCATAGAGACCGATGAGAAGGATTTTCCCGAAGGGTCCGATTAAACGACGCTAAGTCGCGACCCTTATCCATTAAACGAACTCGCTTGCCTGGTGCAGCTACAGACAATATAACTTATGTTATCCCTGCAAAGCGAGCCGTTGCGTCAACTAAGATTGTCAAGGGAGATAAACCTCCGAAACGACGAGAGATCAAGCTGCAAGCTCAGATCAAAACACGACGAGGACCAAAGGCCATTCGACCCGAGGTTGATAGCGGATGTGAACGCACATGCATCCATCCCAGAATAGTACGCAAACAGAACCTCCCCACACGAGGAATACCGCCCATAGCAATTCTAAATGCGGATGGATCACCAAATCGACAACAAAAAGCGAATCAACTTGCCGAAGTCAAGCTGGATTTGGGAACACATCAGGAAACCATGGAAGCGATGGTACTGGACATTGGGAGAACAGACATGCTCTTGGGACATGACTGGTTGGTACACCACAACCCTACGATCAATTGGACAACCGGCGCTGTAACGTTCAACCGGTGCCCAACAACATGCCGAACCAAACATTCGGAATTCAGGGTTAACCTTGATGGTCGCAAACACCGGGTTTGCATGGTTGAGGTGCGCGACAAAGATGCACCCAAGAAGTCGGATCAGAAATGGAAGCCTGGAGACCCTATATTGGAAGCTGTCACTCCCACACCACCTCCCACAACCAAACGACCCTCATATGTTGATCGGTTTACTCACCTCTTCGAGAAGGAGAACTTTGATAAGATCCCGAAGGAAAGGGAATGGGACCATGATATTGAACTTACACCGGACGCACCAAAGGAACTAGGGGGAAACACATATCCCATGATGCAAAAGGAACAGGAGGAATTGGACGCATTCATTGACGAGGGTCTAGCAACTGGAAAGATCCGCCCGTCCAAATCCCCTTATCCTTCCCCCTGCTTCTTCATCAACAAGAAAGATGGTTCCAAACAATTGGTACAAGATTACCGCATGGTCAACAAATTCACGGTCAAAGACAAATTCCCACTCCCTCGCATCTCCGATCTCTTAGACGTGCTGAAAGATGCAGTCTACTTCAATAAGATGGACATCATGTGGGGTTACAACAATGTCCGGATTAAAGAAGGCGATGAATGGAAGGCTGCCTTCCTTACCAGTTGAGGATTGTTTGAACCATTGGTCATGTTTTTCGGCCTTTGCAACTCCCCGGGAACGTTCTCTCGGATGATGGCTAGTCTATTCTGGGACCAGATCCGCCGACGCATCTGCGTGATCTACATGGATGACATCGTGGTTATTGGTAAAACCAAGGAAGAACTCGCGTGAAACACCGAAGAAATTCTGCAGATCCTATCGGACAATGACTTGTTCCTAAAGGAGAAGAAGTGTTTCTGGGAAGTAACGAAATGCCCCATATTGGGATATGTCGTTGGTGAAGGACGTGTCGAGATGGAAACCGAGAAGGTGGACACGATCCGAAACTGGCGAGCACCCACATCAAAAAAGGAAATCCAGAAGTTCCTTGGGTTTGCTAACTTCTATCGGCGCTTCATTGAAGGATACTCAAACATCGCGAAACCACTTACCGCGCTCACAGGCGGCACTGCGTTTACTTGGGGACCAACGGAACAAAAGGCATTTGAAGGTCTCATACAGGCAATCACATCGGCACCAGTCTTGGCACTACCAAAACCAGATGGACAGTTCAGGGTCGAAACCGATGCATCGGGCTATGCAATTGGGGCTGTACTCTCCCAAAAACAGGACGACAAATGGCATCCTATCGCGTTCTTGTCGCGGACCATGTCCGCGGCCGAACAAAATTACGAGATATACGACAAAGAACTCTTGGCAGTCATGGAAGCACTAAAAGATTGGAGACACTATCTGCTCGAAGCCAGGGAACGCTTCGAGATCTTAACTGATCACAAGAACCTGGAGTATTTCCGCCGTCCTCAGGACTTAAATCAACGACAAAGGCACTGGAAGATGAAGTTACAAGACTATGACTTCGAACTACGGCATGTGCCTGGCAAGACAAATGCAAAAGCGGACATCCTGTCGCGCTTACCCTGGTATGAAACAGAACTCGAACCGCAAGACAGTGACCAAATGCTCAAGGAGGGACTATTCTTGAAACGATTGGAATCAGAAGATGTGGTACAAATGGAGATGTTCACGGAGGAACAATTCTTTGAAGGGGGTGAAACATCTGATTCCATCAAGATCGGAAACGTCACGACCATCGAAAATCCGTGGATCGCACGCATCAAGGGTTCAAACCGCATGGAGACAGAAGTAGCCCAGGGTCTAAAAAAGAATCCTCACTGGTATCAACAGGAAAACGGCATCACATATGCAGGCGAACGAGTCTATGTTCCACCGGACCCACAACTGCGTCAAGAACTAATGTTTGAATCACATGATGCACCAGTGGCTGGACATCCAGGACAGTATCGAACACACGAACTTCTCACTCGCACCTACTGGTGGCCTACCATCCTGCATGATGTAAAGAAGTACGTAAAGGGTTGCAACACCTGTCAGCGCAACAAGATCAACAGACAGAAACGACATGCTCCGCTACACCCCCATGCAGCACCAAGTCATCCATGGGAAGACATAGGGATTGACGTCGTGGGACCGATACCAGAGTCTGATGGAAAGAATGCGATCCTGGTCATCACGGATAGACATTCGAAGATGCTTCATCTCATTCCGACAACCGTGGAACTATCGGCTGAAGGATTAGCCAAGATCTATCGGGATCAGATATGGAAGCTCCACGGAATCCCCAAGAAAATCATCAGTGACAGAGGACCACAGTTCGCCGCGAAGTTCATGGAGATACTTTGCCGCATGTTAGGGATCAAAAGGAATCTGTCCACCGCATACCATCCACAGACGGATGGACAAGCCGAACGATCGCATCAGGAAACAGAAGCGTTCTTACGAAACTTTGTTAACCATCTGCAAGATGATTGGGCTGAATGGATCACAATCGCCGAATTCCAGTACAATGACAAAGAACATCAGGCGACAAAGCACACACCATTCTATCTCAACTATGGCTTACATCCTTGGAAGGGAGAACTTGTGTTGGAAGACACCAACCCGGCTGCCAACAGCTTCTTGGAAAAACTCAAACAAGCACGAGAAGAAGCCAATGCAGCACTGAAACAGGCACAGGATCAGATGAAGAAGACAGTTGATACATGACGGAGTCCGTCTCGGGACTACCGCATCGGAGACAAGGTGTGGCTGGAAGGGACTAACATCAGGACTAACCGTCCCTCGAAAAAGCTTGACGCACTCCGACATGGACCATTCAAGGTCCTAGAGAAGAAAGGAGCTAGCGCGTACCTTCTTGATCTTCCAAAAACTTGGAAAATGATTCACCCTGTGTTCAACGAGACCCTGTTGTCACCTTACGAAACCCCGAAGTATGCCATCCAGAAGAAGAAACCAGCCCCTGATCCGATCATCGTCGAAGGACGAGAAGAGTATCATGTGTCCACAATCCTAGATTCTCAAAAGTTCCATGGAAAGATCCAGTACCTCGTCCAGTGGGAAGGATATGGCCCAGAAGAGAACACATGGGAACCTCGAGCTAATGTTCAGAACGCTCAAGATTTGATCCGTGATTTTCATCGGCAAAATCCATCGCGTCCACGATAAAAGATAAACCGCAAAATCCATTTTCCATACCGATTTCTGTCACATTGAGTTCCCCGCTCCAACTCTTCTCGCCCAACACGCTGTTCTTCTTATACTTTTCGAACCTCATCTCCACCATGTCCAACATCACCACCTCCACCGACGCTTCCGACATCAACCCCACCATTACCACCCTCATTGGCGAAGCGCTCTCCATGCGCGACCAGATCCATGCGCTTGAAACCTCCGTCGCCGACATCCTCCACCGACAGATGCACATTCGTCTCCACACCCTATCCGACTTGCCAACCGCTCCCACCGCTGAGGAAAAACTTATCCTCAAAAATTATACCAACACCCTTGCCGTCGAAAATCGACGCCTTCGCCTCGCCGTTCGAGGTTTAGAGTTTGCCACGGCGGTAAACGACGAACTGATAAAGGACTGGGGCAACCGAGCTGATCCTACCTGGACCGATCCAAACGGCAACGATGGATGGGAGTAGGTAGTCTGTGAGGACACAGACCTTGAGGAGAGGAACATGTTACGGACTAACGACTACGGACATATACGCTTACTTTTTCACTTTTACTCATTGGCCCCCGCTTACACATATCGTATTATACTTTATTTCCTTTAGTATACTTCGCTCCCGTGCTGACTCGCTTTCTGCAGCTGTCTGACTCATTCCGCAGTCAGCTTACTCATTAGTACATAGCCTTCCGCAGTCGCCTTACTCATGCGCACTGCCTTCCGCAGTTACTGACTCATTCACTACCGCTCATAGTCAGTACTATATAAACCTCATGTACCATAGCTACATTCCTTAGATTTAGCAATCACATTGCTCTTCGCCTTTCCATCTTCCTGCATACTCTGCCCGAACCTTGGAACGGTTTGTTACGCATAACACAACCAGTCCTCAGTTCTCTCCGAATTTGAAGATTTGAAACCGGTTCGGACCGGTTTAAACCGGTCTTTTTCACAGAATGCTCCGAGGGCCCAGCACCAAGCAAAATTTGTGCCATCAGTAAGACTTGAACTCTCAGCCTCTATAGTATATACTATTATTCTAACAACTTAACCAACTAAGCCACAGAACCATGGTAATTTCTTGCTCACTCATTCTACATATCCACTTTTTCACTTCCCAAATAGGCACAACCAGCCAAAAAAAGACAAAAGGTGTGTGTGCACCCCCTCTGCCTCGATCACATGCAGACACAGGCTTTCAATAAAATCTATAAATATATTGTAACCTTTTCAACATGTGCCCCTCATTGCAAGGTCAGTAATGGGTGGATGCATTGTTTCGACGTTGGATGACACGCATCAAGCGCGCATCAAATGTGTCAAATACATGTAAACAAATCCTCAAAAACATCGCACATCTGCTTATTATGTCTACACAGGAACAAGTAAGGGTTTCTACTATATCAATTATGTAGGAGGGGGTTATATCTCACTCAATATGTATTGTTTTTCTGAAATTTCGCCACAGATTTTAAGTTATAGAGGTGCTGTGCTCTGCAACAAATAATAGTAAACAATGTGCAAAATGCATTGCACAGGCATGTGCAGTGCCTTCCTCATAGCCTAATAATAGCTTAAAGTGATAGAACTACTTATGGGATATGTATTCACCTTCTGACACACTGGGTATAATTTTTAGAAGTCTAGATATGATAGAAATAATGAAATGTGCAGATTTCAGTAAAAGTGTTATATCTCCATAATAAATCAACCAAATTTGAAAAACAAATGTGCTATAGGATCCCCTGAATGTGGAGAATCCAAATCTGAAATAAAAATTTTTGGTCAAATTTTCGACCTATTCTGCTCATATTCACCTTATGAAGTCCTTGAATTGTGTTTGAATGGTCTCAATAGGTTCACATGCAATGGTTAAATAGTATATATATATTACATGTAATCTAATGTGGTTGTGGAAAGGAGGAAGTAAGAAATGTTGCTTTTTGTGTTTAAGGGAACTCATGCTGCACTGTTTATCATGATTTACAGGGTGTTTTGATATATAATTCTGCTACATAGAGTCTCTACCAGATATAGCTAATGTATGTAACTGTATATATACTTACTATTGGTTTCAAGTATCTCTACATAAGTTATAAATAATTTTTGGGACTGGTGGTGCCATGGTTTGGGCATCAAGAGTACAAGTTTCGACAATGTGCATCACTTGGCATTGATTTTGGCAATTGCCGAAACTCGAACCATAAGTTGATTGCCAGCAAAATGTTCCCACAGTTTTCTTTTCCCCCACCTTCACTCCATCTGGCCACCACCTCCGCCCAACGGCCACTACTCATGCCCAATGGCCCTGTAAAATTGAGACTGGTGCAGTCCTCGGTCCTTCCTTTTCGGGGGTCAAAAACGAGACCAAACCGAACTTTCAATCACTAGATTGCATGTTGTGCACCAGACATGTCTGCGCAAGAAGTATTCATGACAGAAGATGGGCACAACTGCCCCAACAAACAAGATGCCTGTGAGATATGGAGCATTGAGTTTGCCAGAAGCAGAAAGATGTAATCTGCTATCACAATATGCTGTTGTTGACTCTATATCAACAGTCTTATGGATAATTGCCTGGCTCAAAGCATCTTTTGAGCCATCTGGAATGTGCTTCATCCAAGAGTCCAAGATCTTGGCTGGGCTAAAGGACTTGCTATCTTGTGCTCATAAACTCTGAACAGCATGCTCAGAGTCATAGTATGTGTTATGCTTAACAAACCGTTCCAAGGTTCGGGCAGAGTATGCAGGAAAGTGGAAAGGCGAAGAGCAAAGTGATTGCTAAATCTAAGGAATGTAGCTATGGTACATGGGGTTTATATAGTACTGGCTACGAGCGGTAGCGAGTGAGTCAGTAGCTGTGGAAGGCAGTGCGGATGAGTCAGTAACTGCGGAAAGGCAGTGCGAAGTGAGTCAGACGACTGCGGACTGAGTAATCCCTACTGCGGAGTGCGAGTCAGCGCGGGAGCGAAGTATACTAAAGGAGAATGGTAGAGTAAAGGTAAATGAATAAGCGGTCCGATGAGTCAAAGAAATAACGAAGGTACAATGCAAGGGAAAAGTGCGTAACATACAAACCGGTAAGTCCATAACATGTTCCCCTCCTCAAGCTCTGTGTCCTCACAGAGTCATTGTCCCCATCCTCCGGCATTGTCGTTGTTTGTCCAGGAGCCATTCTCCTTGAGGCTCCAATCATCTATTAGCTCTTTGTTGATGGCGACGGCAAGTTCGAGACTCCGGACGGCTAGTCAGATGCGCTGGTTTTCAATGACCAGCGTACGGGTGTAGTTCCCGAGGATTTGTTTTTCTTTGGGGGTTGGTGCGACGGGGAGGTCGGATAAAGAATGGAGGTGGATGTGCATCTGTCAATGCAGGATGTCGGCGAGCGAGGCTTCTAGCACATGGATCTGGTCTCTCATGGAAAGGGCTTCACCCATGAGGGCAGTGATGGTGGGGTTGGTTTCAGTGGATGTGGTGGTGGCGGTGGACATGGTGCGGAGGATGTTGGAGAGATAGAGGAAGAATGGAGTAGCTATATTGAAGACGGAGCGGAGAACTCGGTGGGTTTTTGACTGATGAGGTCGATGCGGTTGCTGATTTCAACGGGTGTCTTTTATCGTGGACGTGACGGGTTCTGCCAATGGAAATCACGGATCAAATCTTGAGCGTTATGAACATTAGCTCGCGGTTCCCATGTGTTCTCTTCTGGGCCATATCCTTCCCACTGGACGAGGTACTGGATCTTTCCGCGGAACTTTCGAGAATCCAGGATCGTAGACACATGGTACTCTTCTCGTCCTTTGACGATGATCGGATCAGGGGCTGGTTTCTTTTTCTGGATGGCGTACTTCGGAGTTTCATATGGTGACAACAGGGTCTCGTTGAACACAGGGTGAATCATCTTCCAAGTCTTCGGAAGATCAAGAAGGTACGCGCTAGCTCCTTTCTTCTCTAGGACTTTGAATGGTCCATGTCGGAGTGCATCAAGTTTCTTTGAGGGTCTATCGGTCCTGATGTTAGTCCCTTCCAGCCACACCTTGTCTCCGATGCGGTAGTCCCGAGACGGACTTCGCCGTGTGTCAACTGTCTTCTTCATCTGATCCTCTGCTTGTTTCAGCGCAGCATTGGCTTCTTCTTGTGCCTGTTTGAGTTTTTTCAAGAAGTCGTTGGCAGCCGGATTGGTATCTTCTAACACGAGTTCTCCCTTCCACGGATGTAAACCGTAGTTGAGGTAGAATGGGGTGTGCTTCGTCGCCTGATGTTCCTTGTCATTGTACTGGAACTCTGCGATTGCGATCCATTCAGCCCAATCATCCTGTAGATGGTTGACAAAGTTTCGTAAGAATGCTTCTGTTTCCTGATGCGATCGCTCGGCCTGTCCATCAGTCTGTGGGTGGTATGCGGTGGACAGGTTCCTCTTGATCCCTAACATGCGGCAGAGTATCTCCATGAACTTCGCAGCAAACTGCGGTCCCCTATCGCTGATGATCTTCTTGGGGATCCCATGAAGCTTCCATATCTGATCCTGATAGATCTTGGCTAATCCTTCAGCCGATAGTTCCACAGTTGTCAGGATGAGGTGAAGCATCTTTGAATGTCTATCCGTGATGACCAGAATTGCATTTTTTCCATCAGATTCTGGTATTGGTCCCACGACGTCGATTCCTATGTCTTCCCATGGGTGACTTGGTGCTGCATGGGGATGTAGCGGAGCATGTCGTTTCTGTCTGTTGATCTTGTTGCGCTGACAGGTGTTGCAACCCTTCACGTACTTCTTCACATCATGCAGTATGGTAGGCCACCAGTAGGTGCGAGTGAGGAGTTCATGTGTCCGGTACTGTCCTGGATGTCCAGCCACTGGTGCATCGTGTGATTCGAACATCAATTCTTGTCGTAATTGTGGGTCCGGCGGGACATAGACTCGTTCTCCTGCATAGGTGATCCCATTCTCCTGCTGATACCAATGAGGATTCTTTTTTAGACCCTGGGCTACTTCTGTCTCCATGCGGTTTGAACCCTTGATGCATGTGATCCATGGATTTTTGATGGTTGTGATGTTTCCAATTTTGATGGAATCAGATGTTTCACCCCCTTCAAAGAATTGTTTCTCTGTGAACATCTCCATTTGTACCACATCTTCTGATTCCAACCATTTCAAGAATAGTCCCTCCTTGAGCATTTGGTCACTGTCCTGTGGTTCGAGTTCCGCTTCATACCAGGGTAAGCGTGACAGGATGTCCGCTTTCGCATTGGTCTTGCCGGGCACATGCCGTAATTCGAAGTCATAGTCTTGTAACTTCATTTTCCAGCATCGCTGTTGTTGATTCAGGTCCTGGGGACAACGGAAATATTCCAGGTTCTTGTGATCGGTCAAGATTTCAAAACGTTCCCTGGCTTCGAGCAGATAGTGTCTCCAATCTTTTAATGCTTCCACGACCGCCAGGAGTTCCTTGTCATATATCTCATAATTCTGTTCAGCCGCGGACATGGTCCACGACAAGAACGCGATGGGGTGCCATTTGTCGTCTTGCTTCTGAGAGAGTACTGCTCCAATTGCATAGCCCAATGCATCGGTTTCAACTCTGAACTGTCCCTCTGGTTTCGGTAATGCCAAGACTGGTGCCGATGTAATTGCCCATATGAGACCTTCAAAAGCTTGCTGCTCTGTTGGTCCCCAAGTAAATGCCATACCGCCTGTGAGCGTGGTGAGAGGTTTCGCGATGTTTGAGTACCCTTCAATAAATCGTCGATAGAAGTTAGCAAATCCAAGGAACTTCTGAACTTCCTTCTTTGATGTGGGTGCTCGCCAGTTTCAAATTGTATCCACCTTCTCAGTTTCCATCTCAACATGTCCCTCACCAACCACATATCCAATATAGGACATTTCGTTACTTCCCATAAACACTTTTTCTCCTTTAGGAACAAATCATTGTCCGATAGGATCTGTAGGATTTCTTCAGTGTTTCGCGCGAGTTCTTCCTTGGTTTTACCGATAACCACGATGTCATCCATGTAGATCACGCAGATACGTCGGCGGATCTGGTCCCAGAATAGACTAGCCATCATTCGCGAGAACGTTCCCGGGGAGTTGCAAAGACCGAAAAACATGACCAATGGTTCGAACAACCCTTGACTGGTGAGGAAGGCAGCCTTCCATTCATCGCCTTCTTTAATCTGGACGTTGTTATAGCCCCACATGATGTCCATTTTATTGAAGTAGACCGCATCTTTCAGTACGTCCGCATCTTTCAGTACGTCCAAGAGATCAGATATTCGTGGGAGTGGGAACTTGTCTTTGACCGTGAATTTATTGACCATGCGGTAATCTTGTACCAATCGTTTGGAGCCATCCTTCTTGTTGATGAAGAAGCAAGGGGAGGCATAAGGGGATTTGGACGGGCGGATCTTTCCTGTTGCTAGACCCTCGTCAATGAATGTGTCCAATTCCTCTTGTTCCTTTTGCGTCATAGGATATGTATTTCCCCCTAGTTCCTTTGGTGCGTCCAGTGTAAGTTCGATACCATGGTCCCATTCCCTCTCTTTTGGGATCTTATCAAAGTTCTCTTTCTCGAAAAGATGAGCAAATCGTTCAACATATGAGGGTCATTTGGTTGTGGGAGGTGGTGTGGGAGTGACAGCTTCCAAGATAGGGTCTCCAGGCTTCCATTTCTGATCCGACTTTTTGGGTGCATCTTTGTCGCGCACCTCAACCATGCGAACCCGGTGTTTGCGACCATTAAGGTTAATCCTGAAATCCGAGTGTTTGGTTCGACATGTTGTTGGGCACCGGTTAAATGTTACCGCACCGGTTGTCCAATTGCTTGTGGGGTTGTGGTGCACCAACCAGTCATGTCCCAAGAGCATGTCCGTTCTCCCAATGTCCAGTACCATTGCTTCCATGGTTTCCTGATGTGCTCCCAAATCCAGTTTGACTTCGGCAAGTTGGCTCGCTTTCTGTTGTCGATTTGGTGATCCATCCACATTTACAATTGCTATGGGTGGTATTCCTCGCGTGGGGAGGTTCTGTTCGTGTACTATTCTGGGATGGATGCATGTGCGCTCACATCCGCTGTCAACCTCAGGTCGGATAACCTTTGGTCCTCGTCGTGTTTTGAGCTGAGCTAACAGCCTGATTTCTCGTCTTTTCGGCGGGTTATCTCCCTTCACAGTCTTTCGACGCAGTGGCTCGCTTGGCAGGGATGACATAGGTTCTATTGTCTGTAGTCATACAAGGCAAGCAAGTCCGTTTAATAGATAAGGGTCGCAACTTAGCGTCGTTTAATCGGACCCTTCGGGAAAATCCTTCTCGTCGGCTTCTAAGATGGTGGTTTCATCATTCTCGGCATCTTCCTCGGACACCTTCCTAACCCTTCCGGAGTTATTCTTCGGCTTGCGGCAGTTGCGCGCAATATGGCCTTCTTGGTCACAGTTGAAACACTTGCAACCATCTTTCTTCTTTGGAGCGCTACAGTCTTTAGCCAGATGACCGAAGCGTTGACAGTTGTAGCAACGCGCTACTCCTGCTTTGTCGATCTCCATGGCCTCTCCCTGACCACCATAAGTGGTACCCGATTCGGTGCGCATGTCGCCGCCACCTCGAATGACCAGGGCATGTCCTTCCATCTGTCGCCCCTTGTTTCAGATCTCCTTTGCGTAATCGGTGTACGTCTTGCCATCGCTAACCACTTGTTCAGAGATTCTGTGGTTGATGTTTTTCTCTAGGATGTATTTCCCAGTTTCTTCGCCAAGGTTTGACAGTCCCAAGAGTTCTTCAAATTCATCCAAAAATTCATCAACAGTGCGTTTCTCTTGTTTCAGGACTTCGAGTCTCACTTTGGCAGCGACCGACTTGTTGGCGATGGAGAATTGTGTGGTGATATCATCGGAAAAACCTAGCCAGGTGATGTTCTCGTTGTCAGCGGTAAGAGCGTCTAACTTATTACTGGCCCAGTGTCTGCCGGACCCTTCCATCATGCGGGATAGTACCACAAGAATCTTCTGATTGTCTGTGAGGCTCTTTTGGAACCTGATGTATAGTTTGGTGGCTGTTAAGAACTGATCGACAAAACGTCGGAGCTATGTCGGACGTGTTGGAAGGTCGGAGGGTCGGGGCGTGTGCAACATAGGGGCAAGGACTTGGCTTCAACTTGTGTGTTGCGCCCTCGCTAATATGTTGGTGTCCTTATTTCGGAGGATCGGAGGATCGGAGGTCGGAGGTCAGACTCAAGTTAAGAGTCGGAAAGAGGACGGGAGGTATGATGTTGAATCTAAGTTGATATTCAAACTGAAGCTAATACACGATTCTACATAAGTTTAAATACTATGTCGGAGGACATGTGGCTTCGTCGGAGTCGGATAACGAGTGGCTGTCGGAGATTCTTAACATAAGTAAAATGGTCGGATGTAAGTAATGTACGTAGTAACGAGATTCATAACAGTAAGTATGCATAATAAGTATTAGTCAAAATGTTGGGGGTGTCGGAGGTGTCAGGATTGGTCGGAAATCGTCGGAATGGATCGGAATGTAACAGTATTTCCCCCTTAGGGCCGAACCCATGAGGCCTAAGGACCTAGGTGGTCAGTGCGCGTGAACTGCGTCATGTGATGCGTTGGTTGAAAATACCGTCTGAGTGGTTCTTTCTTCTTGTTCCCCCATTCTCTTTTCGCTTTAACTTTTCCGAAAAAACCTCAATATGTCGGCAACCGATTTTCAAAAGGAGATGGAGGCGCTGCAGGCTAAGCTCGCGGAGGTGGAGGCGAAAAAGCGAGCAGCGGAGGAGGAGGCTGCGAGGAAGGCTGAGGAGGAGCGGAGAGCGGAGGAAGAGAGGGCTGCGGAGGCGGCACGGTTAGCGGAGGAGATGCGGTTAGCAGAGGAGATGCGTCGGGCGTCGGAGCTGGCGGCTCAGAAGAGGGCCGATGAAGTGGCCGCTGCGCAAGGCGCATTGAGCAAGGGGTCGGGGGGGCCGCAGGCGGAGGAGAAGAAGAAGAAGAAGAAGAAGAAGAAGAAGGTGACAAAGAAAAGGAAGGTAGAGGAGGTGACAGCGACGGTCGGAGAGGGGTCGGGAGTCGGGGTCGGGGTCGGCGCCTGTGATAGGTGCATTGTGAAGGGCGTCGAATGCGAACGCGATGAGTAAGTTCCTCTTTGGTTCATCTCTTCTGTTTTAAACTTGTGTTTTTAGGAATAAGTCGTCCTGCAAAGGTTGTATCAAAGACAAGAAGAAGTGCGAGGTCGGAGCGTCGGAGGGGAAGTCGGAGGTGAAGCGCACAGTGAAGGTGAAGGGAAAAGGGAAAGCAACAGAGGTCGGAGGGTCGGAGTCGGAGGTGACGCTGTTGAGTGTCTTGAAGGAGATTTTGGTGGAGACGAGGCAGATCCGAAGACTGCTCTCAGCAGTTGAAGGAACTGTCAACATTGCATACATGCCAGAGGAAGTGGAGGAATCGGAGTCGGAGGGATCGGGGAAGTCGGATGTGAATGAGGAGATAGAGGAGTTGAGCCTGGAGCAGAGGCTGGTGAAGAAGATCAAGCAAGACGTGTTGAATTGGAAGAGGTTGGATATGCCGGAGCAGTCCGACATGGACATATCGGACGAGTCGGAGAAGGCGGAGCTGGAGGAGGAGCCGGACAAGGAGGAGGGTCGGCTGGTAGCCAAGAGAATTCTTCATCAGTGTTTTCATATCCTAACCAACAGACGAAATATAGTAGCTTGCAGCTACGTCGTTGGTCGATCTTTAAGTCGACTATTTCAGCGATCTTGTACTCAAGTTCTCCGTCAATGTCAATCAGAGGAGGCGGAGGTTGGGTCCGATTTGGAATGGTGTTCGGAGTTGCGGGTTCAAGCATGGAGACATGGTAGACGGGGTGAACACCGCGGAATGTGTTGGGGAGTCGGAGGGTAAAGGAGTGTGTGCCAGGTTGTGCAATGATCTCGTATGGTCCCAAGTACTTTTCTGAAAGTTTCTTGGATGGGCGTGTTGTGCGGAAGAACTGTGCTTTGACGAAAACCTGTTGTCCGACAGAAAATGTCGGAGGTGCGATCCGATTATTGTCGGAGGACTTCTGGTAACGTCGTTGAGCGTCGGAGATGGTGGCTTTCAGTTCTTGGTGAAGTTCGTCTAAGTCGGTCACGAAGGATCGGGCTCGGGAAGAGGCGAGGTCTCGTTCTGGGTGAACAGTAATGTTTGGATGGTAACCCTTGTTAGCAAAGAAGGGAGATATGCCAGTGGTAGCACTAGGTGCATTGTTGTATGCAAACTCCGCAATCGGAAGGAGAGCGGACCAGTTGTCCTGTTGGTAGTTGCAGAATATCCGCAAGTACTGTTCGAGGGTCTGGTTAGTGCGTTTGGTTTGGCCATCGCCTTCGGGGTGGTAACTGGAGGTGAAGTGGAGGGTCATGTTTAGAGCCTTTCTGAGAGATCGGAAGAATCGGGAGACGAATTCGGGGCCGCGGTCAGAGGTGACATGTTCGGGGATGCCGTGTTTAGAGAAGACGTGTAGTACAAAAAGTACGGCAAGGTCTTCGGAGGTGCAATGAATTGTTGTCGGAATGAAAATACTTTGTTTCGTTAATCGGTCAATGATAACGAGGATTGAATCAAAGTTGTCGGAGGTCGGAAGGGTCTCGATGAAATCCATTGAGATAGAATTCCAAGGACGTTCGGGGATCGGAAGCTGTTTGAGTAGGCCGTAAGGCTTGTGTCTTTGTGGCTTCGATCACATGCAAGTGGTACATGACTTGCAATAGTGTTTAACGAAATCTCGTATTCCGGGCCAGGTATAATCATGCTGAATGAGACTGAGTGTCTTGTTCTGACCTGGGTGTCCAGCAAGCATATGATCGTGCTTGTGCTGTAGGACTCGGAGTCGGAGGTCGTCGGAGTCGGGAACGTATATCCGATTGTCATGTCGGAGGAAACCATCGGGGTCGAGAGACCAGCGGGTTTTAGGATCTTTAGAAAGAGTGTCGTAAAGAGTGTCGGAAGGGAGTGCTGTGAGTATGTCGTGGTGAAGCTTTTCTGTGTCCATGATAATGGTTGCACGGAGGATGGGCTCAAGGAGTTGAGTCGTGCGAACTGAAGCAGAGAGCTGTTCTTGCGAAAAGACTGGTCGGAGGTTGGTCGGATTGATGTCGACGTAGTCGCTATTTCCCCCTTTAGGGTAGACATCCCAACGTCTAGTTAGAGAGTCAGGTTTAGTTTCCAATCGGCCGGGGCGGAATCGGATGATGAGGTTGAACTGAGAAAGGTATTCCGACCATCGGACTTGTCGGCATGAAAGAACTTTGGTGGTGGCAAAATACTCGAGATTTTTGTGGTCGGTAACGGCGTCAATCGGAGTACCGGAGCCTTCGAGGTAATGGCGCCAAATTTTAAACGCTTCGTAGATGGCAAGAAGTTCCTTATTGTGGGTGTCATAGTTTACTTCGGGGGCCGTGAAGGTGCGGGAATGGAATGCGACGGGGTGGACTTCATTGTCGGAGGTGACTATCAACAGAATAGCCGCTAGGGCATAGTCGGATGCGTTGGTTTCAATAATTATCGGAGGGTCGGGGATCCAGTGTGTCAGGATCGGAGCGGTGGTAAATGCCTTTTTCAGGTCATTAAAAGCGGTTCGAGCGTCGTCGGAGAACAGCCAAGTGGCATGTTTCCTGGTTAAACGAGTGAGTGGAATAGTGATGTTGGAATAGAATGGAATGAAACGTCGGTAAAAGTTTGCAAAACCTAAAAAGGACTGGATGTCCTTCACTCTGCGCGGTTCAGGCCAATCCTGAATAATCTTGACTTTCGCTTCCGACATTTTGAGTCCGTCGGGAGAAAGGATAAATCCAAGATATTCTACAGTTTCGGCAGAGAAGTCACACTTGTCAGCGCGGGCGTAAAGACCATGTTGTCGGAGTCGTCGGAGGACTTCTCGGACATGTTTTTTGTGTTCCTCGGGGTTGTCGGAGTAGATCAGGATGTCGTCGAGGTAAACAGTAACGCAGTTGTCCAGAAGGTTGGAGAAGATGTCGTTTATAAAGTGTTGAAAGGCTGCAGGTGCGTTAGACAATCCGAATGGCATGACTAACCATTCAAACGATCCATAGCGAGTGCGGAATGCAGTTTTCCATTCGTCACCTTCAGCAATGCGGACTAGGTGGTATGCGTGTCGGAGGTCTATGGTGGTATAAACATGTGCTTTTCCGGCAGTAGCTAAGAGGTCGGAGATGAGCGGAAGTGGGTATCGGTCCTTCTTTGTGATTTTGTTCAGGCCTCGGTAGTCGACGCATAGTCGGAGTGATCCATCTTTCTTTCGGACGAAGAGGATCGGAGCGCCGTGAGGTGAACTTGAAGGTTTAATAAAACCGATATTGAGATGCTCGTCGATGAAGTCTCGGAGGGATCCAAGTTCGGATTGCGGGAATGAGTACATCGGACCAATCGGAGGGGAAGTACCTTCCTCCAAATTGATCTTGAGGTTGTAGGGTCGGTGGGGTGCAAGGGTGTCGGCTTTTTTCTTACTGAATACATCAGCAAAATCGTGGTATTCCTCGGGTATGCCAGAGAGATCAGGAGCATCGTTGGAGACGGACGCGGAATTGGCGGAGATGTCGGAGAGGTGAACGCGGAAAGCATATGCCCCAGGAGCTTTACAAGCATGGAGATATGCGGCTGCATTGACCATGGTAATCTGTGGCGGGTTGGAGGTGTTCGGAGTGAGCGGATCAGAGATGCCCATCGGAGAGGGCGGACACTGCAGAGGTGGCGGAGCTGCCTCAGCAGTCGATGTCGGAGTCGGACTCGGAGTGTCGGATAACATAGAACGGAATAAGATACTGCCCAATACCCAGTCAATCAACGGATTGTAGCGGGTGAGCCAGTTGTGTCCTAGAACCAAATTACAAGATGAATTGAGGGTTGTCACATAAAACACGACGGTCAGAAGTTCACCGGAAGGAAATCGGAGAGGAAGATCGATAGATTGTGTGATATAAGTATTTGAAGAACCGTCAAAAAGTTTCAAAACCATAGGTGAAGGAATCGGAGTCGGAGATAAGTTTAAAGAAGAAATAAATCTGGTATCTGCGAAGCAATGTGTAGAACCAGAATCAATAAGAGTCTTTATCGGAAGAGAATCGGAAAAGGTCGGAGATATCAAATCAATACATAGAGAGTTCGGATTTGAGAGAGCGGACGCATTGAGTCGGAGGGTTTCCAAAGGTGCACGAAAGGAGTCAACGCAATCCCCAGTACGTGCTGGAATCTGAGGACTGCTTACTATTTTTTTGACTCGGTCGTCTTCTCCGATTTGTCCTCAGCTTGGGCCGCGCGGGCCTTTGCTTTGGCATTAGAAGATGATTTCTTCGAGCAGTTGGAAGCCCGATGACCAACGTTGCCGCAAAACATGCATAAATTATTGTCAAATCGTCGTTGGCGTTCTTGGGGAGTTAATTTCCCATCTTTGCCAAGTTTGTCGGAGAGGGTGGATTTTGGAGAGGTGGATGATGATTTTTGTTGTTGTTGCGAGTTGGGTTTAGACAATGAGGAGTTGTTGTTGGAGGATGATAAAGCAGGGGTCTGTTTTTTGTCGGATTTGTCGGATTTGTCGGACTTCGGAGTAGATTTGTCGGAGGAGCGCGATTTCTCGCGTTGACGTTCCCAGTAGCGAGCATCAATGTTATGGGCCATTACTTTCAACTTGGCGAGAGTCTTTGGTTTGGGAAAAGTCCCCAAAACGTCCTTGATGTGTTCCGCTAAACCGGTATAGTACCGATATCGGAGCGCGCCATCATCCCACTGCGTGCGAGCGGAAAGACGTTTGAAGTCCACGTTGTAACGTAGGATCTTCTGATTGTCGCGCATCCGAAGGTGATCGAGGCTATCCTCTGCTTCTCTGGTCGGATCGATAGGTCCAAATTCGGATCGGAGGATGTGCACAAAGGCGGACCAGTCGTCCAACCAGACAGAGTCGTCGTCAGACTCTCCCAAGAGGGTGGGCTCAAACCATTCGAGCGCGGTTCCTCGGAGGTACGACAGAGCGAAACTGACTTTGTTATCATCATCGTCAAAGGCGGGGTTGTTTCAGAAATATAGTGTGCATTGTGCGAGGAAACTGGTGAGTTTCCGAGAGTCGGAACCGTCAAAAGTGTCGGGTTCCTTCGACTTCTTTTTCGGAGTTTTCGGAGTCTCTCTACGTCGGAGCTCCTGCGTCATAAGCATAATTGCTTCGGCGAGGTTTGGAGTTTGCTCGCGACGGAAAGGATTGTTATCATCAAAAGGAGAGGTCGGAGATTTAAAAGGACGGAATTCTTCAGGAATCGGAGGTCCTTGTGTCTGAGGTGTTTGGAGACAAGGTGTCGGAGATATGGGGTCAGGTTTGGGTGCAGATTCTTCTGCAGGAATATCTTGGAACGTATGTAGAAATGTCGCCCTGGTGTCCTGCAGGTTTGAAGCTTCCGCTGCGGCTGCTGCTGCGTGGGAGTTCTGTGTGTTGCGGGCTGCCATAACTGGGATTTGAAATACGGATAAGCGAGTGGCAGTTTGAATATACTGTTAAGAACTGATCGACAAAACGTCGGAGCTACGTCGGACGTGTTGGAAGGTCGGAGGGTCGGGGCGCGTGCAACGTAGGGGCAAGGACTTGGCTTCAACTTGTGTGTTGCGCCCTTGCTAATACATTGGTGTCCTTATTTCGGAGGATCGGAGGATCGGAGGTCGGAGGTCAGACTCAAGTTAAGAGTCGGAAAGAGGACGGGAGGTATGATGTCGAATCTAAGTTGATATTCAAACTGAAGCTAATACACGATTCTACATAAGTTTAAATACTATGTCGGAGGACATGTGGCTTCGTCGGAGTCGGATAACGAGTGGCTGTCGGAGATTCTTAACATAAGTAAAATGGTCGGATGTAAGTAATGTACGTAGTAACGAGATTCATAACAGTAAGTATGCATAATAAGTATTAGTCAAAATGTCGGGGGTGTCGGAGGTGTCGGGATTGGTCGGAAATCGTCGGAATGGATCGGAATGTAACAGTGGCTTTCCACCACTCGTCAAAGGTGTATCTGTCCTTGAACATCCCAGGATCCTTGATGATCTTGGATGTATCCATTGTTTGTACAGCCTGAGCTTCTGCCATGTTTAGAGTCTGCGGAGGAGAAGAGGGGTCGGGTTGTTGGGATGAAGATGGGGTTCGGGATACAGGTAAGGATTGAAAATGAGTCCCTGTTCTAGGCGTCTGTTCGATATCTGACTGCGCGGAGGCAAAAGTAAATTCGTCAGGGGACTCGTCGGCGGAATCGGTGGCAAAACGTTCAGAGTATTTCCTCTGTAAATCTCTAAGGAATCTCTGTTCCTGCGCGTCTGTTGGTCTCGAGAAGGGGTCAAGTCTCTCGTTTCGTGCCCAGCGGTTGTACTCGGTTTGTTGTTCTTCGATGGTGAAGTGGGCATAGATCTGCTGCTTCGAGTAAGACATGATGATGTGGCTCTGGGACGTCTCGATGTGAGCGTCCTAATCAATCTTCTGATAACGGTTGTCTGGACACCGATAAACTCTCTGATCTCTGTGATCCGACCTGTCTGAGGTCCTTCTTGAACGCGAAAGCTTTTGAGTTCGTTCTGTCGGGCGTTGTAACGCGCGATCTGGTGTTGCCAAGCAAGATGGATGCTCTCTGCTATCTCGCCGTGGGGGCGATGCTCGTCGTTGTCTAGTTCTTCGTCAAGCACCTGCTGTAAGATGCGATGGATCTCCGATTCAATGTACTGCTGGATAAGTGTAAAATCGATACTGTCTCGAGGACTTAGCTTCTCCTGTCGGGCTTCTGGCATGCTGAATGGGTTACTGGTGAAGTCTTCAAAGAAGCGCGACGTCTTGACTCATCTGGTAGTCGCTCTCTTCGCTCTGGGCAAACCTAACGAGATTTAGCAACTTGTTATGCTTAACAAACCATTCCAAGGTTCAGGCAGAGTATGCAGGAAAGTGGAAAGGTGAAGAGCAAAGTGATTGCTAAATCTAAGGAATGTAGCTATGGTACATGGGGTTTATATAGTACTGGCTACGAGCGGTAGCGAGTGAGTCAGTAGCTGTGGAAGGCAGTGCGGATGAGTCAGTAACTGCGGAAAGGCAGTGCGAAATGAGTCAGACGACTGCGGACTGAGTAATCCCTACTGCGGAGTGCGAGTCAGCGCGGGAGCGAAGTATACTAAAGGAGAATGGTAGAGTAAAGGTAAATGAATAAGCGGTCCGATGAGTCAAAGAAATAACGAAGGTACAATGCAAGGGAAAAGTGCGTAACATACAAACCGGTAAGTCCGTAACAGTAGCAGCTCGAATGGCACTTTAAGACACATGCTCACTGGCAAGGCCAGGTTAGTATCGTACAGGCTCAACAGTCACGGCAACTCCTTCAGCGTGTGCAGATTGTGCAGGGCAATCCAGGGCCCATAACCTATTGAACAGCACACCTGCAGATGCAGTGGAACCTGGGTTAGATACTCACATTGGAGGGTTTGAAAAGAAGTGAGTGTTGATAAAGGTACTTTGTAAAAGTCCTGTTATTGCAAGTACAGATACATTGAGTATTTATACCTACAGGGATGTGCACAGACCATGTACAAACAAGTACAAACTGAGTTCTGTTGCAGAACCATAAATTCACATATATGGTAATATGTGACTTACAGTCATATAGCCAAAATGACAGTTTTGAATACTATCACAGCCTGTCAAGGCACAGAAGAGGTGCATGCAAATGTCAAAGTGCACAAATACAAATGCTTTGAGAGCAATTTGTTTACCAATAATCATGCAAATTAGCAATGATATAAGATGGAATATTAATGTCTGTGAAAGGAATAAAGATGCAGCAGAAAGACAAATTAATGACTTGTGCAGTCTTTTCAAACAAGCTTATCAAGAGCACTAGGATCTGTCAGTGCAGATAAGAAGAAATTCTTTGTCCATAAGTTCCAAGACAGCTGATAGAATACATCACACAATGTCGGTTGAGGATCATAGAAGATACCTATGCCATGAAGGTAATCCTTGAGTGACAAATCAGGAACAGGATCAACACAATGATGATTGTATGTTTCAACATCAACCCTTGAATGCTATCATAGGTGAGGTCATCATTGTAAAGAAGGGTTTCTAAGGTGAAGTCATTCCAATCAGGAGATGGGAGGGCAGATAGAAGCATTAGGGCTTGAGTCAATGGAGAAATAGAATGATGTGCATGGGGATGATTGAAGATCTTATCACAATAATCAATCTCAGGTGCAGGCTGTCGCTTCATAGAAAATTTAAAGGACAATGCAGCACAAATATCAGACAGAACTGTTGTGTAAACAGCTTGTTCAAATCTATTCTTCAGCTCAAATCAAGTCTCAGAAGACGTGTTTTTGGTGAGTTCGATCGACGGGTCAACACGAAGTCAAATATTGGCTAAAGCCATTTTATCCCTAATGTGCCATGCCTTGACTTTAGTTGTATGGGCTTTTCTTGTAAGATTAGCAGACATCAAGGATCACTTTTCAGCACCATCAACAATTTGCCACAAATCCTAAGATCCAAGGAACAAACACATGGTGTTTGCCCACTCAGGATAGTTTGTGACACATAGTTATATAATAGCCTTTTTAAGATGTGATTGAAATGTCACAATGCTGTGTGTATTACAAGATAGCTGTCTAAGGTGGTTTCAGTCTTTACAATACATGGGGTGACTCTTCTACTCTCATCGCTGTTGTGCTCAGAGTGGGATGGTAAGTCCTCACTGAGAGCTTTCTGGACATTCCACGGATGTACTGCCAATTTATAATACTTTATGAGAAGAAGAGTTTTTTTAAAACTAAATCAATTCAAATTGGTTCAAAAAACCAATTAACCAAAATTGGTCTAGCCAACCAATCTTGTTCCTCCACTCTTTCACAAAAAATAGTGACAATTTGGGGCGATGGAAAGCTTCTTATCTGAACTCTCCGTTCTTGCATGGGAATAATCTCTGATGCATTTTTGTGCCCTTTAGGCTAGCATTACATTATTGAAATATATGGCATCTGCACTTTAATCAAGCAGTGATGGCCTTGTCACAGAATCATATAGGGATGACTGTAATGGTGCACACCCTATGGCAAAAAGGGATATAGTCAAAAAATCAGGTTGTATCACAGCTTACAAATGTTGCTGGAATAAATCACCTGAGAGTAATTTCTCCATAGTTTGCAATTGTTTTTCTGCATGAATATCTGATTTTCCAACCAAGTTCTGCATCTATTTCAGCATATGCCTTTTGAAAGCCAAAGATACACAGGAAATGATTACCATACTTGACTGTGAATTTTGAAAAGGATGAGAATATATTTAATGGTGGTATTCTGTGCTATTTGCTTTGTAATACCATTCCTAGTAAACTGATCTTTGATCTTATCAGATGCATTGCTTCATATACAACACTCTATAAGTTGTACCATTCAAGGAGTGCTGTGACTGCTGCATATTTATCGATAGTCAACTTGAACAAAAGAAAAAAGCTCATCCCAGCTTATATCCCTATAATTTCTCATCCAGAAATGATGAATTCTGGATAAAAGGGGATATCATATGAATCAATCCATAAGTCTTATCAGACTATTGTTGGGTTCTATTTTCAAGTATATCTTCTATGACTACTTGAAGAAGCATCTTAATTGATTGCTTACTAATAATGCATTAATTTGCATTATATGGTTCTTGGAATACCAAGATTACTATTGATTGCATGAAACACATCAGAGCACTTGTTACACTCTGGAGATTTGGATTAACCTACCATCAGATCTGAGTCTGCATCTTGTTTTGGCTGTGACAATGATCTGCTTCTTGCATTGCACCTGTTTTTACTGCCTCCCCTGCTAAACATAACCAAATTATTGACCTCTGAACATAAATTGGTTGTTCACAAACAGGTATTACCATACAAAAAGCACTGCATTGAAAGTCATTTATTTGACTATAATCTGCAACATTGCTTGCACTTCATCACATATAACAGTTGGCTTGATTGCCTACATATAAATCTGTAAAATGTACTTCATGGAATTAGTGTTTGAAAGTCCGGTCTGCTCTGGTTTTTGAACCCCAAAAAGGGAGGACTGAGGACCAGAGTGGATGGACAAGTCTGAAAACCGGACCTGACTGGTGAGAAACCAGTCTGACCAGTCTGTTTATTGAGGTCTCAATGTCTCATGATACTGAACCAGTTTAAACCAGTCCAGACCAGTAGAACTATCATAAATACATGTGTCATCTCATGTAGTTACCTGGATGGCACACATATACCTACTAAGTGTGGTGTGCCACATGCACATTGTGTTCATCATCATACATGCATGGTAATGCTACATGTGCATTGTGTTCCTACCCTGTCCCCCAGTCTCCCTGTCTAAGTGCTGTATGATATGTGTGCATCATGTTTCTGGGCCATTGTGTGCTAGTAGGGCCATAGTGCATGAAAGAAGGGCACTGGGCATGAGTCAACAGTGTTGGGAACATGAGGCAGCCATTGGGCATGCGAGGGGGCCGTTGGGTGTGCAGGAACAGCACTGGGTGTAGCTGACAGCATTGGGGATGCAAGGGGGCCATTCAGCACTAGTATGGGCCATTAGGCATAGACAATAGCATGGGTAGTTCCGCAGATACCCAGAGCTCTCCCCATACTTGTAACCATATGGGGAGTAACCTGTGACCTGTGGGTTGATACCAGGCAGGTGCAGGCAGAATTGGAGGGTACGGGTTTCCATGCAGGTTTTGTGACATTATATGTATTAAAACTATATAAATAAATAACTCATCTCGCGTTTGTGAGTGAGAGGAGGGTGCTATGGTGGGGGCGGGTGCTAGGTTGGTGCCAGTGGCCATTGGTTATGTGAGGGGTGGCTGTTAGGCACTGAACATGGCTGTTGGGCATGGGAGGGGGCCGTTATATATAAGTGGGGGTTGTTGGGCACAAGTGGGGGTCCTTGGGCATGAAAGGGAGGCCATTGGGCATGAAAGACGGTCTTTGGGCATGAGTAGGAGCCGTTTGGCATGAGTGGGAGCCATTGGACACAAGTGGTGGCCATTGGGCACGAGAGAGGGAGGGAGGAAGAGGTTACATAGTGTGACATGTGATGGATTGTGGGTTATAAAAACACAACCTGTACTTGGACTTGTGACAACCCATATCCGTGACCCTCATGGGTTACCCATATCCATGCTATTGCCTAGTGGGCACGAAGGGGGGCCGTGGGCATCAGTGGGACCATTGGGCATTAGAGGGTGCCATTGGGCATGAAGGGAGGCCGTTGGGTGTTAGAGGGGGCCGTTGGGCACCTGTGGTAGCCACTGGGAAGAAGTGGAGCTCAGTGGAGTGGAGGTGGGGGGATAAAAAAAGTGTGGGAAGATTCTGCTGGCAGTCAGATTTATGGTTTGACCTTTGGCCATTGTTGAGAGTGCTCGGCATGTAATGCCAAGAGATGTGCATCATTGAAACTCCCGCCTTCAATGCCCAAACTGTGGCACCACAAGCCCCACAAATAGTCCTTACTGTATGTAGAGATACTTAGCAACTGATAGTAAATATTTATAAAGTTAGATACATGACATATATATGGTAGAAAGTCTGTATTCCAAAATCATGCATCAAAACCCACCTGTAAATCGTGATGAACAGTACATCACAGGTTTCCTCAAACACAAAAAAACATCATTTTCAAACAATGCATCCACCCATTCCTGACCTTGCAATTGAGAGCCTGTCTATATGTGATTGAGGCACGTGCATGCGCCATTTGACAAAATTCAGCTGGTTGTAGCCTATTTTGGAAGTGGAAAAGTTGGGATGTAGAGTCAGTGTGAGCAACAAATTCAAATGGTCTTGTGGCTCAGTGGATTAAGTTGTCAAAATAAATAGTTGTACTCTAGAGGTCTTGAGTTCAAGTCCTTTTCGTGGCACAAATTTTGCACTTCTATTTCATCGTCTCGTGTCCAAAACTGTAAGGGCAAGGCCCTAGAGGAATAGAGAATAGTGTTTCAAGGTCCAGTCTGGTCCGGTTTTTTGTCTAAAATCTTTGAGACCAGAGACCAAGACCAGGTGAGTGGTCTCTCTGAAAAGCTAAGACCAGAACCAGTTTAAACCAGTTTTTTGGCCAAAAAACCGGTCCAAACCTATGAACTGGGTAGAACCAGGGGGGGTGGTCTTTGTTTTTCAAAAAAGATGAACCAGGACCACCCCCTGGTTCAGTCTGGTCTCCGTCTTCTTTGTGGTCTTTGAGACTGGACCTTGAAACACTAATAGAGAATGATTAAGGGCAAGGCCCTGGATGAATAGAGAATGGTTAATGATTGAGATCCGGAGTCACATAGCATGACGCTGCCTCAACACAGCCTCATGGTATTTACATATATAAGTAGGGTACTTTCACTTGTATTTGATAGCTTGTTCTCTTGAGATTCCCACTGGATCTCTTGGCAATACAGCCCCTTCCTCATCTTTCCACATTCCATCTTCTAAGTTCCTAAGTTTGTGCTGGCGACGTCGTTGGACTTAGTGTCGCCTCAACAGAGGGTGTCGATCAAGTACTTGATCATCACATCAACCTGCCATGTGATGAATATATATGTTCAATGGTCAAGTCTCATCTTTCTTTTGCAATATCAGAAGACACTCATGCTCTCGCCCACAGCCCAACCACCCCACCACCTCACCTGGTTCAGGGTCCAGTGGTGATGGAATGGTGAATACATGAATCAGTACTGTGCCCTGCCGCAACAGAATGAGTGGGTTGTGTATGCCTTTTCAAGCCTGTGCTGGCTGCAAACTTCTTCAGCATTCTCAAGAACTGCTCATATTTCATAGCTTGCATCAGATTGATCATTCTGTTTGTCTTCATCAGCAGAAAAGGTAGTCATTGGGCCCCACCAAGCCATCATTAACCATTTAATTTTTCATTGGTTTGATTAATTTGTTGGTCAAACTTAGTTAAACCATACAAATATCACAAATTGTCTACAAGAGCCATGTTACTTAGTATAATTTGCTGTTGGTATAGGTTCACACATGATTAAACCATCCAAACACATGAGTTTTGACATGTGTGGTGGAGAGGTGGAGGCGGTCTGGAGGCGGCACCTGAGGCATGGCAAAGGCAAGCAGATGGTAGCAGATGTACTCTACAACAGGTGGGCTCGTGTCTACCTGGCTAGGTCATGTGACCATGGTGGAGTCAGGCTATGTCCTACTCCAGGTTTCCCCCTTTTATATGGCGGCATCCTCATTGCCTCAAGAACTAAAACCAAAACCTTGAGACCTCCCTTCAGAACTGCAAGAGCACCCCCAAGTCCAGAATCTTCATGATGTTGAACGTTGTCTTGAAAATTGGGTGGTGGCTGCCTGGGGGTGTAGCAAGCTGGTTGATGAGGGAAATGATGTGGCGGAACATGAATGTGGTCATCTTGGGCATGGCGAGGCGGTGGACGTGTAGATACCTTGCATTGGGATCAGCGGTGTAATGAGGAAAATGGATCTGTTGATGGTGAACGTAAACTTGAAAAATCATGGTGCTGCAGAATTATTGGCAAATTAGATATAGTAGGTGGGACAGGCAAAATCATTGGTGGGATAGGCGTAATTGGGAGAGATTCCATGTCCTCAACCCAGTTGACAGGTGCTTGCGGAGAGGCCTCAACAGGCATATTGACGTGGTCGGCCAATGAAGAGACCTGCGTCGAAATATAATTATTGGTGAATTAGGTATAGTAGGTGGGACAGGCAAAATCATTGGTGGGATAGGCCTAATTGGGAGAGATTCCATGTCCTCAGCCCAGTTGACAGGTGCTTGCAGAGAGGCCTCAACAGGTGTATCGATGTGGTCGGCCAATGAAGAGACTCGAGACATCTTGATGCTGGACAGGGTTGGGAGCTGGACTCATAACATCTTCATGATTGGTCTGTACAGCTGTCATAGTCTTGAATATGTCATTGTTTTGAGGTTCCGATAACCCATTGTTGAAGCCTGAGTCATACCCAACTCATTCTCCTGCATTGAAGGCAGCTTCACATATGGCAACGATGAAGGGCTGGAGATAGAATATTTGGGACGCAAGCTTGCAGACATATGTCTTGTAGTCCCTGATCGGGTCCGACAATGATGACAGTGGTGGCGGTAGCAGCGCGCTCGGGATAAGCACGAAATCCTCTCTCCCTTTCTCATAATCTTTCTTCTTCCCCTTCTCATAACCCTCCTTCATCCCTCGTTTCCTCCCTTCCTCCTTCTTTCCATCATCCATCCCTCAACCAAGAATCTCGCCCAACATCACCTCAAGTTGGGGCTTGTTCAAATAAATGACGCGGTCGGGTGGCTTGTCACTCAGAAACTGCGACGTGAGGGACGTGAAGGTCACTGTAAGAGGTGGCAGGGGTGTCTCTACAGCTGGTGGTACAGTGATGGTTGGGGATGGTGCAGCAGGAAGTACTCACCAGCCCCTTTCGCAGTCTCACCCAGGTCTTGAGGGCTAGGCTTATATAGTCCATTTGCAGTCAATTGAGTGGGATAGTCAAAGCCATGTGAACAATTTGGTGGCTTTGAGATGTGATTGGTACAATATTTGAAGAATCAACCTCATTTCTTTGGCATTGTGACATTGCACATTGAGGGGAAGAGATAGCCTGAGTCTTCATTCTCTCCTTGAGAGTTTCAGTACTTTCACGAATTTCAAATTTCTGATGATATCTCACTGCATATGGGTTTTAGTTTTTTATATGTATTCTGATATTTTGCAAGTGATGAGAGGGGATGTCTATTGCACAAGAGCTGGAATTCTTTGAGAATACTGAAAGAGACCTAGCACAGTTTCTGAAGGAAATTGTGATGGGAATATACAGTACCAGAAGCTATAGAACTCAAAAAGGATCCATTGTATTGATCAGAAGTGAAAGTCAAATTGAATATTGCCAAGCAAAATGGATGGCAATCCATCAAGCCTGTTGAACATTGTGGAAGTAGCACTTGGTAGCAGAAGTTGCGACACTGTCAAGTCAAACACCAGAAGAAAGGATCAACAAACTGATTGTGTCATAGTATCTGTGATATTTGTTTCTGTTTATTGCCTATTAAGGAAGCCATGGCCTGAGCCTAGACTTTGGGCTTTGAGAGAAGTGAAGCCAGGCCCTGAGCCCCCTCAAGCCCTCATGAGGGCTTGGCTTGGCTTGGCTCAGGGCTTTTGAGCCTGGCCGGACATCACTAGTTCCTGCCAGACATGGCAATGGTACTCAGCCAATATGAGTGCCACCAATCCAATTAATCACCTCCATTATAGCGATTGAAATCCTGCAGCCTGATTACATAAGTATGAGAAGCCAGACATCTCAGAACCCCTTTATATAGTGATATAATTTTTCACTCATCACACAGCCATGCATCATGTTCCCCTCAACTTGAATAATTGACATATCTCTTCTCCTCTCTCCTCCCCTTCAATATACAATATTGTGCAAGACAACAGACATCATTAATCAGGAACTCCATTATTGACAGCGCCCTGGCCAGCATTAACGCTGGCAGTGGAACAGCTTTTGTTAAAGGTACTGAGATCTTTTTTCCAACCGGTTTGCCTTTGATCACACCAACTTTAATGATTGATCTGATATGTGTGGCAGTTTCTACATTCAACACCATCATCAACCCACCACTCACTTTTGCCAATGTTCTCTCTGATGATCATACCAAGATGGTGATATTCTCCATCCCCCAGCATCCCAACATTTCTTCTTCATTGATTTGCAAGCCGAGCTTCATTTGAAGACATCCCAAATGGACCTCATTCTAAATACAACTTCCAAAACGACTCAGACAAAAAGGGAGAAAAAAAACAAAAAAAAAAACAATTTATTCTGGGGCTTGACAATGATTAATCATCACTTCAGATGCTCTGACTACCCTCTTCTGAACCACTGCTATGACCCTCAGCTGACTCAGAACAGTGTTGCTATGTTGAAGGCAGAAATAACAGAGATCAAGGTGCAGATGGGGAATAGAACTAATTTGTTGTTCAAAGAGGTCAACATTCTGAAGGAGGAGAATTTGGGGTTGAAGGCCACTTGATACAGCTATGCTTATACATCAATACTGGATAGTTGCCCAAAACACTTGATGCATCCAGCCTGTCCACTGTCCATGGTAAACTGCCCAGGCTCATATATACTATATATCCAGCCTATGCTATATTCATACATCAGACTGGGCAACTGGCTGACTAATCATTATATAAGCAAGTCACATGACCAAAAGCAGAAGTAGAGAAATCTGAGAGACAAAGTCATGTGATCTTTTTTGGGATCACATGACCTTTCAGAAATATGTTCAGGCAAGGGTATTTCATCCCTTTTGACAGGTCATGTGACTGTGGAAAAGTTAGTGTTTGGTGATTAGGGTCCAGTTAGGGTTCAGTTAGAGTTAGATGGTTAGAGTACTTGGGATTAGAGTTGGTTAGAATAAGGGTTTGAAACAGATGTGACAACTCTATGTATCAATCCATGACATACTCATGCATAGTGTTGCCACAACTCGGCTAGCTGCACCGTGACTCACAAAGTCACGGCTTGGCACATATTCAACTCGGCTTGTCAACTGAACTGATTTATTTGACTCTGTTTGGCTCAGCAGCCGGAGCAAGCCGGTCCCGAGTTGTGGAACCGATCAATTGATTGCCAAAACAGTGCATGTCATTATATAATAATATATTTATCATTTTATCGGCTGCTTGATGTTCTCATTACTTTCTTTAAGTGTATAAAAAGCATAATTATTCAGTTATACGAGATACAATATATTTTTATGCATCATGAGCCACAATTTGTCTAAGTTCGTCACCCAAAATGCCTTGAGACAACATCGATGTGAGATGATCGCGAGTGTCTCTTGGTGACAATAACATGTCATCCTCTGGTGTTTCTAGCCCCTGCATGAAATCCAATCTCTGCCGCTTCAACGAAAACTTCAGGATTTGAAGGGCCTTCATCAGGATTGGATGGATTCGGTTCCGGCGCTTTGTGTCTGTCTCACTAGCTGATGAAAATATACGCTCACAAGGAACAGCAGATGCCTGGATTGGGAGATAGTCGAGAGCCATGGCATACAACGTGGGGTACCGGCATGGGTCTTGCTTTCCCTCCATCTGGATGCAGTAGTTAGTATGATGTGAGTTTTGATCAAGAAGGTGTTATGCGTAACAAACCGTTCCAAGGTTCGGGCAGAGTATGCAGGAAGATGGAAAGGCGAAGAGCAATGTGATTGCTTAATCTAAGGAATGTAGCTATGGTACATGAGGTTTATATAGTACTGACTATGAGCGGTAGCGAATGAGTCAGTAACTGCGGAAGGCAGTGCGCATGAGTAAGGCGACTGCGGAAGGCTATGCACTAATGAGTAAGCTGACTGCGGAATGAGTCAGACAGCTGCGGAAAGCGAGTCAGCGCGGGAGCAAAGTATACTAAAGGAAATAAAGTATAATACGATATGTGTAAGCGGGGGCCGATGAGTAAAAGTAAAAAGGTAAGCATATACGTCTGTAGTCGTTAGTCCGTAACATGTTCCCCTCCTCAAGGTCTGTGTCCTCACAGACTACCTACTCCCATCCATCGTTGCCATTTGGATCGGCCCAGGCAGGGTCAACTCGGTTACCCCAATCCTTTATCAGTTCATCGTTTACCGCCGTGGCAAACTCTAAACCTCGAACGGCGAGGCGAAGGCGTCGATTCTCGACAGCAAGGGTGTTGGTATAGTTTTTGAGGATGAGCTTCTCCTCAGCGGTGGGGGCGGTTGGTAAATCGGAGAGGGTATGAAGGCGGATATGCATCTGCCGGTGGAGGATGTCGGCGACGGAGGTTTCGAGCGCATGGATCTGGTCGCGCATGGAGAGCGCTTCGCCGATGAGGGTGGTGATGGTGGGGTTGATATTGGAAGCATCGGTGGAGGCGGCGGTGATGTTGGACATGGCAGAAATGATGTTTGAAAGGTATAAGAAGAACGGCGTGTTGGGCGAGAAGAGTTGGAGCGGGGAACTCGATGTGACAGAAGTCGATGTGGAAAATGGTTCTCAAAGTTTGTTCTTTTATCGTGGACGCGATGTATTTTGCCGATGAAAATCTCGGATCAAGTCTTGAGCGTTCTGAACATTAGTCCGAGGTTCCCACGTGTTCTCTTCTGGGCCATACCCTTCCCATTGGACAAGGTACTGGATCTTTCCACGGAATTTCTGAGAGTCTAGGATCGTGGAGACATGGTATTCTTCTCGTCCTTCGACAATGATCGGATCAGGGGCTGGCTTCTTTTTCTGAATGGCATACTTCGGGGTTTCGTATGGTGATAACAGGGTCTCGTTGAACACAGGGTGGATCATCTTCCAAGTTTTGGGAAGATCAAGACGGTATGCGCTAGCTCCTTTCTTCTCTAGGACTTTGAACGGTCCGTGTCGGAGGGCGTCAAGTTTCTTTGAGGGATGATCAGTCCTGATGTTAGTCCCTTCCAGCCACACCTTGTCTCCGATGCGGTAATTCCGAGACGGGCTTCGTCGTGTGTCAACTGTTTTCTTCATCTGATCCTGGGCCTGTTTCAGTGCTGCGTTGGCTTCTTCTCGTGCCTGTTTGAGTTTTTTCAAGAAGTCGTTTGCCGCTGGATTGGTGTCTTCCAACACAAGTTCTCCCTTCCAAGGATGCAGACCGTAGTTGAGATAGAATGGTGTGTACTTTGTCGCTTGATGTTCTTTGTCATTGTACTGGAATTCTGCGATTGCGATCCATTCTGCCCAATCATCTTGTAGATGGTTGACAAAGTTTCGTAAGAACACCTCGGTTTCCTGATGCGATCGTTCAGCTTGTCCATCAGTTTGTGGATGGTATGCAGTGGACAGGTTTCTCTTGATTCCCAACATGCGGCAAAGTATCTCCATGAACTTCGTGGCGAACTGTGGTCCTCTGTCGCTAATGATCTTCTTAGGGATTCCATGAAGCTTCCATATCTGGTCCCGATAGATCTTGGCTAATCCTTCAGCCGATAGTTCCACGGTTGTCGGGATGAGATGAAGCATCTTTGAATGTCTGTCCGTGATGACCAGAATTGCGTTCTTCCCATCAGATTCTGGTATCGGTCCCACGACGTCAATCCCTATGTCTTCCCATGGTTGACTTGGCGTGGTGTTAGGGTGTAGAGGGGCATGTCTCCTTTGGCAGCTGATCTTGTTACGTTGACAGGTGTCACACCCTTTCACATACTTCTTTACGTCATGTAGGATGGTGGGCCACCAGTAGGTGCGAGTGAGGAGTTCATGTGTTCGATATTGTCCTGGATGTCCTGCCACTGGTGCGTCGTGCGCTTCAAACATCAGTTCTTGGCGCAATTGTGGGTCTGGTGGAACATAGACTCGTTCTCCTGCGTAGGTGATGCCATTTTCCTGCTGGTACCAGTGAGGATTCTTCTTCAGACCCTGGGCTGTTGAAGTTCCACCTGGGCGCTAGCCACAGATGTACTGAGCAACACGGCTACAGTGGAAGTACTCTACTCTACCGTTCTAGTCACTTACTTGGTTGGGAAGGGTGAGGCTGGTGAGAGCGGTTGAGGCTGGTAAGAGCGATGGAGCTGGTTAAGAGTCAAGAGACAACTTGTTGGTATTGACAGTTTCCTGGTCTTATATACTGTACTACTGTTTGTACCAACCAAACAAGTATGTAATGAAGATATGTAAAAGGTCACGTGATGTAATCTAATCTAATCTAATCTACGTGATGGGAAAAGTTTCAACACCCCCCCATATTTAGTACATACTTCTAAATACATCTTACTTTTTCCCACATGTATATATATAGGTACTTTTGTTTCGCCTAGTTTTTTATCAATCCGAAGTACGGGATAAACTTGGAAAAGAGGATTTTTCCCAGATTCTTAGTTAAAAGATCTGCAGGGTTGTTCACTCCTTCAATGAATTCGACCGTAATTATTCCTTCGGAGACTTTTTCTCTGACGAAGTGGAATCGCACGTCAATGTGCTTGGATCGTTTCTCGGTTACAGGGTTGGATGCGATAAAGACAGAACCATTGTTGTCTCCGTAGATCGGTACTGATCCGATCTGCATTCCAAGTTCGGCAAGCATGCTTCTCAGCCATGTTGCTGCGCGACTGCAATCTGATAACGCCATATACTCTGCTTCTGTGGAAGAGAGGGCGATGGTCTTTTGCGCCGATGATACCCATGTTACTGCTCCAGACGCCAGTGATATGAAGAAGCCAGTGGTAGACCTCCTCGTGTTTTCATCTGACGCCCAATCGGAGTCTGTGAATGCATAGATTCCTTTCCCTGAGTCGCCATCATACATGATTGCGTAATTTTTTGTCGCCTTTAGATACCTGCAAATATCCCTAGCCACTTCTAAATGGCGTTTGGTGGGATTTGCGGAAAACTGCGACATTTTAATCACGGCAAAACAGATGTCTGGCCTCGTTCCAATCATCAGATATAGAAGTGATCCGATGACGGATTGGTACTTTGATCGAAGTTCTGCATTGGGTTCATCTTCGGACATCATGGGTTTGTAGCCCGTAGGAAGTGGGGTATGGGTGGCGTTAGATTCGCTCATCCCCATTCGTTCGAGTATTTTCTCAAGGTAAGGTACTTGATCAATGAAGATACGTTTCCCACGTTGCCTTATTTGGATAGAGAGAAACTCTTTCGGTTCCCCATCAGGCACAAGGTGCCCTAGGTCCCTGCATTCCCATGTGGTCATGAAGGCCTTTTTCTTCTCTAGCATGTATTCTCGGTTTGTGCCAAGAAAAGCAGAGTCGTCGACATATATGACGGCGATTACAATTTCCCCTTTGGTACTTTTGTGAATGAACACTCCCGCATCAGAGTGAAGCCGGACAAAGCCGAGCTTTTTCATGGAGGAATCAAGTTCCCTCCACCAGGCTAATGCGGCCTGCTTAAGTCCATATAGAGCTTTGAATAGTTGGTACACGAGGTTCTCTTTCCCTTTTACTATGTAGCCCTCAGGCTGTCGCATGTAAATGACTTCTTGGAGCGTTCCGTAGAGGAAGGCTGATGAGACGTCCAACAGTGTCATGAACCACCCTTCAAGGGCTGTCAATGCCAGTATTAGTCGGACGGTTTCATATCTCACGACTGGTGAGAAGATCTGATCAAAGTCGATCCCTTCCACCTGCGAAAAGCCTTTTGCGACAAGGCGCGCTTTCAGACGCCCATCGGATTTTTCGTTATAAACCCATTTGTTCCTTAGAGCTTTCCTCCCTGCAGGCAGGGGTACTAGCTCCGTGATCACCCCGCGGCGTTTGAGCATGTCTAGCTCTTTACGTTCAGCCGCATACCAGTCTTCTCTATTTGGAAGAGGGTATATGTCTTTATGGGACATTTCAACGATGCCAACTTGGGCTGATATCGCCTCCATCAGGAGGTCATTCATCCATGCCGTTTGACCGCCCAATCTCCGTCTTCGATCTAATTTTTCAAGATCAGACGCTGGAGTGTCTTCCCCATAGATGCTTCCTGGCATCTTCCGAACTCGTCGTTCCCTGATCGGTCGATCTGGTACTTGCTCGGGTTCCGGAGTGGGTACTCGTGGTTCGTCATCAGGCTCACTGGCAGGTAGTTCGTTGTCTGATTCAGGTTGATCTTGTTCAATGGGAACTGAGTCCTGAGGTGTTTCATTGTGACTATCGTCGTCGTTGCTGCCAGGGATGAGATCCTCAAACTCATCAGCCGGCTCTGGGTTTTCCATTTCTGGATGGTTTTCTGGCAAAGGGTCAATGTGGCATCTAGGGTACTTGCTTTCATCAAAGATAGCTTTCCCACCCATGAAAATCGTGTTGGTCTCAGGATCCATGAAGCGGTATCCTTTGACCCCTGGTTTTGATCCGAGATAAATCATCAATCGAGATCTTGACTCCAGGGAGTTTCTGCGTTTTTCTTTTGGGATATATACGTATGCTTGGCATCCGAAGACTCTGACGCTGGACATGTCGGGGATCTCATTGGTCACCCTGGAGTAAAGGGTTTTCCATTCAAGACGCCGCATGGGGGTTCTGTTGTATAGAAATGCTGCATGTTCCAAACAGAATTCCCACCACATCGGCGGTAGACATGCGTCGAAACGCAATGCCTGAGATTTTTCCCACAGAGTTCGATTTATTCGTTCTGCTCTACCATTCTGCTGATGCTGATATGGGAGTGTGACGTCGATCAGAATTCCATGATCGGCAAGTACATCCTTGTATTCATTGAATTCTCCACCTCCATCAACCTGCCATTTTTTAGGGGTGGCGGCGAATTGATTCTGGATCATCGCAAGGAATTGTTTCAGCGCCGTGATGGCGCCTGACTTTTTCCTAAGCAAGACGACCCAGACATGGGAGGAAAAATCATCCAAAAAGGTAAGGAAATATTTGTACTTGTGGTACGATGCCGTGGATATCTGTTTCAAGTCCGAATGGATCAAATCAAAGGGTTTGACAGCCCTTGTCACCGAGTTAGGGTAAGATTGATTCGGCATTTTCCCTTTTAGACACCCCGTGCAGCTTTCCTGTGATTTCTCACGTACTAGCGTTTTGGGTACTCCTTTGGTACTGGTGGGAATTTTATTGAGCGCCTGGTCATTTGGGTGGCCAAGGCGTTTATGCCAGGTTTCAACAGTGATTTCGCTAGAGATCACGTGGATTTGGTCATAGCGTATTTCAGTGTCTAACCAATAAATGGTTTGTCCGATGAAATGGGGCGAAAACTGTATTTTGTTCAGCCCTTTAGAGATATTAATTTCTCCACGCATTCCATCAACTTTGTAACCATGGTTAAGGAAGACGCCTAGGGACAGTAGACGTGTGTCCATATCCGGAATATAAAATACCGGTCGTAGGAGATGGGTTTTAGTTTCCCCATTTAGGGTATGCCGTACTGGAACGGCCCCAACTCCGAGAATTTCCAGTTTCTTTCCCTTTGCAGCTGTTTGGACAAATCGCTTAGCCTTGAGAGGCCTGTAATACGCGAAGTCTTTGAACTCATGGGTAAAGTGTAATGATGCGCCGGAATCTAAGATCCACTGAGCGCGTTCTCTCTCTTTGCAGTGTGTGCAGGACGCGGAATGTTTGATATATTTTTTGTACAGATCATCACTAAAGAGATCTATACTATCTGCATCGGTACTAGCTAATGTGTATTCAAACGTCTGTGCGTGATTATTAGCGTTTCCCATTTGGTCAAGTTTGAGAGAAGGATGTGACGAACCGTCAAGTTCGATCAGCCCATCCTCGAATTGTTCCGGCCCCATTCGCTCGTTTTGATGGTCTATGTCCATCATCTCCAGCGATTCTTCTATCGACGGGGCTACGCGACGCTGTTTAGCCGGCCTTTCGTCGATGTCAGGAATGATGGTGTCTAGGATACGAAGATTCGATCCTGAGGGGCGAGCACCAATGCCGCGCGCAAGTTTGCGGACATGGTCGTTCTTTTTCCACACGGATGGTTTTCCAGAAGGAAGCCCAATGTACTGTGACGGAGGGGGGTTCATTCGTTGCAGGAGCGACTGCATCTTTGCGGAATCGGGCTGCGCGGTACTTGTCGTTTTCCCGCGACCAGTGACGGTTGTGAAGGACGGTGCCGGAAGAGGGGGGAAGTGAATGGCAGGAGCAACGAACTCAACTGTTTCTTCCACATGATCGGATGTGTTGTCCGCATTGTTAGCGCTTTTCTTCTGATTGCGCCAACGTCCCTTTCCCTTCTTCTTCTCAGAAGCGGTACTTGGGTCGGCCGAGTTGGGCTGCTCGTCAGCATCGTTCTGCGAGGTACTCGGCTTTTGCTGCCTTTCCCATTTGGGGTCCTGCCCCTTACGCTTTGTCCCGGAGATTTTCCGGGCCTGCTCGTTGGACGCCCGAGTAGACCCAATTGCATATTTGCGCCGATATTCAGAGATGATGCTCTCGGCGACAGCCTTGTAGGTGAAATCGTCGGCGTCATAGACCTGGAAGAGGGCGGTGGACAGTGACGACCAGGCGTCGGGAATTGCATTTGCCAGGATCATTGCCTGCATCAGATCGGGGACGTCAAAGTTCGAATCGGCGAGCCGAGCGAAAAGAGACCCCAGGCGTTCGATTTCGGGGACGGGGTCGCGTCCAGAGAGCTTGTAGGTGGCGGCGGCCTTGAAGTCGCCGAAGATGACAGCCGGGGATACCTTGGAGTAGGCATCCTTTAATGACTTCCAGGCGTCTTTCAAGGAAGTGGCGTCCTTGATGTGGCGTCTGATCGCCTCGGAGACCTTCAGGCGTATCGCCCCAAGAGCTACGTCATCGTCCCTGATCCAGGCTTTTTCTTCCTTGCGGAAGCCGGGCTGGTCGACCGTGGTAGCCAGCACAGGGGGAGCAGCAGCAGTGGCCCCAGGGGTGGAGACTGTGGTGGTGAAGTCGGCGATGACAGGGCGGGGGATGTCGCCAGAAACAAGGCGCCAGACTCCTTGATGGAGGAGGTAAGACTTCATTTTTTCGGCCCAGCTCCTGTAGTCGATGCCGTCAAAGGCAGTGATTGTGTCGAGGGCAGAACGAGAGGTAGACATTTTTAGATGAATCTAAAAGAGGGTTTCCAATCAGTGATGTGTTATGAATATGATTTAAGAAAACAATTAAATGATTCCTTATGACATATTCCCTTTAGGAATAGCGGTCACGGGAAAGCCCTTTATATGTCAGAAGCGTACAAGGTGCGATCAACGTTTCCACATGGAGTGTACTAGGTCAATCCCCTTAGGGACGTTTCATGACAGGTACTTGTCATAATGACGTTCCCAGGTTCATATGTGAAGAAGTATGACTCAGAACCTAGATCTTTCGATCGGTTCTTTTGCCAACCAGGGTAGAGTGGGCAGGTACTCGCTGTTGCCAGCGTTTCCCAGGTCCCTCTGCTATCCGGGGCCCATAACCTGTTGAAGTTCCACCTGGGCGCTAGCCACAGATGTACTGAGCAACACGGCTACAGTGGAAGTACTCTACTCTACCGTTCTAGTCACTTACTTGGTTGGGAAGGGTGAGGCTGGTGAGAGCGGTTGAGGCTGGTAAGAGCGATGGAGCTGGTTAAGAGTCAAGAGACAACTTGTTGGTATTGACAGTTTCCTGGTCTTATATACTGTACTACTGTTTGTACCAACCAAACAAGTATGTAATGAAGATATGTAAAAGGTCACATGATGTAATCTAATCTAATCTAATCTACGTGATGGGAAAAGTTTCAACATGGGCTACTTCTGTCTCCATGCGATTCGAGGCCTTGATGCGTGCGATCCATGGGTTTTCGATGGTTGTGATGTTTCCGATTTTGATGGAATCAGATGTTTCACCCCCTTCAAAGAATTGTTCCTCCGTGAACATCTCCATTTGTATCACATCTTCTGATTCCAATCGTTTCAAAAATAGCCCCTCCTTGAGCATTTGGTCGCTGTCCTGCGGCTCGAGTTCCGTCTCATACCAGGGTAAACGTGACAGGATGTCTGCTTTTGCGTTTGTCTTCCCAGGTACATGTCGCAATTCGAAGTCATAATCTTGTAACTTCATCTTCTAGCGCCTCTGTCGTTGGTTTAGGTCCTGAGGACGCCGGAAATACTCCAGGTTTTTGTGATCGGTTAAGATCTCGAAACGTTCCTTGGCTTCAAGTAGATAATGTCCCCAGTCCTTCAGTGCTTCCATGACTGCCAAGAGTTCCTTGTCATAGATCTCGTAATTCTGTTCGGCCGCGGACATGGTCCGCGACAAGAACGCGATAGGATGCCACTTGTCGTCTTGTTTCTGTGAAAGTACCGCTCCAATCGCATAACCCGATGCATCGGTTTCGACCCTGAACTGTCCATCCGGTTTGGGCAATGCCAAGACTGGTGTCGTCGTGATTGCCCGTATGAGACCTTCAAATGCTTCTTGCGCCGCTGGTCCCCATGTGAATGCTGTATTCCCCGTAAGTGTTGTGAGTGGCTTTGCGATGTTTGAGTATCCTTCAATGAAGCGTCGATAAAAATTGGCAAATCCCAGGAACCTCTGGACTTCCTTTTTTGATGTGGGTACTCGCCAGTTCCGGATTGTGTCCACCTTTTCAGTTTCCATCTCGACATGTCCTTCACCCACGACATATCCCAATATGGGGCATTTCGTTACTTCCCAAAGACACTTCTTCTCTTTTAGGAACAAGTCATTGTCCGACAGGATCTGCAAGATCTCTTCGGTATTCCGGGCGAGTTCTTCCTTGGTTTTACCAATAACCACTATGTCATCCATGTAAATCACACAGATGCGCCGACGGATCTGATCCCTGAATAGGCTGGCCATCATCCGAGAGAACGTTCCCGGGGAGTTGCAGAGACCGAAAAACATGACCAATGGTTCAAACAATCCTCGGCTGGTCAAGAAGGCGGCTTTCCATTCGTCACCCTTTTTGATCCGCACATTATTGTATCCCCACATGATGTCCATTTTGTTGAAGTAGACTGCGTCCTTCAATACATCCAAGAGGTCGTTGATGCGTGGGAGTGGGAATTTGTCCTTAACCGTGAATTTATTAACCGTGCGATAATCCTGTACCAATCATTTGGAACCGTCTTTCTTGTTAATGAAGAAGCAGGGTGATGCATAAGGGGATTTGGACGGTCAGATCTTTCCGGTTGCCAGGCCTTCATCGATGAATTCGTCCAGTTCTTCTTGCTCCTTTTGGGTCATAGGATACATGTTTCCTCCTAGCTCCTTTGGTGCGTCCGGTGTAAGTTCGATGCCGTGGTCCCATTCTCTTTCCTTTGGGATCTTGTCAAAGTTTTCTTTTTCAAAGAGATGGGCAAAACGTTCAACATATGAGGGTCGTTTGGTTGTGGGAGGTGCTGTGGGAGTAACTGCTTCCAATATGGGGTCTCCGGGCTTCCATTTCTGATCCGATTTCTTGGGCGCGTCCTTGTCTCGTACTTCCACCATGCGAACCCGATGTTTGCAACCATTAAGGTTAACCCTGAAATCCGAGTGTTTGGTTTGACATGTTGATGGGCACCGGTTGAATGTTACAGCGCCGGTCGTCCAATTGATTGTGGGGTTGTGGTGTACCAACCAGTCATGTCCCAAAAGCATGTCCGTTCTCCCAATGTCCAATACCATTGCTTCCATGGTTTCCTGGTGTGTTCCTAAGTCCAGCTTGACTTCGGCAAGTTTTTCTGCTTTCTGTTGTCGGTTCGGCGATCCATCCGCATTTAGGATTGATATGGGCTTTATTCCACGTGTGGGAAGGTTCTGTTCGCGTACTATTCTGGGATGGATACATGTGCGTTCACATCCGCTATCAACCTCGGGTCGAATGGCCTTTGGTCCTCGTCGTGTTTTGATCTGAGCTTGCAGCTTGATCTCTCGTCGTTTCGGAGGTTTATCTCCCTTGACAATCTTAGTTGACGCAACGGCTCGCTTTGCAGGGATAACATAAGTTATATTGTCTGTAGCTGCACCAGGCAAGCGAGTTCGTTTAATGGATAAGGGTCGCGACTTAGCGTCGTTTAATCGGACCCTTCGGGAAAATCCTTCTCATCGGTCTCTATGGTGATGGTTTCATCATCATCGGTATCTCCATCAGACACCTTCCTAATCTTTCCAGAGTTCTTCTTCGGCTTCCGGCAGTTGCGCGCGATATGTCCTTCTTGGTCGCAGTTGAAACACTTACAACCATCTTTCTTCTTTGGGGCTTTGCAGTCTTTGGCAAGGTGACCAAAGCGTTGACAGTTGTAGCAACGGGCTACTCCTGCTTTGTCGATCTCCATGGCTTTGCCTTGACCACCATAAGTGGTGCCCGATCCGGTGCGTGTGTCGCCACCCCCTCGGATGACTAATGCATGTCCCTCCATCTGTCGTCCCTTGTTTCGGATCTCCTTTGCGTAATCGGTGTATGTCTTGCCATCGCTAGCCACTTGTTCAGAAATTCTGCAGTTGACGTTCTTTTCCAGGATGTATTTCCTAGTTTCTTCGCCAAGGTTTGACAGCTTCAAGAGCTCTTCGAATTCGTCCAAGAATTCGTCAATGGTGCGTTTCTCCTGTTTCAGGACTTCGAGTCTCGCCTTGGCCGCTGCCGACTTGTTGGCAATAGAGAATCGCGTAGCGATGTCGTCTGAGAATCCTAACCAGGTGATGTTCTCGCCATCGGTGGCAAGATTGTCTAACTTGTTGCTGGCCCAGTGTTTACCGGACCCTTCCATCATGCGGGATAACACCGCCAGGATTTTCTGATCGTCGGACAGGCCCTTCTGGAACCTGATGTATAATTTGGTGGCTTTCCACCACTCGTCGAAGGTGTGTCTGTCTTTGAACATCCCAGGATCTTTGATGATCTTGGATGTATCCATTGTTTGTACTGTCGGTGCTTCTGCCATGTCTAGAACCTGCGGAGTAGGAGAGGTGTCGGATTGTTGGGATGAAGATGGGGTTCGGGATACAGGTAGGGGTTGAAAATCAGTCCCTGTTCTAGGCGTCTGTTCGGTATCTGACTGCGCGGAGTCAAAAGTAAATTCGTCAGGGGACTCGTCGGCGGAATCGGTGGCAAAACGTTCGGGGTATTTCCTCTGTAGATCTCTAAGGAATCTCTGTTCCTGCGCGTCTGTTGGTCGCGAGAAGGGGTCAAGTCTCTCGTTTCGTGCCCAACGGTTGTACTCGGTTTGTTGTTCTTCGATGGTGAAGTGGGCGTAGATCTGCTGCTTCGAGTAGGACGTGATGATGTGGCTCTGGGACGTCTCGATGTGAGCGTCCTAATCAATCTTCTGATAACGGTTGTCTGGACACCGATAAACTCTCTGATCTCTGTGATCCGACCTGTCTGAGGTCCTTCTTGAACGCGAAAGCTTTCGAGTTCGTTCTGTCGGGCGTTGTAGCGCGCGATCTGGTGTTGCCGAGCAAGATGGATGCTCTCTGCTATCTCGCCATGGGGGCGATGCTCGTTGTTGTCTAGTTCTTCGTCAAGCACCTGCTGTAGGATGCGACGGATCTCCGATTCGATGTACTGCTGGATGAGTGTAAAATCGATACTGTCTCAAGGACTTAGCTCCTCCTGTCGGGCTTCTGGTGAGGCGAATGGGTTACTGGTGAAGTCTTCAAAGAAGCGCGACGTCTTGACTCGTCTGGTAGTTGCTCTTTTCGCTCTGGGAGAACCTAACGAGATTTAGCAACTTGTTATGCGTAACAAACCGTTCCAAGGTTCGGGCAGAGTATGCAGGAAGATGGAAAGGCGAAGAGCAATGTGATTGCTAAATCTAAGGAATGTAGCTATGGTACATGAGGTTTATATAGTACTGACTATGAGCGGTAGCGAATGAGTCAGTAACTGCGGAAGGCAGTGCGCATGAGTAAGGCGACTGTGGAAGGCTATGCACTAATGAGTAAGCTGACTGCGGAATGAGTCAGACAGCTGCGGAAATCGAGTCAGCGCAGGAGCGAAGTATACTAAAGGAAATAAAGTATAATACGATATGTGTAAGCGGGGGCCGATGAGTAAAAGTAAAAAGGTAAGTGTATACGTCCGTAGTCGTTAGTCCGTAACAGAAGGCATGTACATCCCAAAAATTCACGATGTCAGTTCCTGGTGGCGAAATATCTCTAAGGTATAAGTCATACTCCTCGTCGACTGTCGAAGGTGAAGCCCGTGCCTGTGCTCCTGTGTCGAACCGTAACATGTCTTGAAGCCCATATTTCGAAGCCATTCTCCAAACATCCATGCTGCCTGTAGCACGGCAGCTAGGTCCAGGGCCAAAGCTATCTGAAGCATGGAACAGCTCCCCATGCTGACGATATTCACCCATCTTACAATGCAGTGTAGTTAGTAGGGGAGGGGATATTCTGTCATGATAGAACGTACAGTATCTTTTATTGTGTCTGTTGCTTGGTCAATATAATTTGTCTCCCAATGCTCCTCTATCCAGCATCTACGGATTGAGGGATTGAGGACTAATAACACGGTCAGCCTGAAGTATCGAAAAGGTAAAAAAAACTAACACATCGCGAAAGATCGGGAGTAGGGATGGGAACAGAATATATAAATCGGAAGTGTGCATGTGGTGGTATAAATCATTGCTCCGACGTGCACTCTGACGCAAAGGACGGGTCGGAAGTGTTGGAGGTCGGAGGTGTCAAAGGATAGATGGAAACAAAAGGAATAGTAAAGTATAGTAATAAGTATAGTAATCTAAATAATAGACGTACCACAATGGTCGGAGGGTCGGAGGATGGGTCGGAGTGTCGGAGGTGTTGGATTGAGGAAATCAGATGATGGGGCGGAGGTGTTGGAGGTGTCAGATTGAGGAAATCGGATGGTTGCCCTTACACGCTCGACATACGATCCGCCAGACCCTCACCAACATTACCACTCAACTCAAACAACTTATCTGTGCCGCTATTCCACCTGTTCCCATTCCCAACCCCGACCCGATTCCCCCTCCAGCGGAGGCCCCAGTTCCAGCCTTCCCACCAGCCCTGATCGCACCTGCCAATCCAGGTGTGCATTGGGCCAAACCTGCAACTCCGTTGGACTTTGACAGAGCACGTACCACTGGTTGTACTTTTCTTAATTCTTGCGAACTGTATATGGGACTGGTTCCGGAACAGTTTGCAGATGATCATGTTAGGATCTATTGGGCGCTTTCCTTCATGAAGAGTGGACGTGCTGCACGCTTTGCCGACCGCGTCATCTGACAAGAGTGTCAGACCGGAGCTCTGTGTCACCAGACCTGGGTGCAGTTCCGAACTGTGTTCATCACAGAGTTCACTCCAAAAAACGAAGAACAAGATGCATGGCTCATTCTTGAGGGAGAAGCCTATTACCAAGGTAGTCGGGATGTGGAGGCTTACATTGACGACTTCAAGGATTATGTTGAAAAGGCTGGGTACACCGAAGGAATGAACATAGTACTTAAGTTCTGACATGGCCTCCGATCCGACATCCAATCCGAAATTGTGACACTAACTTTTGGACGACCTGCGGATGACAACCTGGATGCCACAATGATAATCAAATTGCCAATAAGACTTTCAAGTCCACAGTTCCGACATGCCCGAACCCTTTCCGCACTGCTCCGACCGCACCGAAGGCAGCGGCAGGATCTGTATTTCCCCGACCTTTCATCCCCTATATTCCGCGTGCACCTCCGACAGTCATTGCTCCGACTCCGACCATCTGCAACCCCAATGCGATGGATATCGATGCCTCTCGCATCAGGGGTAAGAACACCAATGTATGCTTCAGATGTGGTAAAACTGGTCATTTGAGTCGCGAGTGTCCGCTCCAATTCGACGTCCGATTCATGACGTTGGACAAACAGGAGGAGTACATGATGGACAAACTAGCCGCTAAAGATGCAGTGACGTCTACCTCCAACGTCGCCGACACATTGGAGCAAGCGGAAGACAAACAAGAGGATTTTTCCCCCGACAATGAGTGAATGGTGTGCCCTCATTGTCCACTAGCAATCGTTATGCTTCCTTGTCTATAGATGAATCAGATTTTACTTCTTCTCCCTATGACTCGGCGCAGAATGAACCCTCAGTCACACCTACCCCAACTCTGAAAGTCATCCGACCCCGACTCCGAAAATGGGAACGACGACTTCCGAAAAAATACATCCTGGCCTCCGACGGCTCCGACAACGCTATTGAACTAGATGTTGTTCTGGAGACAACGGACACCAAGGATACCCTTTCACAAAAGGCTCTTCTTGACAGTGGAGCGACTGGCTCCTTCATTGACCGCTCCCTGGTAGAGAAACATCGACTCAGTACCCGAAGGCTACAACGTGCAATCCCTGTCTATAATGTCGACGGTACTCTGAACGACGCCGGAGCAATATCGGAGGTCCTGGACATTATACTCCGATATCAGGATCACACAGAGCGGACCCAGCTCGCTGTAACTGGACTGGGAAAGCAGGATATTGTACTTGGATTCACGTGGCTCAAGGAGCACAATCCCGAGGTAGATTGGACCTCCGGGAAGGTGAGAATGAGCCGCTGTCCCACTCGCTGTTGGACTTGCCATCAGGAGGCCATTCAGGAGCGGAAGGTCCGCAAATTTGAGCAGGCATGCATCCGCACTTGTCAGATGGGTCCGACGCCAGATGCTGGATTAGCGGAGGAAGCCCTGTGAGGCCCTTGGGTGGAAGACGTAAGCGAGGACGAAGAACAATCATTGGATGAGCCATTGGAAGACGATGCAGAGGAGGAAGACGAGTTTGAAGAGGGAGATCACCTCTTCATCGGAGCCCTACCTCTGACGTCGGAATTCGTCCGAGCATCATCAACTACCTCACAACGCCTATCAGAGGTGTTCCTCCAAAATCAGAAATCCAAGTCTTTTCGTGATTCTGTACCTAATCACTTACATGATTTTGAAGATGTATTTTCCAAGACCTCCTTTGACAATCTGCCAGAGGAACGCATATGGGACCATGCCATTGAGCTGATCCCCGACGCAACTCTGACGGGTTGCCAGGTGTATCCGCTTGCTCTAAGGAACAGAAGGAACTCAATGCATTCTTGGAAGAAAATCTGGCCACTGGTCGGATCCGACCTTCAAAATCTCCGATGGCCTCTCCGGTCTTTTTCATCAAGAAGAAGGACGGTTCCCTCTGACTCATTCAGGATTATCGATCGCTCAATTCCAAGACTATCAAAAACAGTTACCCTCTTCCACTCATCTCCAAACTAGTCAACAAACTCCAGAATGCTCAATACTTCACCAAGCTCGATATCCGATGGGGCTACAATAATGTCTGAATCAAGCCCGGAGATGAATGGAAAGCGGCCTTTCAGACAAATCAGGGACTCTTCAAACCCCTTGTAATGTTCTTCGGACTCACTAATGGTCCTTCAACTTTTCAGACTATGATGAACGATATCCTACAAGATCTTATTACTGAAGGTGGTGTATGTGTTTATCTTGACGATATTCTCATCTTTACGTCGGACCTGTCGGAGCATCGGAGGATCACATGCATAGTATTAGAGCGGCTCTGACAACACGGATTGTATCTCAAACCAGAGAAGTGTGAATTTGAACAGACACAGATCGAATACCTTGGCCTTATTATTGAGAAAGGACATGTGGAAATGGGACCCGTCAAGGTAGCCGGAGTGTCGGAGTGGCCAACTCCGACTAATGTGTGGGAGGTGCAGTCCTTCCTTGGATTCACTAACTTCTATCGTCGTTTCATCCAAGGGTTCTCTGACATCGCACATCCTCTGTTCCAACTCACAACCAAGGGCTGTGTATGGTCCTGGGGCGACAAGGAAGCGGGGGCCTTCGGAGGATCACCTCCGCTCCAATACTTGTCCTCCCCGACCACAGCAAGGAGTGGCGAGTCAAAGCAGATAGCTCCGACTTTGCGACTGGAGCGGTACTGTCCCAACCATCGGAGGACAGTAAGTGGCACCCTGTCGTGTTTTATTCCAAAAGCCTTAGCCCAGTGGAACACAACTACGAAATTCACGACAAGGAGATGCTGGCTGTAATCCGCGCGCTGGAGGAATGGCGACATTTCCTTGAAGGAGCGGAGAAGACAGTGGAAATTTGGACTGATCACAAAAACCTCGAATACTTCATGACCGCCCAGAAGTTCAATCGGCGACAAGCGCGGTGGTCTCTATACCTAGCGCGTTTTGATTTCAAGATGTACCATCAACTAGGCAAGTCGATGGGGAAGTCCGACGCACTGTCGCGTCGGGTGGACCATGGAGATGGCTCATGGGACAACGAGGACATAGTCCTACTCCGACCGGAGCTGTTTGCCATACGGGCCACTCAGGGAGTAGCCACTCAAGGTGAGGAGCGCGATGTCCTCTGGAAGGTCTGACAGGGCATCCGCGATGGCCTTCTAGAGGATAGCATAGCGGAGGTCATCAAATCCCTTCCGACAGTCGGAGCTGCATCCGTCCGCGGAGCAGAATGGCAACAGTCGGAGGGTTTACTGTACTTCCGAGATCGCATTTATGTGCCCAACAACCCACAGCTCCGCCAACGAATCATCACGCAACACCATGACAATCCGGTGGTTGGACACCCAGGACGCTGGAAGACTCTAGAGTTGGTATCACGCACTTATTGGTGGCCCCACATGGCACGTTTAATTGGTCAGTATTGCAAAACTTGCGACCCCTGCCTCCGCACCAAGGTCCGATGCTCTGCACCCTCTGGTGAACTCCATCCGCTCCCAGTCCCGTCGGAGCAATGGCAGGTAACTAGTGTTGATTTTATCACTGAACTACCAGAAGCCCATGGGTATGACACTATCATGGTAGTAGTAGAGTCAGTCGGGAAACGCGGACACTTCATTCCGACACACTCCACTCTCTCTGCCCCATCTGTTCATCATTTGATAGGTCAATAACTTAAAGCCCAGGTCACTTAATCCACACGACGCTGCTGTTACATCGCCGCTTCACGATAACACCCTCCACGAGGCAGATCATATTTGCCGATGAATTCAATCCCCCACCCGACGCTGCTGTTACATCATTGCTCCATGTCCGTTTGCGACAGTATGGATCTAACAGATTCATAACTCGGTACCCGACTGACATTCAGCAAGGGCGATGTGAAGGGAACATATAGTCCTAGATCAACGGAGGAGCCCGTCACTACCAAGCACCACAGTTGGGACTTGCGCGATGGATTAATTTGCAGGACTCAGGATGCAGGTATGCACGCACTTTGTCTGTCAATCTGTCGTTTCTTACAACTTCACCCTTAGCACTGCAGGGGGTGGTAGATTATGGAGTCCTGTTGGGAGTAATTATGCAATAGTTGTGAATGATAAAAGACCTTAGTGTGTATTCTCCCTAGCCAGTGTACACAATTTTTCATCACCTCCCCATCCAGAAATGCCACCTCATCATCATCAGCAAGTTCCGGCTGAATCCCTTCCCAGTCATGCCCAGTCTCTCGCTCAGAACCAATCTCCGGCTCCGGCCCAGCATCGCCCCGTCGCAGGTTCTTCGGGGACGAGATGTCGACGCCCTCATGCCCAGGATGGCAATAGCGCTGGAGAGGACTTCGACTTCACCAGGGTCAATAGAAATGCAGAAGGCGATGACGAGTCAGCTTGTCCATCCAATGTTGCAACACAACACTCGAGCCCATCAGTTCAAGTAGCCCAACTCCTGATCTGTAAAGAGAGGAAGAAGGCTGTCGATGTCTGGGAGTTCTTTGGGATAGAAGATAACGTTTTACCAGATGGGAGCCAGGCCACCAAGCGAGTGTGTATTTTGTGCAAGTAAGTAATTGTCTTGAGTCTTGTGACATTGGATTTGATGCTCATTGCAGAGAAGTGCCTCCTTCGGATGATATCAGATGGACCTATGCGGCGATGACAGCAACGACCCTTCGGAACCATCTAACCGCTAACCACTGTCAAACATATATCACCAAATGTCAGGAAAAAGGTTGGACGGAGTACCTCACGAAATTGGACGGCGGCTCGGTGGATAGTTTGGGTTCTCGTTCTATGGGGCCGCGTGCTCCCTTCAGCCAGACAGCGCTCATCGAGCACCTTGTCAAGTTCATTGTCGCAGATGATCAAGTGCAGCAAACTCCTTTCTGTTTTTCATATCTGACATACTTTCACTCAGTCAATCTATGTTGTTGAATGCCCTGAATTCCGCAAACTTTTACTACTTTTATGTGAGATGCTGGAGGATAAGGACATTCCACATCATACAAAGATTTGGCAGGCGATTCTGGAAGCCTGGGCGGCGTCTTTCCGGGACCTCAAGGAAGAACTTCAGGTAATACCATCTGTCTTCTTCAGTGCCGTTTGCTGAGTTCGTTGTAGAGTGCATTGGGGCGAATCAGCTTCACGGCCGATCTATGGTCCAGCAAAACTGTTACGGACTAACGACTACGGACATATATGCTTACCTTTTCACTTTTACTCATCGGCCCCCGCTTACACATATCGTATTATACTTTATTTCCTTTAGTATACTTCGCTCCCGCGCTGACTCGCTTTCCGCAGCTGTCTGACTCATTCCGCAGTCGTCTTACTCAGACGCACTGCCTTCCGCAGTTATCTTACTCAGATACACTGCCTTGCGCAGCACTGACTCATATGCTATCGCCTATAGTCAGTACCTATATAAACCCTTTGTACTATAGCTAGATTCCTTAGATTTAGCAATCACATTGCTCTTCGCCTTTCCATCTTCCTGCATACTCTGCCCGAACCTTGGAACGGTTTGTTACGCATAACAAGTTGCTAAATCTCGTTAGGTTCGCCCAGAGCGAAGAGAGCAACTACCAGACGAGTCAAGACGTCGCGCTTCTTTGAAAACTTCACCAGCAACCCATTCGCCTCACCAGAAGCCCGACAGGAGGAGCTAAGTCCTCGAGACAGTATCGATTTTACACTCATCCAGCAGTACATCGAATCGGAGATCCGTCGCATCCTACAGCAGGTGCTTGACGAAGAACTAGACAACGACGAGCATCGCCCCCACGGCGAGATAGCAGAGAGCATCCATCTTGCTCGGCAACACCAGATCGCGCGCTACAACGCCCGACAGAACGAACTCGAAAGCTTTCGCGTTCAAGAAGGACCTCAGACAGGTCGGATCACAGAGATCAGAGAGTTTATCGGTGTCCAGACAACCGTTATCAGAAGATTGATTAGGACGCTCACATCGAGACGTCCCAGAGCCACATCATCACGTCCTACTCGAAGCAGCAGATCTACGCCCACTTCACCATCGAAGAACAACAAACCGAGTACAACCGTTGGGCACGAAACGAGAGACTTGACCCCTTCTCGCGACCAACAGACGCGCAGGAACAGAGATTCCTTAGAGATCTACAGAGGAAATACCCCGAACGTTTTGCCACCGATTCCGCCGACGAGTCCCCTGACGAATTTACTTTTGACTCCGCGCAGTCAGATACCGAACAGACGCCTAGAACAGGGACTGATTTTCAACCCCTACCTGTATCCCGAACCCCATCTTCATCCCAACAATCCGACACCTCTCCTACTCCGCAGGTTCTAGACATGGCAGAAGCACCGACAGTACAAACAATGGATACATCCAAGATCATCAAAGATCCTGGGATGTTCAAAGACAGACACACCTTCGACGAGTGGTGGAAAGCCACCAAATTATACATCAGGTTCCAGAAGGGCCTGTCCGACGATCAGAAGATTCTTGCGGTGTTATCCCGCATGATGGAAGGATCCGGTAAACACTGGGCCAGCAACAAGTTAGACGACCTTGCCACCGATGGCGAGAACATCACCTGGTTAGGATTCTCAGACGACATCGCTACGCGATTCTCTATTGCCAACAAGTCGGCAGCGGCCAAGGCGAGACTCGAAGTCCTGAAACAGGAGAAACGCACCATTGACGAATTCTTGGACGAATTCGAAGAGATCTTGAAACTGTCAAACCTTGGCGAAGAAACTGGGAAATACATCCTGGAAAAGAACATCAACCGCAGAATTTCTGAACAAGTGGCCAGCGATGGCAAGACGTACACCGATTACGCAAAGGAGATCCAAAACAAGGGACGACAGATGGAGGGACATGCATTAGTCATCCGAGGGGGTGGCGACACACGCACCGGATCGGGCACCACTTATGGTGGTCAAGGCAAAGCCATGGAGATCGACAAAGCAGGAGTAGCCCGTTGCTACAACTGTCAGCGCTTTGGTCACCTTGCCAAAGACTGCAAAGCCCCAAAGAAGAAAGATGGTCGTAAGTGTTTCAACTGCGACCAAGAAGGACATATTGCGCGCAACTGCCGCAAGCCGAAGAAGAACTCTGGAAAGATTAGGAAGGTGTCTGATGGAGATACCGATGATGATGAAACCATCACCATAGAGACCGATGAGAAGGATTTTCCCGAAGGGTCCGATTAAACGACGCTAAGTCGCGACCCTTATCCATTAAACGAACTCGCTTGCCTGGTGCAGTTACAGACAATATAACTTATGTTATCCCTGCAAAGCGAGCCGTTGCGTCAACTAAGATTGTCAAGGGAGATAAACCTCCGAAACGACGAGAGATCAAGCTGCAAGCTCAGATCAAAACACGACGAGGACCAAAGGCCATTCGACCCGAGGTTGATAGCGGATGTGAACGCACATGTATCCATCCCAGAATAGTACGCGAACAGAACCTTCCCACACGTGGAATAAAGCCCATATCAATCCTAAATGCGGATGGATCGCCGAACCGACAACAGAAAGCAGAAAAACTTGCCGAAGTCAAGCTGGACTTAGGAACACACCAGGAAACCATGGAGGCAATGGTATTGGACATTGGAAGAACGGATATGCTTTTGGGACATGACTGGTTGGTGCACCACAACCCTACAATCAATTGGACGACCGGCGCCGTAACATTCAACCGATGCCCATCAACGTGTCAAACCAAACACTCGGATTTCAGGGTTAACCTTAATGGTCGCAAACATCGGGTTCGCATGGTGGAAGTACGAGACAAGGACGCACCCAAGAAATCAGATCAGAAATGGAAGCCCGGAGACCCCATATTGGAAGCAGTTACTCCCACACCACCTCCCACAACCAAACGACCCTCATATGTTGAACGTTTTGCCCATCTTTTTGAAAAAGAAAACTTTGACAAGATCCCAAAGGAAAGGGAATGGGACCACGGCATCGAACTTACACCGGACGCACCAAAGGAGCTAGGGGGAAACACGTACCCTATGACCCAAAAGGAGCAAGAAGAACTGGACGAATTCATCGATGAAGGCCTGGCAACCGGAAAGATCTGACCGTCCAAATCCCCTTATGCATCACCCTGCTTCTTCATTAACAAGAAAGACGGTTCCAAATGATTGGTACAGGATTATCGCACGGTTAATAAATTCACGGTTAAGGACAAATTCCCACTCCCACGCATCAACGACCTCTTGGATGTATTGAAGGACGCAGTCTACTTCAACAAAATGGACATCATGTGGGGATACAATAATGTGCGGATCAAAAAGGGTGACGAATGGAAAGCCGCCTTCTTGACCAGCCGAGGATTGTTTGAACCATTGGTCATGTTTTTCGGTCTCTGCAACTCCCCGGGAACGTTCTCTCGGATGATGGCCAGCCTATTCAGGGATCAGATCCGTCGGCGCATCTGTGTGATTTACATGGATGACATAGTGGTTATTGGTAAAACCAAGGAAGAACTCGCCCGGAATACCGAAGAGATCTTGCAGATCCTGTCGGACAATGACTTGTTCCTAAAAGAGAAGAAGTGTCTTTGGGAAGTAACGAAATGCCCCATATTGGGATATGTCGTGGGTGAAGGACGTGTCGAGATGGAAACTGAAAAGGTGGACACAATCCGGAACTGGCGAGTACCCACATCAAAAAAGGAAGTCCAGAGGTTCCTGGGATTTGCCAACTTTTATCGACGCTTCATTGAAGGATACTCAAACATCGCAAAGCCACTCACGACACTTACGGGAAATACAGCATTCACATGGGGACCAGCGGCGCAAGAAGCATTTGAAGGTCTCATACGGGCAATCACGACAGCACCAGTCTTGGCATTGCCCAAACCGGACGGACAGTTCAGGGTTGAAACCGATGCATCGGGTTATGCAATTGGAGCGGTACTCTCACAGAAACAAGACGACAAGTGGCATCCTATCGCGTTCTTGTCGCGGACCATGTCCGCGGCCGAACAGAATTACGAGATCTATGACAAGGAACTCTTGGCAGTCATGGAAGCACTGAAGGACTGGTGACATTATCTACTTGAAGCCAAGGAACGTTTCGAGATCTTAACCGATCACAAAAACCTGGAGTATTTCCGGCGTCCTCAGGACCTAAACCAACGACAGAGGCGCTGGAAGATGAAGCTACAAGACTATGACTTCGAATTGCGACATGTACCTGGGAAGACAAACGCAAAAGCAGACATCCTGTCACGTTTACCCTGGTATGAGACGGAACTCGAGCCGCAGGACAGCGACCAAATGCTCAAGGAGGGGCTATTTTTGAAACGATTGGAATCAGAAGATGTGATACAAATGGAGATGTTCACGGAGGAACAATTCTTTGAAGGGGGTGAAACATCTGATTCCATCAAAATCGGAAACATCACAACCATCGAAAACCCATGGATCGTACGCATCAAGGCCTCGAATCACATGGAAACAGAAGTAGCCCAGGGTCTGAAGAAGAATCCTCACTGGTACCAGCAGGAAAATGGCATCACCTACGCAGGAGAACGAGTCTATGTTCCACCAGACCCACAATTGCGCCAAGAACTGATGTTTGAAGCGCACGACGCACCAGTGGCAGGACATCCAGGACAGTATCGAACACATGAACTTCTCACTCGCACCTACTGGTGGCCCACCATCCTACATGACGTAAAGAAGTATGTGAAAGGTTGTGACACCTGTCAACGCAACAAGATCAGCCGCCAAAGGAGACACGCCCCTCTGCACCCTAACGCCGCGCCAAGTCAACCATGGGAAGATATAGGGATTGACGTCGTGGGACCGATACCAGAATCTGATGGGAAGAACGCAATTCTGGTCATCACGGACAGACATTCAAAGATGCTTCATCTCATCCCGACAACCGTGGAACTATCGGCTGAAGGATTAGCCAAGATCTATCGGGACCAGATATGGAAACTTCATGGAATTCCCAAGAAGATCATCAGCGATAGGGGACCGCAGTTCGCCGCGAAGTTTATGGAGATACTTTGCCGCATGTTAGGGATCAAAAGAAATCTGTCCACTGCGTACCATCCACAGACTGATGGACAGGCCGAACAATCGCATCAGGAAACCGAGGTGTTCTTACGAAACTTTGTCAACCATCTACAAGATGATTGGGCGGAATGGATCGCAATCGCAGAATTCCAGTACAATGACAAAGAACATCAAGCGACAAAGTACACACCATTCTATCTCAACTACGGTCTGCATCCTTGGAAGGGAGAACTTGTGTTGGAAGACACCAATCCGGCAGCAAACGACTTCTTGAAAAAACTCAAACAGGCACGAGAAGAAGCCAACGCAGCACTGAAACAGGCCCAGGATCAGATGAAGAAAACAGTTGACACACGACGAAGCCCGTCTCGGAATTACCGCATCGGAGACAAGGTGTGGCTGGAAGGGACTAACATCAGGACTGATCATCCCTCAAAGAAACTTGACGCCCTCCGACACGGACCGTTCAAAGTCCTAGAGAAGAAAGGAGCTAGCGCATACCGTCTTGATCTTCCCAAAACCTGGAAAATGATCCACCCTGTGTTCAACGAAACCCTGTTATCGCCATACGAAACCCCGAAGTATGCCATTCAGAAAAAGAAGCCAGCCCCTGATCCGATCATCGTCGAAGGACGAGAAGAATACCATGTCTCCACGATCCTGGACTCTCGAAAATTCCGCGGAAAGATCCAGTACCTCGTCCAATGGGAAGGGTATGGCCCAGAAGAGAACACGTGGGAACCTCGGACTAATGTTCAGAACGCTCAAGACTTGATCCGAGACTTTCATCGGCAAAATCCATCGCGTCCACAATAAAAGAACAAACTTTGAGCCATTTTCCACATCGACTTCTGTCACATCGAGTTCCCCGCTCCAACTCTTCTCGCCCAACACGCCGTTCTTCTTATACCTTTCAAACATCATTTCTGCCATGTCCAACATCACCGCCGCCTCCACCGATGCTTCCGATATCAACCCCACCATCACCACCCTCATCGGCGAAGCGCTCTCCATGCGCGACCAGATCCATGCGCTCGAAACCTCCGTTGCCGACATCCTTCACCGGCAGATGCATATCCGCCTTCATACCCTTTCCGATTTGCCAACCGCCCCCACCGCTGAGGAGAAACTCATCCTCAAAAACTATACCAACACCCTTGCTGTCGAGAACCGACGCCTTCGCCTCGCCGTTCGAGGTTTAGAGTTTGCCACGGCGGTAAACGATGAACTGATAAAGGATTGGGGTAACCGAGTTGACCCTGCCTGGGCCGATCCAAATGGCAACGATGGATGGGAGTAGGTAGTCTGTGAGGACACAGACCTTGAGGAGGGGCACATGTTACGGACTAACGACTACGGACATATATGCTTACTTTTTCACTTTTACTCATCGGCCCCTGCTTACACATATCATATTATACTTTATTTCCTTTAGTATACTTCGCTCCCGCGCTGACTCGCTTTCCGCAGCTGTCTGACTCATTCCACAGTCGTCTTACTCAGACGCACTGCCTTCCGCAGTTATCTTACTCAGATACACTGCCTTGCGCAGCACTGACTCATATGCTATCGCCTATAGTCAGTACCTATATAAACCCTTTGTACTATAGCTAGATTCCTTAGATTTAGCAATCACATTGCTCTTCGCCTTTCCATCTTCCTGCATACTCTGCCCGAACCTTGGAACGGTTTGTTACGCATAACAAAAACGCGGTACCCTTATCTTGCCGTCACCGCCCATTGGCTCGGACGCGACCGAGAAACGACTCCAATGCACCTCAACAGTGGCTTGATTGCCTTTCATCATGTGCGGGAACACCACGACGGTCAGCGCCTGGCTAGAATTGCAATGAATATCCTAGAACAGGCCGGAATCACATCGAAAGTATGTATTCTCTATTAAAACAATACACAATCTAATACCGCCTTCCACAGGGTGGCCACTGGACTGTCGATAATGCATCAGTGAATGACACTTTCATGAGAGCCCTCAAGGACTTGCATGATGACCGTGATATTGAGTTTGATGCCCAGGACCGACACATCATGTGTTTCCCCCACATTATCAACATCACAACTGGACATGTTGTCAATGACTCGACGAACATGGCTTATTCAGATGACCCAGATGATTTCGATCATACTCCTGACTTGCCAGATGGAAGTCACGATGTTGTTGCTGCCTGCCGCAACACTGTATGCACGGTCCGGGCTTCGGGACAGAGAATTGAGCGCTTTGAGAACATGATCACACTCAGCAATCAGGAGCACTGGTGGGGCCTCGACACCGAAGGAAAAAGCAAGAATATCAAGATTCTCCAACTCCTCCTCAACGTTCATTCTCGTTGGGACTTTAGATGTCTCTATTTGCGACAGAAAAGCTTTTCTTTGTCTCGCATCTTTTGCACTTCTCATCTTGACCTACAGCCTGTCAAAACCTTCCTAACCAATCCTCTCAATAGAGATATTGCTCACCTCAAGTTGACTGAACAAGAGTGGGACAATTTGGAAGACTTTGCCTCAGTCCTCACAGTAAGGTTTCACAATCATTAATTACTACATATCTTGACTGGTTTAAATAGATTCCACACATCGTGCAGCAAAACATGTGCGCAGAAAAGCTGCCAATGCTTTCGTCAAGCATATGCAACTTCGAAATATTTATGACGGCATGGGAGACACTTGGTGAACGCCACCCGCATCTGAAGAAGTATACTGATATTGGGCTGAAATGGGCGACAAAATACTATCGGCGTATGGATCAAAGTAAGGCGTACATGATCACGATGTGTTAGTATTTTTTACCTTTTCGATACTTCAGGCTGACTGTGTTATTAGTCCTCAATCCCTCAATCCGTAGATGCTGGATAGAGGAGCATTGGGAGACAAATTATATTGATCAAGCAACAGACACAATAAAAGATACTGTACGTTCTATCATGACAGAATATCCCCTCCCCTACTAACTACACTGCATTGTAAGATGGGTGAATATCGTCAGCATGGGGAGCTGTTCCATGCTTCAGATAGCTTTGGCCCTGGACCTAGCTGCCGTGCTACAGGCAGCATGGATGTTTGGAGAATGGCTTCGAAATATGGGCTTCAAGACATGTTACGGTTCGACACAGGAGCACAGGCATGGGCTTCACCTTCGACAGTCGACGAGGAGTATGACTTATACCTTAGAGATATTTCGCCACCAGGAACTGACATTGTGAATTTTTGGGATGTACATGCCTTCTTGATCAAAACTCACATCATACTAACTACTGCATCCAGATGGAGGGAAAGCAAGACCCATGCCGGTACCCCACGTTGTATGCCATGGCTCTCGACTATCTCCCAATCCAGGCATCTGCTGTTCCTTGTGAGCGTATATTTTCATCAGCTAGTGAGACAGACACGAAGCGCCGGAACCGAATCCATCCAATCCTGATGAAGGCCCTTCAAATCCTGAAGTTTTCGTTGAAGCGGCAGAGATTGGATTTCATGCAGGGGCTAGAAACACCGGAGGATGACATGTTATTGTCACCAAGAGACACTCGCGATCATCTCACATCGATGTTGTCTCAAGGCATTTTGGGTGACGAACTTAGACAAATTGTGGCTCATGATGCATAAAAATATATTGTATCTCGTATAACTGAATAATTATGCTTTTTATACACTTAAAGAAAGTAATGAGAACATCAAGCAGCCGATAAAATGATAAATATATTATTATATAATGACATGCACTGTTTTGGCAATCAATTGATCGGTTCCACAACTCGGGACCGGCTTGCTCCGGCTGCTGAGCCAAACAGAGTCAAATAAATCAGTTCAGTTGACAAGCCGAGTTGAATATGTGCCAAGCCGTGACTTTGTGAGTCACGGTGCAGCTAGCCGAGTTGTGGCAACACTATGCATGAGTATGTCATGGATTGATACATAGAGTTGTCACATCTGTTTCAAACCCTTATTCTAACCAACTCTAATCCCAAGTACTCTAACCATCTAACTCTAACTGAACCCTAACTGGACCCTAATCACCAAACACTAACTTTTCCACAGTCACATGACCTGTCAAAAGGGATGAAATACCCTTGCCTGAACATATTTCTGAAAGGTCATGTGATCCCAAAAAAGATCACATGACTTTGTCTCTCAGATTTCTCTACTTCTGCTTTTGGTCATGTGACTTGCTTATATAATGATTAGTCAGCCAGTTGCCCAGTCTGATGTATGAATACGAGCTTATTAACCCGTGCTTCGCTACGGCAGTGAGCATTGCTCGCGGTGCTCGCAAGAGCTCACAACCGTTGAGCTTCGCACAGGTCACAGCTCGTTGGGGGCTGCCGCCCCCAAGCCCCTGCTGCGAGTTTTTGTGCTCGCCAAGGCTCGCAGGCATATGTACAATCTTTTATAACAATATTCAGTTCCACCCCCCTCCGGGGGGTCGGCGGTGGGGATGGTGTTTATTATTTACAACATTTTACAAACATGAGATGTATCATACAGCACAGAGATAGGTACAACCTTATATATAAATATTCAGAATACTACAGTTGTCCATTTCTTTCTTATCTGTTATCTCATAGTAAGTCAATTGTCCAAAATCCAATCTTATCACCCACTTACAATTCCAACCCACGGAAAACAGCCTTGTACACAATGTTATGTGTCTTGTTATCCGTATTGCCTTCTGGCAGCAAAACCTTGATCTGTTCTCCTGATGTACACCGTGACAATCCAACATACAATTGTCCATGTGAAAACACTGGCGTCTGCAAACACAATCCCACTTTTTCCAATCCCTGCCCTTGAGACTTGTTGATCGTCATTGCAAATGATAACCGAACTGGAAACTGCAATCGTCGCAATGGTACTGGAAGTGTTTCATCTGATGGCTCCAATGTTACACGTGGAATCAGTGCAATTTTTCCAGCAAACTTTGCATCTCCAGTAATAATCCGGCACTTCAACAAACGATGTCGCACTTCTTCCACAATCATCCGTGTTCCATTGCACAGTCCCAGAGATGGATCCAGATTTCGAAGCACCATGATCGGTGCTCCAGCCTTTAGTATAAGCTTCGCAAGTGGAAGTCCTCCTGACTTCAGAGATGCAAGAAACTCTGTCGGATATAAGTGTCCATCATCACCACCAGGCAGATTGACAGAATCAACACTCCATTTGACATGTTTCTCTGCAGTTGGATATAGTTTGTCCAGAAGAATGTCATTCATCTTGTCAACATCATCATTCTTTGCACACAGGATTGTCCGATCCAAGAAGTACTTGTCCGTCTTTGGTGTGTTGTCTGAAATCCCATCATAGATTGATCCAATGAGGCTGTCCACAGTTTTTTCATCACAGCACATGCCAGCTGGAATTTCCACCATCTCCTTGTCATCCACATTAGTCCCAGCACCAATCTCTAGAAGCCATGCTGCATGTTGTACACTGCCTGGAGTTTGGTGAAGTCGCATGTTCTGCTCCAAGTAGTAAACCTTCACATGTTGCCAAAGAGTGCTTTTGCAAAACGATGCAGCAATCGTCTGCTCCCTTGATCCTCTAACAACAACTGGGAGTGTCTGTCTGAAGTCTCCACCAAACACAACAGTGATCCCACCAAATGGTACATCATTCTGCAACAGATCTCTGAGATTTCGATCAACAGCCATGAGTGCATTCTTGTGCTGCATTGGCACTTCATCCCAGATAATAACCTTTGTTCTCTGCAACACTTCAAAGATGGGATCTGTGCGCTTCACCATTCCAACCGACTGTTCATCCAAATTCAAAGGAATCTTGAACCTTGAATGTGCAGTGCGACCACCTTCAAGGAGCAAAGCAGCTATGCCAGAGGATGCCACACAAAGAGCGACATGTCCTTCAGATCTGACTTTGGCAGCAATGGTGTTGCACAAAAATGTCTTGCCACCACCACCCCCACTGTGAATAAACAGCAACTTGCCATCGTTGGTGTTGATGGAAAGCATTGCTGCATCAAATGCCAGCTTCTGTTCGTTGTTGAACAAACTACAATTGTGCTCCACCATGGTTTTCAGTGTGTCGATGTCATAGTCCAGCTGCTCATGCAGCATGTGGTTGCCGATGGCCATTCCCTCCCAAGTCTCAGGATCCGCAACAGATGGCATTGGTGGAAATTGGATGAGCTGTTTGCCAGACTTTCTCAAAATCTTTTCCAAGAGATACAGTCCAAAGTCATAGACCTGGTCTGGGGTAAATTCTCTATCAGAAAAGCGCTGTCTGAGGGCCCACTCCAAATCACGGCACATTGGTTCCTTGAATTCATCCCAGAGCACATCTGGATGGACAGGGAAGCAGTGGATTAGAATGATGGCAAACAAAGACCGCATTGCTGATCCAGTTTGCATTACAACAGCTTCACGAAGGCACTGTTTCCATTCTCCATCATCTTGCAGAAACCCATTTTCCAAGCAGGCCTGCTTGAAGTTCTCCAGCAGTACACCATTGACTGTGCGCAAAAATTCAAAGGAGGTAGCACCAGGAATCTTTGTCAAAAGCAGCCTGAGATAGAAGCGTTCACCCTGGGCAGGAGACGCAAAGTACATGCGACCAATAGCACCAGCACTGCGGGTTCTAGCCTTCCAGACCTTGGTCTTTTTGTCATAGGAATACTTCTGGGGAAAGTCCTGGTAGAGAATGGTGCGTGCTCCCTCCTCCCGCTGATTTGCTTTGAACCATGCAGTCAAGGGTGTCATGTCAATATTAGAGCGACTCAAGACCTCATCCACATTGTCATCATCATTGTAGTAGATCATCTGGCAGTTGGGCAGATGGACAGGAAGGCGGTAGACAGTGGGGGATATGTCATGCATGCCAAACTCAAACAATCTCCAACATGCCTCAGAGGCAGACACATAGCGGGCATCGAGGAACTCCTTGATTTCATTTCGCTGCTGGTCACCACCTTCAGCAGAAATTTGGACTGTTGCTTTGTCTGTTCCCTTTCTGATGTACTTGTGGATATAGGTGACTGATTTGAGAGAAACTGTGATCTCGGTATTGAAGTGGCATTCATACTTCCAAACCAAATATGGACAATGGGGGACCACATCTCTGTAAAAACCAATCAATTCAAATTTGTTCAATTGATTCAAAAAGAAAAATCCCACTGGTTGGTATACACATGTTCATCAGGCGCTCTGTTAAAACCAATAAATTAAAATTTTTCAATGGTTCCAAAAAAGCACTTACCCATCAGTTTGACCATATTCACTCTTTCTGAATGTAACATTATTCTTGCACCTCCGGTATGCTGGATATCCATTTTCAGAAAATTGAGTGGTCTCCTGAAAGTCTTTTTGGTATCCTTTACTACACTTTCCATTGACCAAACATCGCTGATTGCATGGGCCATGGAGCATAAAGGAAGTCACCAGTTTGTGAAGCCGTGGATGTTTTTCTTTGTCAGGAATCTCTGCTGAAATCATATGATCGATCTCTTCTGGTGTTTGGATTCTGTACTCCTCGTCCAACCAAATCAAGAGGTGCATGTGGGGCAGACCTCTCTTCTGAAACTCGATAGTATGCACCATGCCAGTGACTTTGCCAAACACAACTCCTGATTTGATCTCTCTCAGGACTGCATTTTTCTTCAGCTCAAATACTCTGGAGACAATATCTGGACGGTCCTGTGACTTTTGCTTGGATCCATCTGGCAGTGTGAACAGAGCATTTGTGATTTCCTCCCAGTTTGGATTGGCTGTCATGGTACAAAAGACATGAGGGACCAATAGGAGTCGGCACAGAGCCATAGAGTCCTGAAATGACTGATTCAACTGTCGTTCGCTTCCCATGAAAGAAGAGGGCAGAATTATCCGTTGACCATGATTTGCCAAGTTGAGATTCTGGTCATTGTCCCCATGTGCTGCATCCTGCAAGCCCTGATAGACATCTGCTCGCAATTTCTTTTGATTGTGGAAGCACCAAGCCAAGAGATTCTGTTGATGGGAGGCCCAGGCATCAACAATAAACTGTTGAAACAGCTTTCCACAAAGAAACATTGGAGGCTGTTCTCGAAGTGGCACATCCTTTGGTTGGAGATGATATGCATAATAGCAGCGTTCACTGACAAATTTGCTCCGTGTCTGACCTTCAGCACCAGGATGGATGGGAAGCTTTGGATGCCAGCCATATTGGCCAGAGGGAAATAGAAGGACATAGTGGAGAGGAGAATAGAGAGGATGGAGGTTGCTCATTTCCTTCAGACGACCATCCCTGAAGCCCAACACAATGTCTCTGTCACTTTTTGGCTGGATCAAACTGTCGCCTGGAATAATAGCAGCAATTTCATTGGCATCGTTGGGCAGATTGTATCTTCTGGGATCCATGCCATCAGCTGTGAGAATGAGACGGACATTGTGCTGTTCCTCAGGTGGCTTCTCATTCATGATTTGCCATGCCTGCTTATAGCGCTCGACATATGGATTGTCCCGGTGCAGCATAGCCTGAAGCTCAGCAATGATGGTTGCATCCAGATTGATGTTGCGTGCTCCACGCATCTGTAGCTGTTCGTCTGCATCATAGATGTACATCTGGGCATAGGATGGTACCAAATCACCCCTTGGCACCAAGGCGCCAGATAGATGGTGTAGTTCTCCCTGAATCCGAAAGCTGTAGGGTCCAGATCCATTGACAACTGCCAGATCAAGCTTGACACCCAGAGAAGTAAATGCAAAGGCAGCATTGTACTGGCGAATGTTCTTTTTGAAGCGGCTTGAGAATTGATGGATGCCAGATAGAAAGCGCCATAGTTCCTCAGGTGCACGTTGATAGGGTATGAGCTGGATTTGTCCCTGAAGGCAGCACATGCCAAACCTTGGATTATTTCTGGTGGACTTGGATAGTTTCTCTGCATCAAAGTGAAGTGCATGGCAATGGCTGCATACAACATTCATGAGCCCCAAGTCCTGCCGATCAGGCTCAACATCATAGGGAACATGACCTCTGGGAAATGGGAGTGGCCAGTTGTGTCCATAAATATTCTGTAGTGGTGCAGGAGGTGCTTGGTTGTTCCCATCTGTCTCTGGAGGTTGTTGCTGCTCCAAATCATCATTACCACCACCACCACCATCAATATTCTGTTGATAATCATTCTGAGCCTGCTGCTGGTCTGGAGTGACTTCATTCTGATTTTCATTTTCCAGTGCCTCAGCTGCCAGTCGTCGACGTTCCAATCGAGCCAAATCTGCCTGGTGAGCCAACTGTGCCTGCTCCTCATCAAGAATCCGTTGAGCCAACCGTTCATCCTCATCTATCTGGTTTTGTTGTAGATTATCAGCATCGGGATCATAGGCAGCCTGTCGTTCAGCCTCAACAGCCCGAAGATATGCCATGTGTCTGGCTGCAATTTCAGTATTCTGTCGCTCCCGCTCTGCATGGACTGAGAGCACTCTTTGTTCAGCCTGTAATGCAGCTGCCTGTTGTTGTTCCTGCTGTGCTACTTGCTGCTGTATAGCCTCCAAGACAGCCAGTCTCTGTTGTTCCTGCAGTCTCAACTCCTGCTGTCGTTGTTGATCCTCCTGCAACTGGATCTGACGTCTTTGTTCCTCCTGAAAAGCCAACTCCTGTTGTTGAGCCATTAGCTGCATCTGACGTCTTTGAGTCTCCTCCTCCAATTGAAGCTGTCTCTGCTGTTCCTGAGCTACCATCTGTGCATGGTGTCTCTGTTGTTCCTGAGCCAATAATAGAGCAACATGTCTCTGCTGCTCAGATCTTTGTCTAAACTCCTCTTGCAGTTGCTGAAGTGATGGTTGTTGGTGTATGAAAGGACGTCCTCTCCGGGGTGGCAGTGGTAAAGGTGGAGCAAGAGGAAGAGCATGCTGCAAGGGAGCATTCCAATTGTCTGGCAAATGGGTTTCAGGAATCGCTGCAGCAATCCCTGGTGCAACAGCAGGTAGTTGGTGGATGGGAGGAATATGGGTTTGAGGTATTGCTGCTGCAGGATCCAACAGATTGGCTGGTTCAACAGGTAAACAGTGAATGGGAGGGATATATGTCTCTGGAATCAAAGCAGCCATCATCGCTCCAAAGTTTGGCTGAGGTGGGACAGGCAATGGAGGTTGTGACAAATTCCTGGACTGATTTCGTCGATGGTCTGGATCAGTCATCTGATTGCGCTGATAACGTTCTGCAGCACGGGCAGCATGGCGGGCAGTTTCAGGAGTGACAGGGGAGGCAGGAGGTGATGGGCCAGTAGGAGGTGTAAAAGACCTAATCAGATGTGAATAAACAGAGTCAGAGACAAAATATTCAAATAACATACATGGCAGAATTAATTCAACGGTTAAAATTGGAGATAGAGCCTTGCAGCAGATGCAGAAAAAGCGAATACAACCACTTGCAGTGAGAACGGTCTGGGTCACTCAAAGCCAAACCCACAACCGCGCTGTGTATAACACAGCCTTGTCAAGTACGGTATTTCGGCAGAGTCGGGCTCAACGTTACTCCAGCCTCTCAGACGTCCCAGTCCAACGTACTTTGTCTCACGAATAGGCTGTACCCTGGTGACACAAAAAATCGTGCTCGCAAAATGAGCGTCGCGATCTTGCTTGTGGCCAGAAAAGAGAAGGGAAGAGAAATACTATCACACCTTTGCAATGAAATCCAAAAGTGAAATCGGTTCAAGCAGCAACAGTTGAAATGGAGACAAAATCAGTTGTAAGAACAACTCAATCTCCCTGTATACTGCAGTCCAGAAAGAGGTCCAAAAAAACAACTGGCAGACACCTCTTTCAAGGAAGCCAGGGACCCAGGACTTCTCTGGACTTCACCTTGATCAACAATGAAGACCACTGCACAGGGGACAATATCTGCTCAACTCAAGGAGGAGAGGATGGTGGGGGATTGAGAAAAAGAAAGGCAGAACAGATGTTTAACCCTCATGGTGAACACATGTTTTCCTCATGTTTTGATGTCTGAATGTCCAAAAGGGGAACATCCCTTGATGCAGGGCCCCATCAATCAAGAACAAAAGGTTCCCTGCCACCATCAAGGGTCCACGAAAATCCAGGAAAAAAGGTTCGCACTTCGTGCTCACCATGAGGGGAGGACGAAAAGCTGACCAATTTCTTATGTAATTTTACATAAGACTTACATAACTTTTTTTCAGTCTTTGTCAGAATTTGTCAGACTTTTCTCACTGTTGTCAAAATGTCAAGCAACGATTCTCCCACCTTCCCTCCCATTAGTAGTATAGATAGCATAGGCTGGATATATAGTATATATGAGCCTGGGCAGTTTACCATGGACAGTGGACAGGCTGGATGCATCAAGTGTTTTGGGCAACTATCCAGTATTGATGTATAAGCATAGCTGTATCAAGTGGCCTTCAACCCCAAATTCTCCTCCTTCAGAATGTTGACCTCTTTGAACAACAAATTAGTTCTATTCCCCATCTGCACCTTGATCTCTGTTATTTCTGCCTTCAACATAGCAACACTGTTCTGAGTCAGCTGAGGGTCATAGCAGTGGTTCAGAAGAGGGTAGTCAGAGCATCTGAAGTGATGATTAATCATTGTCAAGCCCCAGAATAAATTGTTTTTTTTTTTGTTTTTTTTCTCCCTTTTTGTCTGAGTCGTTTTGGAAGTTGTATTTAGAATGAGGTCCATTTGGGATGTCTTCAAATGAAGCTCGGCTTGCAAATCAATGAAGAAGAAATGTTGGGATGCTGGGGGATGGAGAATATCACCATCTTGGTATGATCATCAGAGAGAACATTGGCAAAAGTGAGTGGTGGGTTGATGATGGTGTTGAATGTAGAAACTGCCACACATATCAGATCAATCATTAAAGTTGGTGTGATCAAAGGCAAACCGGTTGGAAAAAAGATCTCAGTACCTTTAACAAAAGCTGTTCCACTGCCAGCGTTAATGCTGGCCAGGGCGCTGTCAATAATGGAGTTCCTGATTAATGATGTCTGTTGTCTTGCACAATATTGTATATTGAAGGGGAGGAGAGAGGAGAAGAGATATGTCAATTATTCAAGTTGAGGGGAACATGATGCATGGCTGTGTGATGAGTGAAAAATTATATCACTATATAAAGGGGTTCTGAGATGTCTGGCTTCTCATACTTATGTAATCAGGCTGCAGGATTTCAATCGCTATAATGGAGGTGATTAATTGGATTGGTGGCACTCATATTGGCTGAGTACCATTGCCATGTCTGGCAGGAACTAGTGATGTCCGGCCAGGCTCAAAAGCCCTGAGCCAAGCCAAGCCAAGCCCTCATGAGGGCTTGAGGGGGCTCAGGGCCTGGCTTCACTTCTCTCAAAGCCCAAAGTCTAGGCTCAGGCCATGGCTTCCTTAATAGGCAATAAACAGAAACAAATATCACAGATACTATGACACAATCAGTTTGTTGATCCTTTCTTCTGGTGTTTGACTTGACAGTGTCGCAACTTCTGCTACCAAGTGCTACTTCCACAATGTTCAACAGGCTTGATGGATTGCCATCCATTTTGCTTGGCAATATTCAATTTGACTTTCACTTCTGATCAATACAATGGATCCTTTTTGAGTTCTATAGCTTCTGGTACTGTATATTCCCATCACAATTTCCTTCAGAAACTGTGCTAGGTCTCTTTCAGTATTCTCAAAGAATTCCAGCTCTTGTGCAATAGACATCCCCTCTCATCACTTGCAAAATATCAGAATACATATAAAAAACTAAAACCCATATGCAGTGAGATATCATCAGAAATTTGAAATTCGTGAAAGTACTGAAACTCTCAAGGAGAGAATGAAGACTCAGGCTATCTCTTCCCCTCAATGTGCAATGTCACAATGCCAAAGAAATGAGGTTGATTCTTCAAATATTGTACCAATCACATCTCAAAGCCACCAAATTGTTCACATGGCTTTGACTATCCCACTCAATTGACTGCAAATGGACTATATAAGCCTAGCCCTCAAGACCTGGGTGAGACTGCGAAAGGGGCTGGTGAGTACTTCCTGCTGCACCATCCCCAACCATCACTGTACCACCAGCTGTAGAGACACCCCTGCCACCTCTTACAGTGACCTTCACGTCCCTCACGTCGCAGTTTCTGAGTGACAAGCCACCCGACCGCGTCATTTATTTGAACAAGCCCCAACTTGAGGTGATGTTGGGCGAGATTCTTGGTTGAGGGATGGATGATGGAAAGAAGGAGGAAGGGAGGAAACGAGGGATGAAGGAGGGTTATGAGAAGGGGAAGAAGAAAGATTATGAGAAAGGGAGAGAGGATTTCGTGCTTATCCCGAGCGCGCTGCTACCGCCACCACTGTCATCATTGTCGGACCCGATCAGGGACTACAAGACATATGTCTGCAAGCTTGCGTCCCAAATATTCTATCTCCAGCCCTTCATCGTTGCCATATGTGAAGCTGCCTTCAATGCAGGAGAATGAGTTGGGTATGACTCAGGCTTCAACAATGGGTTATCGGAACCTCAAAACAATGACATATTCAAGACTATGACAGCTGTACAGACCAATCATGAAGATGTTATGAGTCCAGCTCCCAACCCTGTCCAGCATCAAGATGTCTCGAGTCTCTTCATTGGCCGACCACATCGATACACCTGTTGAGGCCTCTCTGCAAGCACCTGTCAACTGGGCTGAGGACATGGAATCTCTCCCAATTAGGCCTATCCCACCAATGATTTTGCCTGTCCCACCTACTATACCTAATTCACCAATAATTATATTTCGATGCAGGTCTCTTCATTGGCCGACCACGTCAATATGCCTGTTGAGGCCTCTCCGCAAGCACCTGTCAACTGGGTTGAGGACATGGAATCTCTCCCAATTACGCCTATCCCACCAATGATTTTGCCTGTCCCACCTACTATATCTAATTTGCCAATAATTCTGCAGCACCATGATTTTTCAAGTTTACGTTCACCATCAACAGATCCATTTTCCTCATTGCACCGCTGATCCCAATGCAAGGTATCTACACGTCCACCGCCTCGCCATGCCCAAGATGACCACATTCATGTTCCGCCACATCATTTCCCTCATCAACCAGCTTGCTACACCCCCAGGCAGCCACCACCCAATTTTCAAGACAACGTTCAACATCATGAAGATTCTGGACTTGGGGGTGCTCTTGCAGTTCTGAAGGGAGGTCTCAAGGTTTTGGTTTTAGTTCTTGAGGCAATGAGGATGCCGCCATATAAAAGGGGGAAACCTGGAGTAGGACATAGCCTGACTCCACCATGGTCACATGACCTAGCCAGGTAGACACGAGCCCACCTGTTGTAGAGTACATCTGCTACCATCTGCTTGCCTTTGCCATGCCTCAGGTGCCGCCTCCAGACCGCCTCCACCTCTCCACCACACATGTCAAAACTCATGTGTTTGGATGGTTTAATCATGTGTGAACCTATACCAACAGCAAATTATACTAAGTAACATGGCTCTTGTAGACAATTTGTGATATTTGTATGGTTTAACTAAGTTTGACCAACAAATTAATCAAACCAATGAAAAATTAAATGGTTAATGATGGCTTGGTGGGGCCCAATGACTACCTTTTCTGCTGATGAAGACAAACAGAATGATCAATCTGATGCAAGCTATGAAATATGAGCAGTTCTTGAGAATGCTGAAGAAGTTTGCAGCCAGCACAGGCTTGAAAAGGCATACACAACCCACTCATTCTGTTGTGGCAGGGCACAGTACTGATTCATGTATTCACCATTCCATCACCACTGGACCCTGAACCAGGTGAGGTGGTGGGGTGGTTGGGCTGTGGGCGAGAGCATGAGTGTCTTCTGATATTGCAAAAGAAAGATGAGACTTGACCATTGAACATATATATTCATCACATGGCAGGTTGATGTGATGATCAAGTACTTGATCGACACCCTCTGTTGAGGCGACACTAAGTCCAACGACGTCGCCAGCACAAACTTAGGAACTTAGAAGATGGAATGTGGAAAGATGAGGAAGGGGCTGTATTGCCAAGAGATCCAGTGGGAATCTCAAGAGAACAGGCTATCAAATACAAGTGAAAGTACCCTACTTATATATGTAAATACCATGAGGCTGTGTTGAGGCAGCGTCATGCTATGTGACTCCGGATCCTTCGCATCCTGCTGCATTGTAATGATAAGATGTCCTCATGTATGACACAATGCAGATAAGATAAGATTGAGATAAGATAAGATAAAGTGAAAGTGAAAATACGATCATAACATTACCCCCTTTCTAGATCTCAACTTCCAGGCGAGATATGATGTCATCCGGGGTGTCTGTGAAATTCTCATATGGTTTAAATTCCAATCCTTCAAAGATGTTTGCACGTAAGCGCCGGGGTGCATTCAGGTTTAATTTAAAGAAGTCCTCCACTGCTTCCTTGGCATGCTCTAGGTGATCTTTGGGTTCCCATGTGTTGTGGTCCGGAGTCAGACCTTCCCATTGCACTAAATATTCCAGCTTTCCTCTCTTCAACCTTGAGTCAATAACTTTAGCGACATTGTACTCCTCTTCGCCCATGATACATTGATAACCAGGTGGATTTTCCACGATTTTGGCAATTTAAGTTCCACAGCATGTGACGAAATGATTTTGGTTATGGCATAGGGTCCAATCCATCGTTCGGCAAGTTTCTTTAAGGGTTGGTTAATTTAATAATTTCCACCCTGAGTTCCTGATCCTTTGGAACATAAACCTTTCCTCTGTGCAACCATAAACCCTGCTCCTCATGCCATTCCTCCGCTCGTAATGTTTTTGTGTTTGTTTTCTTTAATTCTTCCACCTCTTTGAGCACTTGCTCATCAAACTCTTTTGCATCCCTGATGTGTTTCAATAGTTTAGTTTCTTCTCCATCAATAAGTAGATGTCCCTGATCCATTGCACGCAAGTGGAAATATTCAGGTTTCTTGAAACATGTTAGATACAATGCCCAACGTGCTTGTCTGTGATTAAGCTTTCAACCCTGCATGAAGTACTCAAGGTTTTTATGATCGGTCCAGATCTCGACCTCATGTTTGGCTCCTTCAAGGTGGTGTCTCCATGCTTCCAGCACTCGAATTATGCCCAGCATTTCCTTATTGTGTACATTGTAATTTCTTTCCACGTCATTTAATCCTTTAGATAAAAAGGCACATGGCCTCTCCATAAATAACCTTTTTAGCACGTCGAACGCTTCCTCCTGTTCTGTACTCCATTTCCATACCATGTCCTTCCTTGTTAATTTATGTAATGGTCCAGCCACTTTAGAGAAATCCTTGATGAATCTCCAATAGAAGTTGGCGCGTCCAAGGAATGATTGTACTTCCTTGACCTTAGTCGGTGTCGGCCATTGTTTGATGGCGTCTACTTTCAAAGGGTCCATCCAAATTCCGTCCTTTCCAATAATTAATCCCAAGAACTGTATTTTGTCTCTATCAAAGAAACATTTTTCTGGTTTCAGGAATAAATTGTTTTCTCATAATCTTTTCAAAACTTGCTCCACTATGGCGTCATGTCCTTCCTCTCCTTCTGTTGCCACCAATATATCATCAATATAAAGAACCACATATTCCTGGTCGATCAAGTCCCTAAAGCTATCGTTCATCATGGTCTGGAACGTGCTCGGGGAATTATTCAATCCAAAAAACATGACTGTCGGTTCAAAGGCTCCATCAGGGGTCGTAAATGCCGCTTTCCACTCATCTCCTTCCTTGATGCGCACATTGTTGTAGCCCCATCTGAGATCCATCTTGGTGAACCTTTTCTTCCTTTTTAACTTATCAATCAACTCTGGAATCAATGGGAGGGGATAATTATTGCAGACCGTCCAGCTGTTGATATGTCAGTAATCCTGTACCATTCGTTTCTTTCCATCCTTTTTGGGTATAAAGAAAACTGGCGAAGTTTGTGGTGACTTGGTACTGTAGGTCGAATATATCCTTTGCGTAATTGATTGTCCACAAATTCAGATACTTCCTTCCTTTCATCCAGTGACAGGGGGTAGACTTTGGCCTTCTTTGGTATGAAATCTGGCTTTAGGTCTATGGTGTGATCCCATGGTTTCCGGACTGGTAACATTTCCGACACTTTCTTTTCAAAGGCTGATAGATAGTTGTGATATTTCCGGGGGACAACCTGTTCCGCCGGTACTTCATCTGAGGGTTCTCCCTTAGCTGCTCTGAGCATGTGGATCACCTCTTCCTCCACTACTTCTTCATTTCCTTCTACTACCTCTTCAATTCTTCCACCCCATCTGGTTCTTGCAGTTTTCTTTAAATAACGTGTGTACAAGAGGTTTATATAGGTACTGACTATAGGCGGTAGCGGATGAGTCAGTACTGCGGAAGGCAGTGTGCATGAGTAAGGCGACTGCGGAAGGCTATGTACAGTGAGTAAGCTGACTGCGGAAAGCGAGTCAGCGCGGGAACAAAGTATACTAAAGGGGATGACGAAGTAAGGTAGTGAGTCAGACTGGGAACCGAAGGTTGCGAAAGTAGATATTAGACATAGTGAGTTCGTAAGAGGGCGCCGCGTCGGGCCGATAAGTAAAAGATATGATGTGGTCCTCATACCGTAGAGTCCGTAACATTTCCCCACTTACGTTTTCTGGATTGCATTGGAATTGTAGGGGTGTTGTCGTTCATCTGTGATGGATTAAGGAAGAAAACATATGAAAAGTGGAACCTGTGTCCTTGTTTGATCAAATATCCCCCGTTTGAGCCTTGTGTTCCAGATCACAATGACACGGTAGATAATGGGATTTTGGATCTCACTGCCCATATCTCATCCCACCACAATGATGCCAATCAAGAAAGTCAAGAAGACCAGACGAGACTGCCAATACACACGAGCCGAGCATGCTGTGATCAGTGTTCACAAAGATGAATACCGATCGCAAATAGTGTTTAAAGGTCTGATTCAGTCCGGTTTTTGACCCTCAAAATAGAGAGCCCAAGACCAAGACCGAATTTTTGGTTCACAAGATTATCAGAAAACGGAACCGGACCGATGCAAGACCGATGCATCGGTCCACATTACCTCTTAGAGTTGAGACCGAGCCAGTTCGGACCAGTTTAAAGCAATATATTACGAGGTACATAACAATAAGGACGTGTGCGTCGTACTCCCTCACATTCGAGTCTACTATAAATAGTGTACAAACCTGTCGTAGAACCTCAGTTCAAATATCATATGTTATACCTCATTCGCATCCGTCTCTACTTGCCTTTGAGCATTCTCTCCGTCACCTCCGCTCATCCGCTCATCCGCTCATCCGACATCCGCCAATCCGAAATTGAGGACCACGTCAAAGAGTGGGGCGCAACGCACAAGTTGAAGCCAGGTCCTTTCTGCCAACGTCGCACTTACCGCATTCCACTCCTCCGCTACTCTGCTCCGACTCGTCCGATGTTTTCTGACATTGAGAAACATGCTACGTGACAGTATATTTGAACTACCACCATTCTTTGATTTACCCAACAACCTCTACCCACATGTCTCAAACCCGTAATACAGTTCGAACAACTAGGACTGCTCGTGCAGCAGCAGAACGTTCATCCTCCACACCACGCTCTGCTTTTCTTCGAGGAACATGCAATGTAACCATTACCCCTTGAGGAGCCACAGCATCATCATCCGCTCCTACTCCCGGACCATCCATTCCTCTGCCTTCTTCCGACTCTCAGCTTCCACCACTTCCTGCCAGTCCTCCACTAAACCCACCAACGGAACCCTCCGCACCTCTAAATTCTGGCTTATTCGGCGGACCTCCAGGAGGATCTCCTCCTCCTTCCGACGGTAGTTTACATGGAGATTTGGATGACTCCGATTCCAATCCAGATCAGGAACCCAATCTAGCTGAAGCCATTCTGCTCATGACCAAAGAGTTGAAACGTCAAGATACAAAGAAGAAAAAGTCGTATGCCAATGAACCGGATACCTTCGACGGATCCGATCTGTGCAAACTCTCCGCATTCATTTTACAATGCAAACTTTACTTCTCCGACAACGACAACTTCGACTCAGAACATTCCAAAGTCAACTTTGCCATGTCTTACTTCCGAGGCACAGCACTCAAATTTTTTGAACCCTTCATTCTTGACGATGATGAACCCAATTGGTGGGGTTCTTTCCCCGAGTTCATCCGACTTCTCCGCTCCGAGTTTGGTACCATTGACCCTCAGGGCGAAGCCGAAGAACAGTTGGACAACCTATGGATGAAGGAAAATCAAAAGATATTGAAGTACAACATTGAATTCCAATGTCTTGCTACCAAGACTGACTGGGATGAAAACTCCCTCCGACACCGCTACTACGTCGGACTTCCAGATCGGATCAAGGACATCCTCTCCCAACAACCCAAGATCAAGTCTTTACCAGACCTACGATCCGCGGCTCATACTATTGATGCTCGCTACTGGGAACGTCAACGAGAGAAATCCAGAACCAATAAACCCACTCCCAAGTCCAACAAGAAACAATCCGCTCCGAACCAATCCACTCCACAAACATCATCAACCAAACCCTCCGCTCCCGCTTCCACATCCGCTCCGAAACCCGACCTCTCCAGTAAATTAGGCAAAGACGGCAAACTGACGTATCAAGAACACAAATGTTGTTTCGATAATAACCTTTGCTTATTCTGCGGTAGCGTCAGACACACTGTCAAGGACTGTCTCAAGTCCACCTCCTCCGCTTCCAAGGCTAAAGGGAAAGCCGCCCAAGTTGGCACTCAAGCCAAGGAAAAAGGTAAGGAGATCGAGTCAAACAAATAGGCAGTGGTCCTCATGAAGCACGGTCTGAGGACTGCGTTGACTCTCTCCGTGCCTCCGCTCCCATCTGACTTAATACGTCCGCTCTCTCCGATCCGAACTCTTTACGTATCAATATCTCATCTTCTTTTTTCTCTTCAGATTCTGTCCCAGCACTTATTGATTCAGGATCTACCCACTGTTTTATTGACATTAACTTTTCCTCTGCTTATGATCTTCCGACCTCCACTATTCCGCCTTTAGAACTAAAGCTTTTCGATGGTTCTTCTAACACGTTTATCACTCAAGTTGTAACAATACCTATATGTTTTCCTTCAGGTGAATCTTTCGAACAGGATTTTTATGTTACTCCACTCAACTCCGCTTCTTCCGTGGTTCTTGGATACAACTGGCTCACCCGCCACAATCCTATGATTGACTGGGTATTGGGCAGTATCACTTTCCATCCACAGATGCAAAAAGAGCCGTTTCCAACATCAACATTGACCTCCTCCCAAGGTAGGACAGCTACGCTTCCTCCTCCAGAACCTCCAATCGTACCTCCGCAGATTTCACTCATTAACACAGCCACATTTATGAGGGCATGCAAATTGCCTGGTACACAATCTGTTATGATCATATTTTCACCTTTCACTTTATCTTATCTTATCTCGATCTTATCTTATCTACATCATATCATACATGAGGACATCTTATCATTATCGCACAGCATGACGCTCCCTCAACGCAGCCTCATGGAATTTACATATATAAGTAGGGTACTTTCACTTGTATTCAATAGCTTGTTCTCTTGAGATTCCCGCTGGGTCTCTTGGCAATACAGTTCTCTTATCATCTTTCCACTTCGTTTTTAAGTTTGGGCTCGCGACGTCGTTTGACTTAGCATCGCCTCAACAGAAGAACAAGCTCTTTCTACTCGCCCGCCCAAAAACACACACTTCCCACTCCATCATCACTATCCCCGCCGTTTCGCACTTTTGCGTTAAAAGTCGCACTTTGTTATTACACGCAGACCCTAGCATTAAGGGGGATCTCCCGGACTTCAGGGATAAGAAGAGAAATGCTTGGCGCACCCACTATATCTAGCGTTGCCGTTTGAGACACATAGGGAAATGTTGAGCCCGTCCCGTGTCGAGGTGACCAAAGGCCGACGCAACTAACCTTCGGGAAAGCTGCTGGCGCATGTGACGGTTGGAGAGAGCAGACCGTACATGTCTAGATCGCAAAAGGTGTTCCAACCCCCGACCCTATTTCAGGATATTGACCAGTCCAGCGCGCGTAGGGGATCTGACCGCGTGGACTTCATTTTTCCTAGATCTTCCTTTGCTCGGGTAAATCGGCTACCTGGGTAAACAGATTGCTCTTTGGGTTTTTTTTCTTTTAGATTTTTTCCCGCCATCAATGTGTGGAATCAGAAGATTGGCCAACGTACCGAGAGCTAGTTGGTGAAATCACAACAAGATTTCGTCCCACCACTGAGATCGAATGGGCCCGATCCAAAATTGAGAGCTTTAAGGAAGGTTCAATGAAGACCGATGATTGGATTATGCAATTCGGGACCCTGGTGATCAAGGGCAAGATTGAGGAAAGGCACGGTGTAACCCTTTTGGAAAGGAACGCCAAGGAATCTATCATGCAACAACTCTTCCAGCAAGGGAGGAGGAAGTCCACGGTGCAGGGCACCTGTGAAGAAATTTTGGCAATCGGCAGAGCGGAAGAGACCTTCGCAGCAAGACCAGGCATGAGGACTGGCAATAACTTTGGACAACAACGTAACACATGGGGCAATCGGCCCGCATATGGACAACAGCAGCAACAGAGGCCCTTTGGGCAACAACAGAATGGGGGGTACCGTCCTCAACAACAAAACGGTCAACAACAACAACAGCAGCAACCACGACGGGATCCAAATGCAATGGATGTCGATAGGAACCAGAGCCAAAAAAGGCCAAAGTCTATCCCCTGTCACCGGATGAAAGGAAAGAAGTATCCGAATTTGTAAACGATCAATTATGCAAAGGATATATTCGACCTACCAAGTCACCACAAACTTCGCCAGTATTCTTTATACCCAAAAAAGACGGAAAGAAACGAATGGTACAGGATTACCAACATATTAACAGCTGGACCGTTCGCAATAATTATCCACTTCCGTTGATTCCGGAATTGATCAATAAATTAAAGGGAAAGAAAAAGTTTACCAAAATGGACCTCAGATGGGGGTACAACAATGTACGCATCAAAGAAGGAGACGAGTGGAAAGCGGCATTTACAACCCCAGATGGAGCCTTCGAACCAACAGTTATGTTCTTCGGATTAAATAATTCCCCAAGCACGTTTCAAACCATGATGAACGATATATTTAGAGACTTGATTGATCAAGGAGACATAGTTATCTATATTGATGATATATTGGTGGCAACTGAAGGAGAAAAAGGACACAGTGAAATCGTGGAGGAAATTCTAAAAAGATTACGGAAAAACGACTTATTCTTAAAACCGGGAAAATGTTTCTTTGACAAAGACGAAATAGAGTTCTTAGGGTTGATTATTGGGAAAGACGGAATTCGAATGGATCCTTCAAAAGTAGACGCCATCAAACAATGGCCGAAACCAACGAAAGTCAAAGAAGCAAGCACACTGGGCGTTGTATCTAACATGTTTCAATTTCAAATTAATACACAAGGCTGGCACCTCAATGGGAAAGGCGGATGCTCTTTCGAGAAGGATCGATCATAGAAAGGGGGTGGAAAATGACAACGAAGACATAACATTATTAAAACCTGAATACTTCCACTTGTGAGCAATGGATCGAGGTCACATACTTATTGATGGACAAGAAAGTAAACTATTAAAACGCATCAGGGATGCCAAGGAGTTTGATGAACAAGTGTTGAAAGCAGTGGAAGAGTTAAAAAAGACAAATACCAAAACATTGTGCGCAGATGAATGGCACGAAGAGCAAGGACTCTGGTTACATTGAGGAAAAGTTTATGTTCCGAAAAGTCAGGAACTCAGGAAGGAAATAATTAAATTACACCATGACAACCCAGTTGCTGGACACCCAGGGCAGTGGAAGACCCTGGAATTGGTTACACATAATTATTGGTGGCCTAGTATTACAAACATGGTCAAAGCATATGTCGAGGGCTGCGACAGATGTCAACGATCAAAAAACGTGCCTCAACCGCTAGCCAGTAAATTAAAAGCAAACACAGAACATGCAGGACCATGGAAACATGTTACAGCAGATTTTATTGTAGGACTTCCAGAAGCTCAGGGGTACAACGCAGTATTAGTTGTGGCTTGCAGATCGACAAAGCAATCACACTTTATTAAAACACGCGATGAAGTCTCAGCAGAAGGATTAGCTAAACTATATCAGGACGAAGTCTGGAAACTTTATGGACTGCCGGAATTGTTAACATTAGACCGAGGATTACAATTTGCGGCAATATTTATGAAGGAACTAAATAAAATATTGGGGATCACAACTAAATTATCAACGGCGTATCATCCGCAAACAGACGGACAGACAGAACACATCAACCAGGAGTTGGAGCAATATCTAAGATCATTTATTTCCCATCGGCAAACAGATTGGCCTGAATGGATGGCAACCGCAGAGTTCGCCTATAATAATAAAATTCACACGGCAACTCAGTTTTCACCGTTGTATGTAAATTATGGGTTTAACCCTAGGATGGGCGTAGAACCTCGGAGGGCAGAAAAGTCAGAACCGGCAAAAGAATTCGCAGAGCGAATGAAGAAGATTCATGAGGAGGCAGAAGCAGCGCTAGTAAAAGCACGAGAAGAGATGGAACGGTATGCGAATCTGAAACGGGGTGATGCACCAGTTTACAAAGTTGGCGACAAAGTTTGGTTATCGACTAAAGACCTAAAGTTGAACCGACCCTTAAAGAAACTTGCCGAACAATGGATTGGACCCTATACCATAACCCAAATCATTTCGTCACATGCTGTAGAACTTAAATTACCAAAAACTTGGAAAATCCACCCGGTCATCAATGTATCACGGGTCCGATTATTTAAAGAACCACTATTTATATCACAAAGGGTGCAGGCACCAAACCCGATAGTTATCAATGGCGAAGAGGAGTACGATGTCGCTAAAGTTATTGACTCAAGGTTGAAGAGAGGGAAGCTGGAATATTTAGTACAATGGCAGGGTCTGACTCAGGACCACAACACGTGGGAACCCGAGGATCACCTAGAACATGCCAAGGAAGCGGTGGAGGACTTCTTTAAATTAAACCCGAATGCACCCCGGCGCTTACGCGCAAACATCTTTGAAGGATTGGAATTTAAACCATATGAGAATTTCACAGACACCCCGGACGACATCATATCTCGCCTGGAAGTCGAGATCTAGAAAGGGGTTAATGTTATGATCGTATTTTCACCTTTCACTTTATCTTATCTGATCTCGATCTTATCTTATCTACATCATATCATACATGAGGACATCTTATCATACATGAGGACATCTTATCATACATGAGGACATCTTATCATTATCGCACAGCATGACGCTGCCTCAATGCAGCCTCATGGAATTTACATATATAAGTAGGGTACATTCACTTGTATTCGATAGCTTGTTCTCTTGAGATTCCCGCTGGGTCTCTTGGCAATACAGTTCTCTTATCATCTTTCCACTTTGTTCCTAAGTTTGGGCTCACGACGTCGTTTGACTTAGCGTCGCCTCAACACAATCCTTTCGACTTCACCTTTCGACTCCCTCCGTTTCCGCTCACTCCGCATCCGCTTCTGACACCCCCGACTTGACAAACGTACCCGAAGAATACCACAACTATGCTGACGTCTTCAGTAAAGGAAAAGCAGACACTCTTCCACCCCACCGTCCCTACGACCTCAAAATCGAACTTGAAGAGGGCTCCGCTCCTCCGTTCAGTCTGATCTACTCCCTTTCACAAACCAAACTCAATGCCCTCCGTGAATTCATTGATGAACACCTCACCATTGGATTCATCCGACCCTCTTCCTCTCCGCACGGTGCTCCCGTCCTTTTCATTCGAAAAAAGGATGGCTCCCTTCGTCTTTGTGTCAATTTCCGTGGTCTTAACAACATCTCAAAGAAGGACCGATATCCGCTTCTGCTCATATCCGACCTTCTCCAGACCGCTGGAAAAGCCAGTGTTTATACGGCTCTCGACCTCCAACACGCCTATCACCTCGTCCGCATAGCGGAAGGAGATGAATGGAAAACCGCCTTCCGCACGCGCTACGGGTCTTTTGAATGGCTTGTCATGCCATTTGGACTCACCAACTCCCCAGCTGTTTTCCAACGCTTCATGAACGACATCTTCCACGACCTGCTCGATAAGTATGTTACCATATATCTCGACGACATCCTCATCTACTCCGACTCTCCCTCCGACCATTGGAAGCATGTCCGCGAAGTCCTCCGACGTCTCCGACAACACGGCTTATACGCACGCGCAGACAAATGCAAGTTTTCTACAGATACTGTTGAATACCTTGGCTTTATCCTCTCTCTGACAGGCCTCCGCATGTCGGATAAGAAAGTCAAAATTATTCAAGATTGGCCTGAACCAAGGAAGGTCAAAGACATTCAGTCTTTCTTAGGTTTTGCCAATTTTTATTGATGATTCATTCCTTACTACTCCGAAATCACCGTTCCGCTCACTTGACTCACCCGCAAAAACACACAATGGCATTTCTCTGACTCTGCTCGCGAATCCTTCAAGCCTTGGGAGAAAGCCTTTATCACGGCACCTGTTCTTACGCATTGGATTCCTGACAGCCCTATTATCGTCGAAACCGATGCCTCCGACTACGCTTTGGGTGTGATCCTCTCCATCCGCACCTCCGATGACGAAATCCATCCGGTCGCTTTCCACTCCCGCACCTTTACACCTCCCGAGTTAAACTATGACACCCACGACAAAGAACTATTAGCGATCCATGATGCATTCAAGGTTTGGCGTCACTACCTTGAAGGCTCCGCTGCTCCGATCGATGTCATAACGGACCACAAAAATCTTGAGTACTTTTCTACTACCAAGATTTTATCATGTCGACAAGCTCGTTGGTCCGAATACCTCTGCCAGTTCAATCTCGTCATCCGCTTCCGCCCTGGCCGTTTAGGTACGAAGCCCGATCTTTTAAGTAGACAATGGGACATCTACCCTAAAGAGGGAAATAGCAACTATTCGTCTGTCAACCCAAGCAACTTCAAACCCATCTTCACACAAGAACAGCTCACCACTTCACTTCGTGCAACAGAGTTATATACGCCCATCCTCCGTGCCACAATCATCATGGATACGGATCAGCTCCGCTCCGACATCCTCTCCGCTCTTCCGACCGATCCCATTTACACCTCTTTCCTCGACAATCCTAATCCATGCTGGATCGTGAATGAAGCAGGTTATCTACTCCACAATGGACGTATCTACATTCCTGACTCATCCGACCTCCGTCTCCGCATCCTCCGCAATAAGCACGACCATATCCTCGCTGGACACCCTGGTCAAAATAAGACTATTAGTCTTATCCAACGAGAATACACTTGGCCTGGAATGCGCGACTTCGTCAAAAAATATTGCAAGTCATGTACCACTTGTATGCATGCCAAACCCCAACATCATAAACCCTACGGTCTGCTTAAACAACTCCCTATTCCTGAACGTCCCTGGCATTCTATTTCCATGGATTTCATTGAACCCTTCCGACATCCGCTGGCTCCGATGCGATTCTGGTCATTGTAGACCGCCTCACTAAACAAGGCATCTTCATCCCTACCACCATTAATTGCACATCCGAAGACCTAGCAAACCTTTTCGTGCTTCACGTCTTTTCCAAGCACGGAGTTCTGCAAAATGTCACATCTGATCACGGACCTGAATTTGTCTCCTGCTTTTTCCACTCTCTTGCAAAAGCCCTCGACATGAGACTTCACTTCACTTCTGGATATCACCCTGAAGGCGATGGTCAAACCGAACGCACCAACCAGACACTCGAACAATACCTCCGCATTTTCTGCAACTACCAGCAAGACAACTGGTCCGCTTTGCTTCTGCTTGCGGAGTTCGCTTACAACAACACTCTGAGTGCCACTACAGGTGTATCACCATTCTTCGCCAACAAAGGTTATCATCCTGACATTACACTCCATCCGGAACGTGATCTAGCATCTGATAAAGCTCGACAATACATCGTCGACTTAGATGAATTACATCAAGAACTAAAGACTGCTGTCGCAGAGGCACAACAACGTTATCAAGGCCCTGCGGATGTCCGACGTTCTCCGCCTCCTCCGCTCCGCGTCAGACAAGAAGTCTTTGTTAAAGCCAAGTTCTTCCGCACCACACAACCCACCCAAAAGTTATCCGACAAATATGCTGGCCCATTTGAAATCATAGCCCAACCCGGCACGCACTCCTTTACACTACGTCTACCTGACACTATGTGTGCTATACACCCCATCTTCCACATATCCATGCTCGAACCAGCAACTCCTAACGAGATTCCAAATCGGATACAATCTCCTCCGCCTCCACTCGAGATGGACGGAGAAACCGAATACGAAATTGCGGAAATCATCGACTCAAAGATCGATAAAAGACGACGCTGCAAACTCCTTTACCTCGTCCGCTGGTTAGGTTATGAAGACATGAGTGAAGAGTTTTCTTGGTTACCCGCATCTGAGCTTGAACACGCAGTGGATACGGTAGTGGACTTCCACTCCGCTCAACCAACTAAGCCAGGCCCCTTATCGCGCTTGTAACAAAAAGAAAAGAAAATCTATTAAAATTTTATACTAACAAAAAACTACTTTCGCTGTTTTTTGTTAGATACCCCCTCCGTCTCCTCGTTCCACTCCGATCCGGATTCCTGTTCCGCTTCCTCCATCCGCTTCCGCTTCTTTGTTTCTTCTTCTTTTTCTTCTTCATCTTCTACCTCCTTTTCCAACTCCTCCAATACCCTATCATACTCCTCCGCATCCTCATCCTCGTCGGATCCCTCCTCCGAAGCCTCCGAATCCTCCCTCCATGCGATAACCGTCAAAAGCTCCTTGATCTCCCGCAGTTCCTTCAACTCCACCTTTATCAGCCGCATCTCCCTTATCATGCTCCTAAGTCCTCTCACCACCTCCGGCGGACCAAACCCCTCCGGCATGAACTCTGTTGAAGTTCCACCTGGGCGCTAGCCACAGATGTACTGAGCAACCAGCTACAGTGGAAGTACTCTACATAACTGTTCTAGTCACTTACATGGTTTGGGAGGGGTGAGGCTGGTGAGAGCGGTTGAGGCTGGTAAGAGCGATGGAGCTGGTTAAGAGTCAAGAGACAACTTGTTGATATTAACAGTTTCCTGGTCTTATATACCGTACTACTGTTTGTACCAACCAAATAAGTATGTAATCGAAGATGTGTAAAGGTCACGTGATATAATCTAATCTAATCTAATCTACGTGATGGAAAAGTTTCAACACCCCCCCATATTTAGTACATACTTCTAAATACATCTTACTTTTTCCCATATAGGTACTCTTTCGTCTAGTTTTTAAGTAATCCAAAGTACGGGATAAACTTGCTAAAGAGGACTTTCCCCAGATTCTTAGTTAAAAGGTCCGCAGGGTTATTCACTCCTTCGATGAATTCGACCGTAATGATGCCTTCGGATACTTTTTCTCTGACGAAGTGGAATCGCACGTCAATGTGCTTGGACCGCTTTTCAGTTACAGGGTTGGATGTGATAAAGACGGAGCCATTGTTATCTCCATAGATCGGGACTGATCCGATCTGCATCCCAAGTTCGGCAAGCATGCTTCTAAGCCATGTCACTGCGCGACTGCAATCTGATAGCGCCATGTATTCTGCTTCCGTGGAAGAGAGGGCAATGGTTTTTTGCGCCGATGAAACCCATGTTACTGCTCCAGATGCCAGCGATACGAAGTAACCAGTGGTGGACTTCCTGGTGTTTTCGTCTGACGCCCAATCGGAGTCTGTGAATGCGTAGATTCCTTTCCCAGAATCACCATTGTACATGATCGCGTAATTTTTTGTCGCCTTCAAATACCTGCAAATATCCCTTGCCACTTCTAAATGGCGTTTGGTAGGGTTTGCGGAGAATTGGGACATTTTGATTACGGCGAAACAAATGTCGGGTCTTGTCCCGATCATTAAGTACAATAGTGACCCGATGACGGATTGGTACTTGGATCTGAGTTCCGCATTGGGTTCATCTTCAGACTTCATGGGTTTGTAGCCCGTCGGGAGTGGGGTATGGGTGGCATTAGATTCGCTCATCCCCATGCATGCGAGAATTTTCTCAAGGTAGGGTACTTGATCAATGAAGATCCGCTTCCCACGTTGCCTTATTTGGATAGAGAGAAATTCTTTTGGTTCCCCATCAGGGACTAGGTGGCCTAGGTCCCTACATTCCCATGTTGTCATGAAGGCCTTCTTCTTTTCCAGCGTGTATTCCCGGTTTGTGCCGAGAAAAGCAGAGTCATCGACATAAATGACGGCGATCACAGTTTCCCCTTTGGTACTTGTGTGAATGAAAACTCCCGCATCGGAGTGAAGCCGGGCAAAGCCGAGCTTTTTCATGGAGGAATCGAGTTCCCTCCACCAGGCTAATGCGGCCTGCTTGAGTCCGTATAGGGCTTTGTATAGTCGGTACACGAGGTTTTCTTTCCCTTTTACTATGTAGCCCTCAGGCTGTCGCATGTAAATTACCTCACGGAGTGTTCCATAGAGGAAGGCTGCTGAGACGTCCAAGAGTGTCATGAACCACCCTTCAAGGGCTGTCAATGCCAGAATCAATCGGACTGTCTCGTATCTCACTACTGGTGAGAAGATCTGATCGAAGTCAATCCCTTCTACCTGTGAGAAACCTTTTGCAACAAGGCGCGCTTTCAAACGCCCGTCGGATTTTTCGTTGTAAACCCATTTGTTCCTTAGAGCTTTCCTCCCTGTAGGTAGGGGTACTAACTCCGTGATCACCCCGCGGCTTTTGAGCATGTCTAGCTCTTTTCGTTCTGCCGCATACCAATCTTCTTTGTTCGGAAGAGAGTATATGTCTTTGTGTGACATTTCGATGATGCCTACTTGGATGGAGATTGCCTCCATTAGGAGATCGTTCATCCATGCCGTTTGACCACCCAGTCTACGTCTTCGATCCATTTTTTCAAGATCAGAAGCAGGGGTGTCTTCCCCATAGATGCTGTCTGGCATTCTCCGAACTCGTCGTTCCCTGATCGGTCGATCTGGTACTTGCTCGGGCTCTGGAGTGGGTACTCGTGGCTCGTCATCGGGTTCGCTACGCGGCAAATCATCATCTGATTCAGGGTGATCCTGTCCAGTGGGAACAGGGTCATGAGGTTTTTCGTAATGACTGTCATTGTCATCGTTTCCGGGGATGAGGTCCTCAAACTCATCAGCCGGTTCTGGGTTTTCCATTTCTGGATGGTTCTCTGGCAAAGGGTCGATGTGGCATCTAGGGTACTTGCTTTCATCAAAGATAGCTTTCCCACCCATGAAAATTGTATTAGTCTCAGGATCCATGAAACGGTATCCTTTGACCCCTGGCTTTGATCCGAGATAAATCATCAATCGAGATCTAGACTCCAGGGAATTTCTACGTTTTTCTTTTGGGATATACACATATGCCTGACATCCGAAGACTCTGATGCTTGACATATCGGGGATCTCATTGGTCACCCTGAAGTAAGGGGTATTCCATTCGAGACGCTGCATGGGGGTTCTGTTGTAGAGAAAAGCTGCATGTTCCAAACAGAATTCCCACCACATAGGTGGTAAGCACGCGTCGAAGCGCAAGGCCTGAGATTTCTCCCACAGGGTTCGATTTATCCGTTCTGCTCGACCGTTCTGCTGGTGCTGATACGGGAGCGTGACGTCGATCAGAATTCCATGATCGGCAAGTACATCCTTGTATTCGTTAAATTCTCCACCTCCATCAACTCGCCATTTCTTAGGAGTGGCGGCGAATTGATTCTGGATCATCACAAGGAATTGTCGTAGTGCCATGACAGCATCCGACTTCTTCCTAAGCAAGACGACCCAGACGTGGGATGAAAAATCGTCCAAAAACGTAAGGAAATATTTATATTTGTGGTATGATGCCGTGGATATTTGTTTAAGATCGGAATGGATCAGATCAAAGGTTTTTGTTGCCCTTGTTGTTGAATTTGGATATGACTGATTTGGCATTTTCCCTTTGAGGCAACCTGTGCAACTTTCCTGTGATTTCTCACGTACTAGTGTTTCAGGTACCCCTTTGGTACTGGTGGGAATCTTTCGGAGTGCTTGATCATTTGGGTGACCAAGGCGCTTGTGCCATGTTTCAACAGTGATTTCGCTCGAGATCGCATGGATCTGGTCATAGCGTATTTCAGTGTCTAACCAGTAAATGGTTTGACCAAGGATGTGGGGCGAAAACTGGATTTTGCTCAGCCCTTTGGAGATGTTAATTTCTCCACAAGTCCCGTCTACTTTGTAACCATGGTTAAGGAAGACGCCTAGGGACAATAGGCGTGTGTCCATGTCCGGGATGTAGAACACTGGTCTGAGAAGATGGGTTTTTATTTCCCCATTTAGGGTGTGCCGTACTGGAACGGCCCCAACTCCGAGTATTTCCAGTTTCTTCCCTTTAGCTGCAGTTTGGACGAATCGCTTGACCGTGAGAGGTCGATAATATGCGAAGTCCTTAAACTCATAGGTGAAGTGTAAAGAGGCGCCGGAATCTAGTATCCATTGCGCGCGTTCTTTTTCCTTACAATGTGTACAAGAGGCGAAATGTTTAATATATTTTTTATGTAGATCACTGCTAATGTGATCTACGCACTCTGTACTGGTACTGGCTAATATATTATACGTCTGTTGAGAGGTATTATTAGCATTCCGCAATTGATAAGGTTCAAGAAAGGGTTTCGACGAACCGTCAAGTTCTATCTCATCCTCAAACACATCCGGCCCCATCCGTTCCTGGTCGATGTCCATCATTTTCAGCGATTCTTCTATCGACGGGGCTACGCGACGCTGTTTAGCCGGCCTTTCGTCGATGTCAGGGATGATGGTATCTAAGATACGGAGGTTCGACCCAGAGGGTCGTGCGCCGATTTCTCGGGCAAGCTTTCGCACTTTCTCGTTCTTTTTCCACGCTGACGGCTTTCCGGAAGGAAGCCCGGTGTACTGAGAGGGAGGCGGGTTCATGCGTTGCAGGAGTGACTGCATTTTTTCTGACTCAGGCTGCGCGGTACTTGTAGTTTTCCCGCGGCCCGTTACAGTGGTGAAGGCAGGTGCATGATGAGGAGGGAGAGGGCAAGGGGCAGGACGACGAAGGGGTTGTTCAATGGCTGGTGCGATGAATTCGACCATTTCCTCGGCATGGTCGGAGTCGTTGTCGGCGTTGTTGGCGCGTTTCTTCTGGTTGCGCCAGCGTCCCTTTCCCTTCTTCTTTTCAGAAGCGGTACTTGGGTCGGTCGAGTTAGGCTGCTCGTCAGCATTGTTACGTGAGGTACTCGGCGCTGTCTGCTTTTCCCATTTGGGGTCTTGCCCCTTTCGCTTAGTCCCGGAGATTGTCCAGGCCTGCTCGTTGGACGCCCGAGTAGACCCTATCGCATACTTGCGCCGGTATTCAGAGATGATGCTTTCGGCGACGGCTTTGTAGGTGAAATCGTCGGCGTCGTAGACCTGGAAAAGGGCGGTGGAGAGTGACGACCAGGCGTCGGGAATTGCATTGGCGAGGATCATTGCCTGCATCAGATCGGGGACGACAAAGCTCGAATCGGCGAGCCGGGCGAAAAGAGAACCCAGACGCTCAATTTCAGGCATGGGGTCGCGTCCAGACAGCTTGTAGGTGGCGGCGGCCTTGAAGTCGCCGAAGATGACAGCCGGGGATACCTTGGAGTAGGCATCCTTTAGCGTTTTCCACGCGCCAAGTGCCGAGGTGCTGTCTTTGATGTGTCGCCTGATCGCCTCAGAGACTTTCAGACGGATCGCTCCAAGGGCTGTGTCGTCGTCCCTAATCCAGGCCTTTTCTTCCTTGCGGAAGCCGGGCTGGTCAACAGTGGTAACCAGCACAGGGGGAGCAGCAGCAGTGGCCCCAGGGGTGGAGACCGTGGTGGTGAAGTCGGCGATGACAGGGCGGGTGATATCGCCAGAAACAAGGCACCAGACTCCTTGATGGAGGAGGTAGGACTTCATTTTTTCGGCCCAGCTTTGGTAGTCAATGCCGTCGAAGACGACGATGGAGTCAAGGGCGGAGCGAGAGGTAGACATTGTAGATGAATCTAAAAAAGAGTTCCCAATCAGTGATGTGTTATGAATATGATTTCAAGAAAACAATTAAATGATTCCTTATGACATATTCCCTTTAGGAATAGTGGTCACGGGAAAACCCTTTATATGTCAGAAACGTATAAGGTGCGATCAACGTTTCCACATGGAGTGTACTAGGTCAATCCCCTTAGGGACATCTGATGACAGGTACTTGTCGTAATGACGTTCCCAGGTTCATATGTGAAGAAGTAAGACTCAGAACCTAGATCTTTCGATCGGTTCTTTGCCAACCAGGGTAGAGTGGGCAGGTACTCGCTGTTGCCAGTGTTTCCCAAGTCCCTCTGCTATCCGGGGCCCATAACCTGTTGAAGTTCCACCTGGGCGCTAGCCACAGATGTACTGAGCAACCAGCTACAGTGGAAGTACTCTACATAACCGTTCTAGTCACTTACATGGTTTGGGAGGGGTGAGGCTGGTGAGAGCGGTTGAGGCTGGTAAGAGCAATGGAGCTGGTTAAGAGTCAAGAGACAACTTGTTGATATTAACAGTTTCCTGGTCTTATATACCGTACTACTGTTTGTACCAACCAAATAAGTATGTAATCGAAGATGTGTAAAGGTCACGTGATATAATCTAATCTAATCTAATCTACGTGATGGAAAAGTTTCAACAAACTCCAGCTCCTCCGACGCTGCGGCTATCCGCGATCCCTCCACAGTCCCCTCTCCCTTGGACGATCCCACCTTCGTGTTCTTTGTCGCACCACCTGCCACCTTAGCCTTTCTGACCCTCACTGCCTTGGTCATCCTCTGCTTCACCTCCGACTCCGCTTCCACTCCTGTTCTGCAGCTTCGTTTTAAACGCTGGCACCGCCAGCACGACGAAGCATTGTCATTCCTAAAGAACAAGTTAATAACGAAGCGTATAAATAAATAGGAAAAACTCACTCCGATGGCCAAAAACACAAGTCCCCCACTTTCAAGCAGGAGGTGCAATCCTCCTTCTCCTGCTCGTAACTCGCAGGCATATTCTTGAAAACCCCCTGCAGCCGGACCTTCTTCACCTCCGCATTCGCCGCATCTGCATCCGCATCTGCACCCGCACCCGCAACCGGTTCCTTCGCCTTCGCCTTCTCTGCCTTCCTCTCTGCTTGTCTCCGCTCTTTTGCCGCCCTCTTCGCCTCCGCGCGCTCTGCATCTTCCTTCGCATGCTCCTCTGCCTCCTGCAGCTTCCTCTCCAACTCTTCGGTGACCTTCTTCTGGCGCTCCCTTTCAGCACGAAGAGCGGCGAGGGGTGAGTTTTCAGCGGACATAACAGATAGGCGTCGGAATAGATGTTGTGGTTGGGTGACAAGAGAGAAAGATCATGCACAAAGCTTTTCAACCAACGGTCATGTGGATTACCTCATCTGGGCCTCAGGGTTCAGCCCTAAGAGGGAAATACTGTCATAACCATACGTTATACCTCATTCGCATCTGTCTCTACTTGCCTTTGAGCATTCTCTCCGTCACCTCCGCTCATCCGCTCATCCGCTCATCCGACATCCGCCAATCCGAAATCGAGGACCACGTCAAAGAGTGGGGCGCAACGCACAAGTTGAAGCCAGGTCCTTTCTGCCAACGTTGCACTTACCGCATTCCGCTCCTCCGCTACTCCGCTCCGACTCGTCCGACGTTTTCCGACGTTGAGAAACATGCTACGTGACAATGTTGACCACAGGGGTGCCGGCTTCAGACCGGCAACAATGGGAGAGGGAGGTTAAAGATGCCAAGAATTGCCGGTTGGAAAATCCTGCTGCAATGGACATCCTGAGTGCTTGGGACACTGCCGAATGTGTCCAGACTACCCCTGCTGATAACCAATGTGCTTTGACAGACGCTGAAAAGTGGATCCAAACCGAATCTACCGGCAACCTTTCCCGGCAACCTCTGACCGGCACCAGAAACCAGTAAGATGGACTCAACCGGCATCTGCTCTCCAACTGACTAGCAACCGGCACCCAGCACTCTACCGGCATCATGTCCCCATCAATGTAAATGACCCGCAATGCCGACACAAGCGGCAGATTGTGTTCTACCGGCAACCTTTGGCCGGCAACCTCTGGCCGGCAATGGGTTGGTGTTAACTTTAGTAAACAGAAAGTTTTCATGATCACATGATATATCAACTTGATCTCCAACCACGATGTTATTATTATTGTGCTATTCATCATGTCCTCCACCCCAACCACCTGCACTCCTTCTATTGTGGACCCACAAGAGATTGTGTTATATTGCGAGTCGCGTTTTTGTGCCATGCTCAATGCCATGACAGGGACCAAAGAAGAATGGATCCCCCAACTCATGCAACATGAACTTGTGACTGTCACACCCACTGCATCATGATAAATGCATGCTGATAAGATTGCCTCGTAGATGTTTTCGTTACAATTCATTGGTATTGCCGTGGCATCCGGCCTAGCAGTAGATGTGCTGGTCATTACCCGGCATCTGTCCCGGAACTAGCTGGAGACTCCCAATGCACCACCTCTCACCTTGGACTTGTTGCTCACCCTGGATGCCGGCTCACACCCCAGCCATCCGACCGGCATGGTCGAGAGCTATCTCTGTGATTGGTGGACAAGTGACTCGCCTGCGCAAGCTGATCAAGTCCTCAACATGGAACGGCTGCCCGACTGCTTGGCGCATTATCGTGTTGTATCCCAATCAAACCTCCGGCCACCACATGCATTCACGGGTAGTGGTGAATATCCCGTACAGCTTCCTCTCAGTCCAATGCCCGAGGTTGACCTCGCTTGCAACAAGTGTCGGTTGTATCGCGATGCTGCGATAAGTGCTCTTGGACACCTGCATGCACTGTGCCGGAATGTTCAGGCAAAGGAGGCTGCAGCTGAGAACCAGCACCTTCGAACATCATGGAGTATCTCGGCCTTCTACAGGTTGTATGAAGCCGCTCTTCTAAAAGAAGGAACGGACATGGCTACCAGCTTCATCGCCTCTGGTATGGTATCCTCACCGGGTCCTGTATCAATACCGGCACTGGCACCACTATCACCACCAGCACCACTGCCCTCTTCCTCACATCAGCTGCATGCACGAAGGGCTGCCCCTTGGCCTATCACGCCTTCGCAACCTAAAGGGACCGTCCCGAAGAATCTGAGTAGGGCTAGTGTTTTGAGGTCCAGTTTACTTTTGTTGGTTTCAGACTGAGACCGGACGGAACTGAACCAGTGAAAGACCGGACCACCGGTCTTGGTCTTTAAGGTTTCGGATCACAACCAGTTTCCGGTTCGTCTTTTTTCAGGATTTTCAGAGACCGCTAAAGAACTGGTTTGAACCGGTTCAAACCAGTCTTTGACCAAAGGTCACCCACAGTTGGTATACTCACCAACTGCAGTTAAACTCCGAGTTTTTCAGTGATTCTTTGACCAATTTCTGATATCAAAAATTTCTTTAAAAAAAACCGCAGTTGGTATACTGATGAACTGCGGTCCAATCTTGAATTTTTTGATGATTCTTTGATATCAAAAACCCAAATAAAGTCAAACAATCATCAAAAACTCAAAAGACACACCGCGGTTGGTGAGTATACCAACTGCAGGTGAAGACCGGTCTGAACCGGTCTTGGTTTCATTCTATCTGAGAAACAGAACCGGTATGACTGGTTTCACATGGTCTGGTTCAGTTTTTTCGAGATCATGTGAACCAAAAAATTGGTCTCGGTCTCGGTCTCTAAATTTTGAGGGTCAAAAACCGGACCAAACCAGACCTTTAAACACTAAGTAGGGCCGAGCTGGCCAAGATCTTGAGTCAACACGCTGATGCCAAACATCAATGTCTCGTCTCACACCCATCACTGAAGTGGACATGGGGAACAGACCTCGAACCGGACGACATCTGGCAATTGTTCCGTGCAGCTGACAGGGACCCCTGACAACACCCTCAATGTGGCAGAAAACACCTGCTGCCCCACACGGGCTATGACAAATCATTGCCGGATGGGAAGGCTATTGGTGAGTACTCGGAGGGGCCAGGCCCAAGCAGCGTCGGCGTCTTGCAGTACTCCCAAGTGGAAGACGATGGCATGGTCCCAGAGCTTGCACCTGGAGATTTTCCACTGCACTTCCATGAGTTCCCCCTCAGCGAGCCTTACAGTTGCACACTGCCAGGAGAATTGCCAAGGGGAGGGAACACCGACATGCCATTGCCACTAAATTGTGGCGTAACTATGTCTCCCCGTCCCAGTGAGGCTCGTCCCGTGTCTGCATCTGCTGGTCCCAGGGACAGTGCCAGTGGTGCCGGTGGCATTGAGGATGCTGGAACTGCCGGTCGCATTGAACATGCCAGTCGTGCAAGTTGTGCCGGTCCACTGGAGGAAGCAAGTCGTGCCGGTGCTATAGAAGGTGCCAGTGGTGCCAGTGAAGACGGTAATTTGGTTCCAACTCCCAGTCTTGCCGTCTTTCCTTCCACCCACAGCACCAGGGTCCTATCGCCTCCCAGTACCAGACCACATGTCCCTGCCCCCCACTTGGCAACAGCCCATGGTGCCGGTCCGCTGCAGAGGGCAAGTGGTGCCAGTTAAATCAAAGGTGCCAGCGGTGCCGGTGGTGCCGATCACATTCCACATGCCGGTGAACATGGTTATCCCACCATCACCACCAGGGTCCTATCGCCTCCCAGTGCCACACCACATGCCCCTGCCCCCCACTCGCCAACCCCTGCTGAAAGTGATAGATCACACTCCATTGCAGCTCAAGACGTGCTTTGTGCCTTCATGGCTGATGACGAGCAATCATCATCATCATCATCATCATCATCATCCTCGATCTCTGCTCATGATATCCATCTTGCTTTGATGGATAATGATTCTGACAGAGAAACATCATCCTTGTCATCCATCTCCCTGCATGATGCTCACTGTGCCCTGATGGATGCAGACGAATCTGACGAAGCCGGCTCCTTGTTATCATCAGTTGCTGCTTGTGATGCACATCGCGCACTACTCTCTGATGATTCTGATGGTGAATTTGACTCTAATCAATTGGCCCAAGCAAATAATGAGGTACTCGGTGCTCCAGTTCACATTTGCAGACTTTCAACATTATCCTGACCCAGATGACTATAGTTCATAATTTGCCTTGTACATGTATGCTTTGTTAATCTGGCCTTTGTATGTGACTAGATTCCTTTGTGTTATCACTTGAGGACATGTTCAGTTGCTGGTGCACCATGGCTGGATACCCACTGGGAGTTCCAGTAATTGACTAGACAGTATTTAAGTAATGTCGGTTGCTGACAACCATGTTAACAATGGGTTGGGTTTGATGACCATCTACTCCTGCGAATAAAAAAAAGGTTTAGTGTTAAGTTGCCGGTGATGCGACAAAATAGTGCTGGTTGCACCGGCACCCATACCGCACGTGAGAAAGGTCAGTGAGATATACCCAATATAGATGAATGTGGCAGGGAATGTGCCGGTCCATCAAAATTGTAGGTGCCAGTCATGGTGCTGGTCAATGTCCGGTGAACGGGGCTTTGAAACAAGCCCTTCAAATCTACTCACAGGTCACTGAGATATCTTGAATATGTTATCAACTGGCACTTTTCTGTTGCCCAATGTGTGGATGAATGTGTCAGAAAATGTGCTGGCCTATCAAAATTGTAGGTGCCAGTCTTGGTGCCGGTCAATGTCTAGACCGGCTTCGAAACAATCCCCTGGCTCATTCAAATCTACTCACAGGTCACTGAGATATCTTCAATATATTATTGACCGGCACTTTTCTGTTGCCCAATGCGCCAATGAATGTCGCAGGAAATGTGCCGGTCCCTTGAAATCTGCCTCAATACTGGACCCATACCGCACGCGACAAAGTGCCAGTTTACAGTGTTAAGTCATCGGCGACAACAATATAATGCCGGTGGTGCCAGTCTGCCAAAATGCTTGTTGCTGGCTTCTAAGTACATGTTGCCGATGGATAATTGGTGCCAGCAGAGGTACCGTACAAGACTGTCCTACTTTGCTTACTAAGCCTCACAATTTAAGGTTCATTCGCTGGAGCTGCAGCGGGCCCGCTGCGGCCGTCTGAGATGATACAATGTATGGCTTCGCTGGACCGTCTAAGACAGTACAATGTATGGCTTCGCTGGACCATCTAAGACAGTACAATGTAGATTGACTACCTGATCCTGGGATGTTCAAGGACAGACACACCTTTGACGAGTGGTGGAAAGCCACCAAACTATACATCAGGTTCCAAAAGAGCCTAACAGATGATCAGAAGATTTTTGCGGTGCTATCCCACATGATGGAAGGGTCCAGCAGGCACTGGGCCAGTAACAAGTTAGACACTCTTGCTGTTGACAATGAGAACATCACCTGGCTAGGTTTCTCCGATAATATCGCCACACGATTCTCTATCACCAACAAGTCAGTCACTGCCAAAGTAAGACTCGAAGTCCTGAGACAAGAGAAACAAACCGTCGATGAATTCTTAGATGAATTTGAAGAATACATCCTAGAAAAGAATGTCAACCGCAGAATCTCTGAACAAGTGGCTAGTGATGGCAAGACGTACTCTGAGTATGCAAAGGAGATCCGAAACAAACGATGCTAAGTCACAACCCTTATCTATTAAACGGACTTGCTTGCCTTGTATGACTGGAGACAATAGAACCTATGTCATTCCTGCCAAGCAACCCACTGCATCGACTAAGATTGTGAAGGGAGACAAACCTCTGAAACGACAAGAGATCAGGCTGTTAAACAGAACCTCCCCACATGAGGAATACTGCCCATAGCAATTCTAATGTGGATGGATCTAGTGTTTCAAGGTCCGGTCCAGTCCGGTTTTTTGCCCAAAAATTTTGAGACCAGAGACCAAGACCAGGTGAGCGGTCTCTCTGAAAAACCAAGACCAGGACCAGTTTAAACCAGTTTGGCCAAAAAACTGGTTTACACCTATGAACTGGATAGAACCAGGGGGGGTGGTCTTTGTATTTTTGAAAAGATGAACCAGGACCACCCCCTGGTTCAGTCTGGTCTCAGTCTTCTTTGAGACTGGACCTTGAAACACTAGATGGATCACCAAATCGACAACAGAAAGCGAACCAACTTGCCGAAGTCAAGCTGGATTTGGGAGCACATCAGGAAACCATGGAAGCAATGGTACTGGATATTGGGAGAACGGACATGCTCTTGGGACATGACTGGTTGGTACACCACAACCCTACAATCAATTGGACAACCGGGGCTGTAACGTTCAACCGGTGTGCAACAACATGCCAAACCAAACACTCAGATTTCAGGGTTAACCTTGATGGTCGCAAACATTGGGTTCGCATGGTTGAGGTGCGCAACAAAGATGCACCCAAGAAGTCGGATCAGAAATGGAAGCCTAGAGACCCTATCTTGGAAGCTGTCACTCCCACACCACCTCCCACAACAAAACGACCCTCATGCATTGATCGGTTTGCTCATCTCTTTGAGAAGGAGAACTTTGATAAGATCCCAAAGGAGAGGGAATGGGACCATAGTATCGAACTTACACCAGACGCACCAAAGGAACTAGGGGGAAATACATATCCCATGACACAAAAGGAACAAGAGGAATTGGACACATTCATCGACAAGGGTCTAGCAACCAGAAAGATCTGCCTGTCCAAATCCCCTTATGCCTCCCCTTGCTTCGTCATCAACAAGAAGGAGGGCTCCAAACAATTGGTACAAGATTACCGCATGGTCAATAAATTCACAGTCAAAGACAAGTTCCCACTCCCATGAATATCCGATCTCTTGGACATGCTGAAAGATGCAGTCTACTTCAATAAAATGGACATCATGTGGGGCTACAACAACATCTGGATTAAGGAGGGTGATGAATGGAAAGCTGCCTTCCTCACCAGTCAAGGATTGTTTGAACCATTGGTCATGTTTTTTGGCCTTTGCAACTCCCCGGGAACGTTCTCTCAGATGATGGCTAGTCTATTCTGGGACCAGATCTGCCAATGTATCTGTGTGATCTACATAGATGACATTGTGGTTATTGGTAAAACCAAGGAAGAACTTGCGCAAAACACTGGAGAAATTCTACAGATCCTATCACACAATGATTTGTTCCTGAAGGAAAAGAAGTGTTTCTGGGAAGTAACGAAATGTCCTATATTGTGATATGTCGTTGGTGAAGGACGTGTCGAGATGGAAACTGAGAAGGTGGATACGATTCGAAAATGGCGAGCACCCACATCAAAAAAGGAAGTCCAGAAGTTCCTTGGGTTTGCTAACTTCTATCGACACTTCATTGAAGGGTACTCAAACATTGCGAAACCACTCACTGTGCTCACAGGTGGCATTATGTTTACTTGGGGACCAACGGAACAAAAGGCATTTGAAGGTCTCATACAGGCGATCACATCAGCACCAGTTTTGGCATTACCAAAACCAGATGGACGGTTCCAGGTCGAAACTGGTGCATTGGACTATGCAATTGGGGCTGTACTCTCTCAAAAACAGGATGACAAATGGCATCCTATCACGTTCTTGTTGCAGATCATGTCCGCAGCCAAACAAAATTACGAGATATATGACAAAGAGCTCTTGGCAGTTATGGAAGCTTTTTTTTTTTTTTTGGTCAACAATTTATATAGCGGTATACTATGGGTACAGTCCGCTTGACATAGAGTAAACTACATCGATCCGAGGATCTACATACGCAAGAAGAACAGGCGGCGCAGAGCTCTGTCGAGCTGGTAAGTCCTCGCGCCAGGACGGGGGAGTCTGTTGTAAACAAACATGTTAGTATGCACACCCGAATATTTGGCCGCGCGATACAAGAGCACTCCAACCTTGTGAGGTTGGCCATTAGCGGCGCTGGGGGGTGTCTGCGCCCTGCCCCCCAAAGAAGCGCCTGTGTGGTTCTTATCCTTCGATCATGTTCGCTTGCCAGAGGGGGCTGCACCCCTTTGCACCCAGCGCGCTACCACGTGACTACCGCCAACGGTTGTGTTGGGTGTTGGACAATCCTGAAAGGCAAAGGCCCCTGGGTTATCCATAATGAATTTCCTGAAGTTGTCCCACATGGGAGTGTTCCTTGAGAAGGTGGGCATGTCTGGGGGCCTGGTGGGGTGGTGCAGACATTTGTAGAGTACGTGGGCGAAGTCCTTGATGGACCCTGAACCACAGTCACATTGTTCAACCTTGTCGCCAATATTGAACCTATGTCTATAGTGGCCAATTGGGGCGTGACTGGTGAGGCCGCGAACCATTTGAGCCGTGAGGGATTGGGAGTGACCCACATCCTTAAGCCATGTGCCACCCTTGAGGTGGGACAGTTTCATTCTTTTGGCCCGAGCGTGGTCTTGGCATCTGACGCACGTCCTCAGGAATTGGTAGTGACGGCCAACATACTTGGGGGACTGATACAAGTTGTTCCAGTCACCTAGCATGTCATCCGTGAATTGTTTCGTATTGAAATTGAGGGATCTGGAGGCCGACTCACCACACTCGATGTGTATCGAGGAGGCGAAGTCATGCACTGCACGATGGGGTTCGAAGCCATGGTCCGAGCAATCAGGGACATGGTGAAAGAAGACCTTGGATTTCAGACCTGGCTCCTCAAACCAAGGGACCAGGTTGCTGATGATAGCGAGCGCAGTTGCCTGCGAAGAGTGGAGGTCCGGGTCTGTGGCGTGCCGAATGGCGTTAACAGAGTCGGTGAAGATGTGGATTTCTTCCAGTTGGGATAGGCCCCCTAGCAGAGTGACCAGGTTGGAGAACCCGTGTCCTATAGCTAAAGTTTTAGTGTCGTCAGAGACTGCGAGGCCACCAGCTGCCCAGTCTTTGTTGATGGAGTACCCCATGTGCCAGGTTTCCCAAGCTGCAACAGCTTGATGGCCCGACACAAGGGAGGGAACAGCAGTGTCGGTAACAATGACAGCGGACTTGTTAGAGCAGATGTTGGCATCGAACACCTTGTTAAGGGTTGCGAGGCGTAACTTCCTGGCTTCGGCATGCTCCTTAGCAGTTTTGCCGTGGATAAGAGTTATGTCGTGGATGATGCGGTCAGGAAATCGGTCGAGGACGCGTTTTCCTGGCTCGTTGTAGTTATTAAAGGGTGATAGGGGGACAGTCACATTTGCACGGTATGCCCAGATATCGACGAGGGGGGATTTAAGATTGTACATAAATTCCGGGGAGAACCATGGTCGTTTTGAGGGATCTTCCTCATCGCAGACCATGACAGTCATGTGCCGTGGTGCAAGAGAGTGCATACAGACACGGTTTCTGCAGGAGAGCTTCTTTAGGTGCAGGTGCACCGGAGGCAGGCCGGCAAGAGATTCGACCGCCCCTGTGGGGGTGGTACGGAAGGCTCCCAGGATCCACAGGGCTGCACGCCTCTGTGCTCTGGAGATAGACTTGATGACCCCCTTATTTCGGGCGCCATCGAAGTTCCATAGATTGGCCCCATATAGAGCGATCGGTAGAATACACGATCGGTATAGGGTGCATTTGTGTTTGGGTGTGAGTCCTCGGACTGAGTTTCCCAGTGATAATAAGGCTCCCATTGCGGAGAATGCCTTAGTGGCGTACTGTTTTGCATGCTCAGTGAAGAGGAGCTTACGGTCGAAGAAGAACCCCAGGTACCTCCAGAAGGTCTTGGGGACAAGAGGGGAGTCACCTGTGAAGGGCGCATATCCTAGGTCAACCGGAGGGTCGTCGTCGCCATTCTTCCTGGAAAAATGGAACACCTCCGATTTAGAATATTTGAGGACAAGCCCAAGGGCTGTAGTCAGTTCAAACAGACATTTGTATGCCTTCTTTAGTTTGGCGAGGTTGTCTTTCCACGTTTCAGACTGGACTATAATGGTCCTGTCATCTACATAGGAAATGAGGCTAGCCTGCGATTGTTCTGCGTGAAATGCGTACATCAGCGGGGCGAGATATATGGATGAGAGCACAGGGGAGAGGGCAGAGCCCTGACCTACGCCGATGTCCACAGAGAAGAGGTCTGAGAGGTCGTCCTCCCAGGCGTATTGAGTCTGTCTCCCTATTAGGTAGTTGGAGAAGAAGTCCACAACAGTGTCGGGGAACCCCATCCTATCTAATATGAGCGCGATAACTGAGTGATTTAGAGAGGGAAAGTATTGTGCCAAGTCAATGGCGACAACACTGGTCTTGAGTTCCCTTGACCACCCCGCACAGATGAGGTGGGTGAGGAATTGACCGGCATCTTCAGTGGAGTTCTGGCGAACCCCACCGAATTGTCCTGGGTGTAGCAGACCGTAGCGGGCGAGTTCCCATTGCAGTCTGTTAGCGATAGCTTTCTCAAATAGTTTGCCCAGGGTGTTTAGAAGCACGATGGGGTGAAACGCTTTGGGAACGTCATACGCCAGCTTATTCGGTTTGGGAATAATAACGGTCGTTGAGATTTTGAATGTGTCGGGCCAAAACCCTGCCAAGAGGCAAGCGTTCAGGATCCAGATGAACAGCTTCAAGATATGCTCATGTGCGATCAGGCACTTGAGGTGGGACCATGTAAGATGATCTGGGCCAGGGGCAGACCAGCTGGAACAGCCGGCCAGAGCCTGGAGGACCTCTTGCGATGAGAATGGAACCCAAGCCCTTTTGGGTTGAGGTTTAAGAGCATTGCGCAATCTGTCAGGGTCAACAGGGCGCGCTTCGGCAGACTGAAAAGACTTATGAAATGCCTCACAAGTCTCGGAAGTCGTGGAGCAGGTCTCGCCTTCAAAAGTAATAGCCTCAGGAGAGGCATTCTTTCGTGGGCCGACCCAGGAGGTAAGGTCCCAGGGACGCTTATTTTTGTTGGATACTTCGTCAATTTTCTTATCAAAGAAGTTCCGCTTGGCGGTGCGAATGATTTTGTGCATGTCGCGCCAGTCTTGGTCTGTCTTATCTGAGTTGGAGTAGGTGCGCCACCCGGCCTTGCAGCACATACTCAACCTACACTGTATTGTAATATATGGTAAATTACGGAAGCAGCGAATTCGCCACGGCGAATGGCGACACAACAAACTCTATGCCCCCGGCGACAAACTCAATGCAGCCGGCGACAATCCCAACGCAGCCGGCGACAGTCAATGCAGCTGGCGACAAACTCAATGTGGCCAGCGACAACGTCAATGTGGCCGGCGACAAACTCTATGCCCCCGGCGACAAACTCAATGCAGCCGGCGACAAACTCATCTGTATATAGTATAATGTAATAACAATGGTACCCCGCTATAGGCATATCACTCTGCACCCTCGCTCTCCGATGACCCAGTATCACTCGAACTGCCAGGGACACGCATATCAGCTAAATCTTCAGCGGTCCAAGGGCGGCGTTGGAATTGAGCCCCAGGGGCATGGGCAAAGAGCCCCGGCGAACGAGTGAGAGGGGGGGGTCCAGTTGGCTCACTATCAGAGACATCGGAGTCGACACCTTCAAGTGCGCTGGCGACGTTGGCGGCAGTAGGTGCGTTGGTGACGGATCCACTGCTGTCGCTGTCGTTGTCAGTTTCGCCGTCAGGTTCGCCGTCGCCGTGATTGTCGCCGTCACTGTCGCCGTTATGGGTGCCGTCAGTTTCGTTGCTGCCATCAGCCTCGTCATCGGCTTCATCGGAATCCTCAAGAGCCGCCAGTGCATTGTCAAATAGTGTTGAAGGTGGGGGCCCGCTCTGGTCATCCTCTATGTCACTCTCCTCCTCCTCTAGGACGTTCATGACAACGTCCAGAGTCTGATGATAGATCCCGGCGGAAGAAGTGACCGGGGAATCAATGGACAGTGAACGCCTTATTGGCGCAACAGGCTTCGGCGAAGGGTGGCACGGTGAAGACAGTGAAGACAGTGAAGACGGCAAAGACGGCAAAGATGGCGAAGGTTTTGACAGCGAAGGGTCGGCCAGCGAATGTTGGGATGGCGAGTCAGTGTCACTCATATCCTCCAGTGTCTGCATGACAAGGTGGAGAGGAATATCGCCCGCAGAGGTCGCTTGTTCATCACTGATATCGCCCATGATAATGTCGACAACCTCCTGGTGATCGGCAACAGGCGATGTGGAGGTGGCCGGAGTTTGAGTTGGGGGTGACCTCGGGATTGGAGTGAAAATCGGTGAGTCACACTTGGCATCGAGAGCGGTGAGGGAAGGGGCAGGAAGAAAAGCAGCAGCGGAGTTGTCACCTGCCCCATGTGGCAGGTTGTCTGCCGGCGTGGCCGTGTGGGCTCGGCGAAGGGGGTACTCTCTGAAATGGTGGGGAATATCGAGGGTGCCGAGGTCGGTGATGAGAGATGGCGAGGCAGTGGAATGGCGACCAATCATGTCCAAGAAGGGGGCTTCTCCTGGGCCATCAGAGTTGTTACCTGCAAAACCGCCGTCGGCTAGGGACTCGTCATATTCAGAATGTGGCAGCTGGTACTGGTTTTCTGCTGCTCTCACCAGCTTCCTGATGTCGTCAACTTCGAGATCGACGCCCCAGGTCCACTTCAGGCTGGGGTGCTGCTGGTATCGGTCGCGTTCAGCCGCTGCAGTCTCCTGGATCATGGTGGCCAGATCCTGGAGGGTGACTTTCTTGCTCCTCGGCCTACCTTTCCGTTGTGTTTGAGCAGTGGTTGATTTGCGCATCGGCTGTGAGGATGAGGGTTGGGGAGTGGCCGCCGGCGAACCGGCGCGATTGCCAATGGTTGCCGATGGCTGATATGGTGGTCCTGCAATGTGTCCCCTTGCAGGATCCAGGGATTCAAGAGTCATGGCATGCTCATAGAGCATGTTGAAACCACTAGCACGACGGATGGCCAAGTGCAACACATTCGCCGATGCTGTTTCCTGAGCATGAAGCCTGTTCGCCACCGCTTGGAGTTGGTGAGAGGCGTCAAGGGCCACGGCGCGGTACCCCGCCACTGCTTGAGAGTTCAGAGAGATATGGGGAGGGGGAATTGATGGATAGTCGGCAAGAGAGTGACCGGCGAATGGACCAGCGAATGGACCGGCGAATGGACCGGCGACAGTCTCGCCGCCCGGCGGGTGACCAAGCATGCCGTGGTGGACTTCGAGACACTGGGTGAGCATGTCGACATCCAAAATCTGCTGGGGGCGCTCTGGGTGGTTCCACCAGTCGAGGTGGTAGTGCGGCACAATGCCAAATTCTTGCGTCGGGTGGGAGCTCCCATCAAGCACGGCTGACCAAGGAAAATGGGGATGAGCGTCGTTTCCATATCCACCCAGATCGGTGAACGACAGTGTGCAAGTGATGATTGGAATGTCTATTGGCACTCCAGCACTTGCTGCCAGGCCGACAAAGCGCATCGACACGGCCTATGATATGTGAGTATACAGATTATTTAATTGGCACATCAGCTTACCAATTCCGAGGCAAGTATATCCTTCATCCACCCATGCTGATTCGCCGGCGCCCACTGGATACCGAGCAAAGCGGCACAGAAGCGTGACTCACAGTATGCAACTACTGTATTTGGATCGGGACGAGGAGGAGCAGTCATAAACAAAGTTGAGGTGGAGGAAGAGGGCATTGTAGTTGCAATAGACTGTGGATGAGAAGATGGCGGTAAATGTGACAGATAACAATGTGCTTATGCCATGTGTCACATCGTTACACATTACATGCATGTTTTTTTTCCTCATGTTATGTGTAAATGTGGAAACACTACTCAATTATCCGCACATATGACCTTGTAGTACCCGCAAATTCATCTTCAGCGTCTGTCACAAGGATCTGCCACATCGCCGCCTTTCTCGCTGCATGTGCCATGAGTCCCGGCGAAGCGGCGACTTGTCGCCGGCCGTCCCAAATGTCCCATTGATGGATAAAATATCGGGTCGTCCAACCCATCTCATATTGGACGAGGATGACTTCCTCCTCCCAGCGGTGGCTTCGTGCTCGTGCATGTAACCAATGAACACGTTGGACTAAAAGGCAATCAGAAGATCCATGGCGACAATACACGGGGACTAACATTCTAGCATGGCCGCCGGCGACGTAGGATTGATACCCAGTTGCATCTGCCATATCCAGGACAGGCGTAGAGTTGTTGAACCCTGGATGTTGGGATCCAGAACAGCCGTGCTGCACTTCAGGTCGTCTCGGCTTAAAACCCGAAATCTCGCCATGACGTCCGGCGAAGCTTGCAGCCGGCTGAGGGCCGCCCTGCATCGTGTATATACTCGAGAATGGAAAGAAATCTGCTGATTCAGCTTGATGATCGCGGCTCGAGCTCGAGTTTTGACACTTTTCTGGGGTGCTACTTGGATGACATGGGAGTAGTGAAAGGATTTGTCGGCGATGATGGTGCCTGGGATGTGAGATTATCTTGAAGATGTTCAATCTGTTTTGCATCTTCAGGCCAAGGGTTCTTTTTCCAATGCCGGAGACGGTCCTCTAACTCAATCCTGCCCAGAAATCAGAAGGATTACGAGTGAGTGACACATAAAACACGCACTGTTTCTCCTCGATATTGAGGGCCATTCTTATCCATTCTTCCACCGGGGTGTGCACCTCGCTTGGCATTATATCGACAGGCTCCTCGGGCTCGGTTGTATGAGTATGTAGAATATCCATTGCCATGACATCGGCGAGGCGATGTGCTTCAGCAGCTTTAATTTCTGTCTCCCAGTTGTTCACATGATCATGGGTGATTGCCGTAATCACTAAAGCAATATATGTCCAATGGGTTCCATCGAGGATGTTTCTTGAATAATTCCACGTCCCACCACCCATGTCTGACTTTGTGCCACAAAGGAAGCCTCGAGCCGACTGTCAGTACACGGCAGAGGAGTGAGCCACCTTTCAACATTTCAAGCATGAGTACCGCTCTGCAACATCCTCAGCAGCACGCCGCGAGATCGTAACTTCAATCTTGCTCCCACTGCTCAACTACTGGACACAGAATGGGGATGTTCCAATAGAACCAAAGGAAGTGAAGGAGCGGACTGAGGTATGAGTTGGACTATATATGTGTGTTGCAGGATTAATTAACCATAGTACAGAGACTTGCAAAGTGGCTCCGGAACAACTGGAGACCATTTGTGACCACAAGGGGGCAACATGATCGCAAGGTGAGTAGACTGGAGGTTGTGTGGCAGGTGAAGGGGAATGAGGTAAAGGAGGAAATGAAGAGGATGCTTGGTGTGGAGAATCTGAATCTTGCACTCCGAGCACATTTTGGACAGAGGTTGAGTGCCGCAAAAAATATTTATGAAGCCATGGATGCTGAGGGTAAGAAGGAAATCCAAATTCTAGTGGACCAGCATCAGGAACAAGGTAATCCTCCTGAGGTACAGCGCCGGTAAGTCTTCGCTGATTGCAGTGTACACACCTAACCATGACGACAGGCTAGCAAAGTCCAAGGCAACCCCGAGAGTGGAGGATTTCTCCACAAAGTGTTGGCATGAGATGGGTGTAGTGACAATGACATTCTATGGGTACCCGAGAGAGGATGGGAAATACAGAATAATGTGGTGCGTCATGTTCGCCGGTCGGCGACCGTTTACAAAACTGGCTAACTGGCTAAAGTCATGAGGACTCAGCGGGACTGATGGGTAAAAAGGCACCGTCATTTGTGGAGAGCAAGGCCACCGTGGTGAATGAGATGTGCCGTTTTTTTGGGGAGTATGTTAAGGGCCTCAAACATGTGCCGGATGCTGGAAGACTGACTCCGGCGAATGGAAGACTGACGCCGGCGAATGGAAGACTGACGCCAGCGAATGACAGACTGACTCCGGCGAATGCAACTGATCAGCTGGCCGTCGCAGTGACAATAGCCCTTTCGCCGAATGGGTTTCCCCTCGTTCCCGATGTCTCTTTTGGAACAATGACCAAGGGTCAGCTCGAGCACTTACTACGCGAGTTCTTGTCCAAACACTACTGTAAGCGAGTTTGTTCTCAATCGAGTGCTGCTGATTGGAAGTATGACAGCTCTTGCGTCGGCTGGCCGTATCAACCATGTGCCATTTGGGACTCTGGCAGCTAACACGCGACTCTTGGTGGCAGCTGAATACCTCCCACAGGGGTTCACTATCAAGGATCCACGAAACCTGCACAAGAAGGAGATTGAGGCCTTTTTTGAACACATCATATCAAGGCAGGATCGACATGGTGCAGGCAAGGCATTTCGCTTCAAGAAGATTGTCGACAAGGACAGACACGAGGTGGAAAGCCAATACCCCATACTAGCAGAAGCTCAAAGGGGACGGCGAAGGCAGAGCCGATCAGCAAGGAATGGCCTGCTTGCTGTCCCAGATCAGCGCCATCGCAATAGCGTCTCACAGGGGAGCGGAAGTCATCACGCGTCTGATACAGAATGGCCCAGTGGAGGTGAGGGGACGGCGAGCAGTCATATAGCCACCGGCGACATTCGCCGTGTTTGCCCCATTGTCGCCGAGGGCAACTTCGCTGATGATCCATTTGCCATCAGGAATGTCGCCGAAGGACCTTTCGCCGAAGAACATTTTACCGAAGGTGTCGCCAGTGACGGATATGTGACTGTAGGTCAAATGCAAATGAATGAACTCGTTCTACAGGGCATGATGGTCATGGCGCCGATCAATGGCCCACTGGATGGTGACCCACAGTATAGTGTCCCAGCCTCTGCCGTATGAGCTTTGATGTTGAATCGAGCAAACGTCTCAGTGATTGATCCAACATTGATTACACCAAATGGTAGGATATTCGTGTTTCTGATTTTGAATTATCCCCATGCTAATAACTGATTCAGATCACTCAAATGGCCTTCGCTGTTCCAAACGACAAAAGTAGTATTGCCTTTCATACAATACTTACATGACAAGCAATAAGGAAATCGTAAAACAAATGAAAGCGAGTTGAATGGATATGTGAATAAAAAATAAAAAATTCGTCGGCCGTGTTCAAGCGTGAGACCGCTTTCCCCCAGTCGTGCTGCTGTCATCCCCACCCTTGCACTTTCGTCCACGTTTCCCCTCAGATGACGCTGTACTGCCTGATGCAGATGGCAAACATGAGTGGTCGCTTAGCCGAGGACTTCGCCGAAGCACATCGGCAGGCAAGGCGGCGAGGGTCACCGGACAAGTGTCAGTGGTGTCGGGCACATCCTCTTCCGTCACAGATTCCTCCTCTGCGACGACAGCCATAGGACTTGCAGGTGGGGGGGGGGATGAGTTGCACCGTGCCTTGCGCCGTCTCCTGGGATGTCGTTGGTGTCGGCGTGATAAGGTTGACTGCAGGGGGGGCGACGACAGGGTGGGAGACTGCAGGAGGGGTGACGACAGGGTGTGTGACGGGGTGGGAGGCAGTGGTGATGGTGGCAGTGGCAGTGGTGGTGGTAGTGGTGGTGGCAGTGACAGCTGGGGGCGACGGCGAGGGAGAGTCATCCCGGCGACTGACCGGCGAAGGAAGCGGCGTAGGGGTTGTCCGGCAGATGACCACCGGCAAATGGCACTCGCCGAGATGGGCCAGGCGTGGCCCCAGAACCTTCGGCAAAGGGCTCGGCAAAGGACCTGGCAAAGGGCTCGGCGAGGGACCCGGCGAAGGATCCGGCGAAGGGTGGTCGGCGCGAGGCGCAAGGGGTCAATGACGGCGGGTCACTCATCGTCGATGGCCGTCGCAGGGGCGAATCTTGCCATGCACCCCTGTCCTGCTGCCACCCCCCCATCTTGTAGTGCTCAGGGTCCATCCCCTCGGGGTCCGCAGGCCAGAGGCGCTCTATGTTGACTTCTGGTGGTGGGGGAAGGTAGGGTCGCCAGTACTCGCGGTCGTCGTGGGCGGGACGGCGGTCGAAACCCAGGTAGTTCTCGATGTCCGTCAACCTGACGTTCAACCCCTCTAGTGTGTCCTCCATGTACAACAGGCGGGAGTACACATTCTCCTCCTGCATCACCAGCTGTGCATTTGCCCCCTCGAGGATCCGGTTGAAGCGGTTTGTGAGCTTGTTGATCTGCCCTTCGAGTTTGAAGAGGGCGCCACTCTGTGTATGGTATGCCCGCTGCGAGATGGTTCCCTGCTGGCAGAACCAGTCCACCAGGTATAGCTCCACTGCCAGGCCAGACTGCGTGAGATGATGTCCAAGAAATGATTCAGTATAATTACTCACGCGCATCCGTGAGGGCGGGGGGCAGCGTCGAACTCGCCGCTGGCGAAGTGTCACCCCTGGCTTCGCCGTCGCTGATGGGTCGTCGCCGGGAGGTGGTTGCTCCTGGGCCAGTCGCCACATCGCCATTCTTATCTTTGTCGTCCTCATCGTCACCGTCCACCTCTGTCTCTACCTCCACATATTCAGTCGCCTTCGTCGCCTTCTGCCGTGGTGCCTCCTTCGCCGGTTTCGCCTTTCGTGACGCACTGCGGCCCTCCATCTTGGTCTTCTTCTTTCTCTGAGGTGCCTCGCCACCAGTCAGGCATTTCCCCTTCAGCGTGTAGCAGGCATAACACGCTGCCGCAAACTTCTCCTTCTCACACGGCTGCGCCTTCAATTTGCACCTATCGCACGGGATGTCGTTGTATTCGCCGGTGTGGACAGGGGCTCGCCGAGCATAATTCCTGCAGCCTTGCGTTGTCTCACCTCGGGCTGGTGCCGGTTGCTCGTCCTCATCACTGCTTGAAGCCACGGTTGGCTTCGACCTCAGCGTCATCTTCGCAGGTGCGTCCTTCGCCACCTTTCCCGTTCCTGCCTTTGCTGCACCCACTATCTTCTTCGCCGGTTGCTTCGCCGTCGCCGTTGTTGTCGCTGTTTTCTCGTTTGCCATCATTATTGTTGTCGCCGTCGTTTTCGCCGTCGTCATTTTCGCTGTTGTCGTCGCCGTTATCTCCTTCACCGTTTCTGTCTTCTCCTTTGCCGTCGCCATCTTCTCCTTCGACAACTTGTCCACCTCCATCTCCTCTGACCCCCCGCGCCGGGCTTCCCCTGTCTCTCTTGATCGCCTGCCATTCCCCTCCCCCTCCTGTTCCTTCGCTGTTTCCTTTCCCTTCGCTGTTTCCTTTCCCTTCGCCGTGTCCTTTCCCTTCGCCATTTCTTTTCCCTTCGCCGGTTCTTTGCCCTTCGCCGTAAGGGGGCATGGTGTCGGACGTCCACCCGCAGCTCCTGTCGGCACATTGCTTGGCCCAGCCAATGGTGCAGTGACAGGGGCCGTTGCCTCTTGTACCCGCAGGCTGTCGAACATTGCCAGGGCGAGGCGTTGACCTTCCAGAAATCCGTCCTCTTTGCGCTTGTGGGCCCAGGACATGACGAACTGATTTATCCAGGCGAACCTGGCAAACGGTGCCGCCGGTTGCCCCGCCACTTCCTTGAACAATTTCAACTGTTCGTGAAATACGTTAGAATTGGGTCAATACAACGGCTCCGGGGGTTACTCACCAACTTTCCCTTCATCCCCTTTAACCCTTCAATGATGGTCCCATCAGCCATCCCCTTGCGAATGGTGGCGTCGAAACGGGCGAAGTCGGTGACAATGTCTTCGGTCTTGTGGGGAGTAGCGGACATCTTGAGGGCGGTGTTGTGGAAATGTGTTGGTAGTAGGTAGGTAGATGAGTTGGAAACGCGTGTAATTGCCGCTCGCCGTTGAATAAACGAAAAAAAACAAACTTTTATAACATGTGACTACTTCTGCCCTGATCATTGTGATGATCGGCAACCTAATTCCCACCCGTCGCCTTCTTTTCTGCTACTCCTCATGTCTGCCCCATCCAACCAACCCCATCGCGATGTGCCGCCGGGCTATACGATAGGTACCACCCCGGATGGGCACGAGTATCTGGTGCCAAATTTCCTTGTCCCTGCCACGGATCTGGCCCTGAACATGGCAGAGATGTGGCGCTCTCTTGATGTTGAGCACGCCGCAGGAGGGGTGAGCTGTTCCCCATACCACCCACCACCACATTCCTTGACTCCATCCACCTCATGTGTGCGGATGAGCATCGTCGCCGATATTTGTTGGCCGACAAGTTGTCGCCGGTCATTCGCCGATGCTCTTCGCCGATGCTCTTCACCGGTTATTCGCCGTGCAGTGTTCGCCGGTCTTTTCGCTGAGCAGCCTTTTGCTATGTTTCGCCGATCAGCGGTCTTATTCATCCGGCTGACCTCCTTGCTCCTCAGCCCCTTTCTATGGAAGCCCTGTCTTCAGGCCTCATCAACCAGGGTACTGTCCCAGCACCCGCTGTACCAGTATGTCATTTCCCTCCCCTGTGTGTTTCGCTCTCACCGCTTTCTATAGGGTTTGAGCCATAGAGAACTTCTCGCGCTTCATGCGGAGGTCAAAGCCCTCCAGGCACAGCTGGGCATCAGCTACAAGGATGCTGCACACCGTCTGTACCATGCAGAGGTACACAGGATCCACACCCTTGACACTTCCCGGCGCCAGGCGGCTGACACCCGGCGAATGGTTGATGAGATGGTCAGCGACAATATCGCCGACAGGATCATCAATATAGATATATAGATCGTGGGGCAATGCAGGAACAAGATGGGGAGGGTGCGGGTGGGCGGTTGGGCGATGGGGAATAGGTACATTAGGGGTTGCAATGTAAAATAGGATAACGTGAAACACCTCCTGGTTTGTAACAGATGACTGTTGTCGCCGGCTTGATTCCTCGCCGACATCCTTTCGACATCCTTTCACCAACATTCTTTCGCCGCCCTTCCTTTCGCCGGTAAACCTTTTCGCCGGTCCTTCCTTTCGCCGGTGACCATCGTTTCGCCGACCATCATTTCGCCGGTACGTGTTCGCCGTGTCGCCGGTCTCAGGACATGTCTTGTGCCGGCGACATGTCCAGGCGAGATCAATGTCTCATGCCGCGACGGACTACTCCATCAAGATGACAACGGCAATCCTGGTGTCGGCCGCATTGAGGGCCGCATTGAGTGTTGTCGCCGGCCACCTTTCGCTGGTCCTTTTCAACCTTTTCGCCGGTGACCATTGAGTTTTTTCGCCGGCCACGTTTCATTTGAGGGTCGCCGGCTGGATTGACCTGTTGTCGCCGGCTGGATTGACATCGTCACCGGCCAACATTTGACTGTCGATTGATGTGTTGTCGCCGGCCACATTTCATTTGACTGTCGTCGGCCGATTGTTGTCGCCGGCTGCATTGACTGTCGCTGGCTGCATTGAGTTTGTTGCCGGGGGCATAGAGTTTGTTGCCGGCCGCATTGACTTGTCGCTGGCCACATTTCATTCTGTCGCCGCCCGCCGTGGCGAATTCGCTGGTGCTCTAGCGAATTCGCTGCTTCCGTAATTTACCATACAGTGTATGCGTTCGCTAGACCGTATATTACAATACAGTGTAGGTTGACTACCTGCTTGCAGTCCTTATCCCACCAACCCTTTGACCGGAACGAGTCCCGGGGAGAGCGAGAGAATTCGGTCCACTCAGCCAGGATGAGCTCCTGAACCTTCTGGGTAATACTAGTGATGTCCTCCCTGGAGGCCGTGGCCGGAATAGGGATGGAGGATATGGATTCCGTAAGTGCAGACAGGAAATGAGTTTCCTCTTCTGAGTCTGGGACTATATGGTAGTGTTCCTTCGCATTAATGAGGGGGGATCTGAGGAGGGTGACGATCGAGCGGTGGTCTGACTCGTCAGGGCTCCCAAGTTTAATGATCAAGTCTTTGTCCATATTAGGGAGGAAGACCAGATCGATGATGGACGGGGCATTGTTATTCTTAGGAAAGTGGGTGAACCCAGTCCTATGATGAACAAGACCATGTGAGAATGCGAAGTCTGAGAGGAGAGACGCATTATGGTTGTGGCGCATCACTTCAGGGTCCCATAACGGTGAGGGGCAATTAAAATCGCCACCTATGTACCGTATAGGAGGAAGGGATGTTCCAAGAGTGGCAAGGACATGTATGGCTGTGCCCTGCATGTCCGAGTAGGCATTAATCAAGTTAATCTGACCCTCAGGAACAGACATTGAAAGGAGATTGACATCCCGGTGGCGGATAATGTCTGAGCGAAGTTTAGGTTTCATGGCAGAGCCACCTGTGGACATAAACAATGGCGCGGGGTCGCAGATCCTCATCCAGATTAGATGGGTCGAGGACAGGTTCCGAGTGGTGGAGGCACATCCAGTCAGGGTGGTTCGGCAGACCCACAAGGGGCTCGCCGTCTTTACTCATCATGGAGGTGACATGTCTTATGGTAGCCCAAGGGGGCTCTTGCACAAAGATGATGTTGAGGTTATCTTTTTGTTGCTCAAGCATCGTAAACAGGAGAACACTCTTTCGGTAGACGTTCTGGGAGCGAATACGCAAACCCTCATATTTATTCATAGTTGTACCTAACATACAGCTACGTCTGATTGAATGCGGCAATTGTCTCGGTCAGCTGGACGAGGACTGGGATTAGATTCAAAGAAGTGGGTGAAATCTGCACTTACGTTTGCTTCTTGATAACGGCACCAGATCCAATCAGGATTGAACCGGCTTTTCCAGTACTTGCATATGTGATCGTCTGTGTGGTGGCTACCTTTGCAGTTGATGCAGCGGCCTGCATGTTCACAGTCCTTCACATCTGGGGTGGGGGGAACTGGGGGGTTTGCCTTGGCGTTTCCGCGGCAGCAGGAGGTGAGGGCGCGGTGAAATTCAACGGTGTGGGGTTCACCGCAGATGGGGCAGAGTTTGCTTTTGAGAGGGCATATCCGAGCGTTGGACGGATGGCCGAATCGCCAGCAGCGGTTGCATTGAGGCACTCCAACGTGCTTCTCGGCGGGGTTTAGGACAAGTCGGTAGGGTCCATACATGAAGACCTTTCCGGCGAGGTTCTTGAGAACGAGACCCCCTCTGGAGTCCTCGACGTCGAACCAGATGGTCCCGGTGCTAGATGACAGGGAGTTTCTGGCGAGGTGGGGCTTAGAGTTCTCATAGTAGGAGAAATCACGGGCAAAGGGGGCAGACGACATGATGTCGGCGACCTGGCTCTCCAAAAGGGGAACGAGGCGGCCGGACTTCGGGTCACGTTGCAGGGTGAGGCCGTAGTATGGGAAGTCGCAAATTTTGAGGCTCAATTTGGAGGTGGGTACCTCAACTTGAAGCTCAGTGTCAGGGGCCGATTGAGCGCTAGCGTTAAGCTTGGACTCGAAAAGGCTTTGGAAGACTTTGAGGTCGTCCTCGTTGGGGACTTCATCAGTCGTCAGGGAGAGACCTCCCCGGTTTGACTCAACAGAAGTGACACGGATTGTCCTCTTTGCGTTGCCCAGATGGCCATTGATCTGGGTGAAGATAGTCTCCACCGCCCAAGGGAAGGGGGGGCAGGTGTAAACGGAGATGGACTTGCGGGACCGACCTGATGTGGTGAAACACTTCTGCTTCTTTCGGCAGGCCTGAGAAGCAGAAGGCAAGGAGGGCCTGATAGCAGCCGTAGCTTGCTGTAAGGCAATAGTGGTGGTGGCGGGGAACGTCTTGGCCATGGCGACCAGGGTTTCCTGTTGCGACTCAGCAGCGGATTTGCGTTTTCTAGACGCAGTGGTCCAGGGTTGGGCTGCAGCTACGATGGCGGGCAGGGGAGCCCACGCTGAGCCTGCAAGGCCAGAGGGTTGACGCTTCGCCAGGGGCGGAGGGACAGGGCAGGACAGGAGTTTGGCCTTCTCGCGAGCGAGGTGGCCGGACGCTCCAGCTGACGCAGACATGTGTGGTGTGGGTTTAGCTGTCTTCTTGAAGGAAGGTAGCTTCTTAGGGGGCGGCGGAGGTTTGGGATCCTTTGCTGCGATGATGTTTTCGGGGGCTGATGTGAACACCAACACCCCAGGGATCTTGACAAGGCGATCGATTAAGATGCCCAGTCCAGTGAGACAAACACCGGAGGGGTCATCCCCTGCAGCATATTCGGTGAGCACTCCGACATCTGCAAGAGTGTGGATGAGGGAGGCTGTAGCAGTGCAAAGCTGGTTTGCAGTGTTTTGGTCAACAGACCGGTGTTGGGATGCGGTCCAAGTGACCAGATCCCGGGCGGAGGCGACAGAGGCAAGGGCGGCGTTGAAGTCAGACGTCAGCGTGTCCGTGGTGCCTTGCAACATGCAGGGGCCCACATGTTCTCTGTTGTAGCCTAGGGTTTCCGGCATGCTGGGGGCTTTGACGGTCAGAGGATTGTCGATGCGAGCGGCAGGGGCAGGGGAGGGGGGGCGATCCGGGCTGTCGGAGTCGTCTGAGGAGGGGGATAGAGGGCGAGGGGTAGCAGATCCAGCAGATCCCATGGAGATGTTGCTGTCTTGGGGAGAGGGCGGACGGGCAGAGGGCGCCTTTTTCTTGTATCGGCCACCAGGGGGGCCGACAGGAGCAAGGGCAGATGGAGGTGTCGCAGCGGCCATGGCGGCTACTGTGGATGCGGTGGAGTATGGACCTGTCATGGTGGAGGCACCCACAGGGACAGTGGGGGCTGCAGACCAGTCAGATTTCTGAGATGTGGACGACCTCGTTTGAGGAGGGGGTCTCGGGTTATCGGAGGGGATCGCAGCCGATTTGGGGATCGGCTTTGGGCCCATATTGCAGTGAGTTGAGTGTTTCGCCTAGGAGAGCGATAGCAAGAGGATCGGAGGGTACGATGGAGCAGGGGGGCTCAACAACGAGAGAGATTGCGACCAGGATGTGGCTGTGCACATCGTGGTAACAAGTCAAGAAGCGGTGGCAGTTATGGAAGCACTGAAAGATTGGAGACACTATCTGCTTGAAGCCAGGGAACCCTTTGAGATCTTAACTGATCACAAGAACCTGGAGTATTTCCACTGTCCTCAGGACCTAAATCAACGACAAAGGTGCTGGAAGATGAAGTTACAAGACTATGACTTCGAATTATGGCATGTGCCTGGCAAAACAAATGCAAAAGCGGACATCCTGTCATGCCTACCCTGGTATGAAATGGAACTCGAACCACAAGACAGTGACCAAATGCTCAAGAAAGGACTATCCTTGAAACTGTTGGAATCAGAAGATGTGGTACAAATGGAGATGTTCACGGAGGAACAATTCTTTGAAGGGGGTGAAAATCTGATTCCATCAAGATTGGAAACCTCACAACCATCGAAAACCCATGGATCACACACATCAAGGCTTCGAACCGCATGGAGACAGAAGAAGCCCAGGGTCTAAAGAAGAATCCTCATTGGTACCAACAGAAGAACGGTATCACCTATGCAGACGAATGAGTCTATGTTCCACCAGACCCACAACTGTGTCAAGAATTGATGTTTGAGTCACACGATGCACCAGTGGCTGGACATCTAGGACAGTATCGGACGCATGAACTCCTCACTCATACCTACTGGTGGCCTACCATCCTGCATGATGTAAAGAAGTACGTGAAGGGTTGTGACACCTGTCAATGCAACAAGATCAACAGACAGAAACGACATGCTCCGCTACACCCCCATGCAGCACCAAGTCATCCATGGGAAGACATAGGGATTGACGTTGTGGGACCGATACCAGAGTCAGATGGAAAGAATGCGATTCTGGTCATTATAGATAGACATTCGAAGATGCTCCATCTCATTCCAACAACCATGGAATTATCGGCAGAAGGATTAGCCAAGATCTATCGGGATCAGATATGGAAGCTTCATGGGATCCCCAAGAAGATCATCAGTGACAGAGGACCACATTTTGCTGTGAGTTCATGGAGATACTTTGCCGCATGTTAGGGATCAAAAGAAATTTGCCACCGCATACCATCCACAGACTGATGGACAAGCTGAATGATCGCATCAGGAAACACAAGTGTTCTTACGAAACTTTGTCAACCATCTACAAGATGACTGGGCTGAATGGAGCACAATTGCTGAGTTCCAATACAATGACAAAGAACATCAGGTGACGAAGCACACACCATTCTACCTCAACTATGGTTTATATCCTTGGAGGGGAGAATTTGTGTTGGAAGACACCAACCCGGCTGCCAATGACTTCTTGGAAAAACTCAAACAAGCAAGAGAAGAAGCCAATGCAGCGCTGAAACAGACACAGGATCAGATGAAGAAGACAGTTGACACACGACAGAGTCCATCTCAGAACTACCGCATTGGAGACAAGGTGTGGCAACACTGGCAGCAGGGTTGGAAGGCACCCATGGTGATTACCAGGGTGTCTGGGGTGTCCATAATGGCCATTGTATGAGAGAAGGAGCTGTTGGACATGAGAAGGAGCCATTGGGCATGAGAGGAGGCAGTAAGGGATGAGAGGCAGCTGTAGGGGACGAGAGGGAGCCTTTAGGCACAAGAGGGAGCTGTTGGTAGTGTTTAAAGGTTCAGTCTTCGTGAACTGGTTTTGGGTTGAGACTGGACCAAACTGAACTGGGAAAGACCGAGACTGCCAGTCTCAGTCTTTAAGGTTTTCAAGCACAACCAGTTTTTGGTTTTTCTCTGAATTTAGAGTTTAAAAGACTGGCCAAAGACCAGTTTTTGCACAGAAAAATCCAAGCAACTGAAATCCATGTCATGAAATAGCTGACTACAAAATATTTGCCACTGACAAGAATTGAACTCTCAATCTCTTTAATAACACAATGTTAAACTGACAACATAATCAACTGAGCCACAGAGCTGTGATATTTGTTGCTCACAATCACTCCACATATCCCACTTTTCCACTGCCCAAGTAGGCAAAAAGATTTTTTTTTTCACAAAAGGTGTGCACATGTGCACCCTCGCCCTTGATCACAAGTAGACAGATTATGAATAAAATCTATAAATATATTCAGACCTTTTCGGCATGTGTGCCCCTCATTGCAGAGTCAGCAATGGGTGGATCACCATGGATGTGTTGGTTCAACGTTGGATGACATGTGACACGTGCATGCAGCAAACATGTCAAACACATGTAAACAAATCCCCCAAGACATTGCACATCTGCTTATTATGTCTCTTTGAACAGTCCCTTTCACTACCTGGTCTTTCCCCCATCCTCGCTTCCTCTATATCTTCGGAACTGCTGCACCGTTCAACCTCTCCCAGGTTTCGTTCGAAAGCCCTCGCCTCGCGCTTTCCGGCCATATATGAGTTTACCCCATTCCGCGCCACGATTGCGACGCCATTCGCATTTTTGTGCCGCTCTGCGGCCCCTTCGTATTCTGGCCATATCTCGCGATCCGTGGCGCCGATTACCTTGCCGTTTGGTCCGTTCGAAAGCCCTCGTTGAGAGCTCTCCGAGAATACCCTGGTCCAGGCGATTCCGTCCAACGGTCACTTCGTTATTGCTGATTCTTGTCCCATCCCCCATCTCCCCTCTCCCTTCAATCCACCACCTCTTTCTCACCTCTATGGACCCTAATATGGTACCTTCCATGGTTTAGGAGTGGCTAGCAGTGTCTTTTGACTACCCCTTCTCCCCATTCTCCTTGTGGATCTGGGACATGTGGAATATGTCTCAGAAGATCTGACTTTGACCTGCGCATGCATTGGTGTGCTCCTGGAGATTTTGACCCCACTTCGCCTTCACTCACTTCATTTCCGACACCGACTCATGCTCGTTCCATCCGCGCCTCACCACCACTTTACATGCCTCCCTTAGGTCCATCCCTATGGATGGAGTAGGAGGCCTTGACTGGATTATTTGGTACGACCCCAGCTTTGGCTGGGTAGGAGCCCTTTGGTGTAATCTCAGCAACCATGTATCGCTCGCTCCCTGGTGGATCCATAGGTTCGCACTCAAGTCCTTCATTGGTCTCTGTAGTGTGGATCTCCCCTCCGTTTCTATGCTCTGATATGGACCTGGTATGTTTTCTTACATATACACTTCTATATCCTTCTTTTCTTTCTATGGGGCTTTTTTCTTTGGATGAGATTGTGATACAATCTGAAAAGGGGGTATGTAATGGATGTGCTAGATATCATTGCTTACATATAGCCCAGCCACTTCCTTAGCTTTCTCCTTGTCTACCTAGTGTTTTGAAGTCCAGTCTCAAAGACCTAGAACTGGACCAGAACCAGATTGGTAAAGACTGGTGAGAAACTGGACTGCAGTCTCAAGTTTCAGATTTTTGAGGATTGACCAGTCTCAGGTTCTTCAAATTTTGGAAAAAAAGAAGACTGGTTCAACACCAGTCTTGATTTGAGACTCAAAAAATGTAAACTGGTCATAGGTTCACACAGGTTCATACAGGTTCACATAGATTTTGTTCATCAAAGCTTCTATAAAATGTTTTGAAATGTGTTATAAATGATATTTTGAAATAGTTTTAATAAATTGGAAAATGACCAGTTTAAACCAGTTTGAACCAGTCCTGGTTTACTTTTTTGAGAAAGGAAAGACTGGTTCACCAGTCTTTGACCAGTCCAGTCCTGGTTTCAGTTTTTTGGAGAAACCACTCAACCAGTCTTGGTTCTAGGTTCTTAATTTTTTTGGGCAAAAAAGCAGACTGGACTGAACTTTCAAACACTATGTCTACCACTACGTTGTATCTGCCCTATCTCAACTATAGAATGGGTCTTATGCACTTGTGGGACTAAGGAAGCTCACCCCCATAACAAACTGTTACACGGCTGTTGGGCCTGAAGGAAGGGCGTTGCACACAAAGGGAGGGTGTTGGAGGTGTTGCGTGTGAAGGAAGGGCGGGGTGCCAGTAGACGCTGTTGGGCGCTAGAGGGGGCCGTTGGCCATGAAGGGATGCAGTTGGGTGTGAAATGGGGCATTAGACATGGGTCGTGGCAGTTGGGCACGAGGGGGGGCAGCTGCCACTTTTACTGAAATATGCACATTTTATTATTTCTAGCTTATCCAGGCATCTAAAAATTATACAAGGTGTTTCAGAAGGTGAATTCATATGTATTGATGAGTTCTATCACTTTAAACTATTATTAGATCATGAGGAAGGCACTGTATGTGCCTGTGCAATGCATTTTGCACATTGTTTACTATTATTTGGTGTAAAGTGTCGCATCCCTATATGCTCAAATCCGTGGTGAAATTTCATGAAATAAATACATATTGAGTGACATATAATGCCAGCATACCTAATTAATATAATAGAAACCATTACTTGTTACTGTGTAGACAAAATAAGCACATGTGCGATGTTTTTGGAGATTTGTTTACATGTATTTGACATGTTTGATGCATGCATCGTGCATCATCCAATGTTGATACATTGCTGACTCAGCAATGAGAGGCAGATACAGGTAGTCAACCTACACTGTATTGTAATTTACCGTCCAGCGAAGGCATACAGTGTATGGTAAATTACGGAAGCGGTGAATTTGCTACAACACCAGCAAATTTACCACAGCAAACAGCAAAATAATAATGTCACCAGCAAAGAAAAAATGTTGCCGGCGACAACATACAACAGATCGGCGAATAATTCACCAGCGAAAGACACCGCGGCAAAAAACTGGCAAAGGACTGGCGACAAACCGGCGACACAGCGACAGGCCATCGGCAAATTGATGACCCATCGGCAAAAGCAAGCCTTGAGTGTCGGCCACACTCCATATACAAAGAATGATGCTAACAACAGATCGGCGAATAATTCACCAGTGACAGACACCATGGCAAAAAACCGGCAAAAAACCGGCAAATGTTGGATGATGTGCAACACACACCCATCAAACATGTCAAATACATGTAAACAAATGTTGAAAGATATTGCACATCTCCTCATTATATCTACACAGGAACAAGTAATGTTTGCTACTATATCAGATGAGTAGGGGAGCATGTTGTATCATCAAGTATGTATTCATTTTAAGAAAATTAGCCACAGATTTAAAGTTATAGAGGTTCTATGGTCTGAACCAAATAATAGAAAACAATGCTAATGACAGATCAGCAAATAATTCACTGGAGAAAGACACCACAGCAAAAAACTGGCTGTGGTGACAATGTTCTTTTGCTGGTCAATGAGTCACCATGTCAACAGATATCTAGGGCGTGTGTGCAGTGCCAGCAAAGCTGTAGACACAGTTGAAAGTAAAACTTACCAGTATATCTGTTCTAATACACCATAGAAAGTCTCTCCCCACCACAGAACCATCTGGAGGTTCATTCCTGATTATGTGATGGAGAGTGTAAGGGCGACCTTACGATCCAAGACTCAAACTCAGATACTTGCAAGGGAGATCCGAAGATTAGATTGAGCAGTCTGATAAGTAATACAACACACACCTTGCAAGGGAGATCCGAAGAGAAAGTTCTAAGGATTCCCCTGCAAGCTAGCGAGATAAATAGTAAAATGAGATATGAAATAAAAGATAAAACGAGACATAGGAATGATGAGTAATGGTCGGGAGTAGGGATGGGGGATGAATGGAAACGAGATGAATGATAGTACCTGCGATCCGACGTGCGGAGTAGTGGATGGGGGCAGAGTCGTCGGATGCGGAGAGGTGGATAAGATGTCGGAGACAGCGGATACGATCGGAGGACGTCGGAGATGGTGGAATAGAAAGGAAAGGAAGAAAGGAAAGGAAAAGTGAAAAGTGAAAGTGGTTGCCCTTACATCACCCCCCCTTCAAGGCACGGCGTCTCGACGTGTCAGGCGAAACGAGTCGAATATCGCAGCGGAGATCCGACGCGGAGCTCCCGGATGACGTCGGTAGAAGTCGCGGACTAGGCGCGGAGCGTGGACATTGTCTTCTGCTTCCCAGGAATTCTCTTCGTAGCCATATCCCTTCCATTTGACCAAGAATTGAAGCTTGCCTCGATGCAGTCGGCTGTCCAAGAGGTTTTCAACATCATACTCCAATTCTTCTCCCACTACCGTCGGAGGCGGAGGAGAGCGGACTTGGCATCGGAAAGGGTCGTCGGGAACTAGTGAAAGTTTGACGACGTGGAATACTGGGTGAATGCGGGACATGGAAGGGGGAAGGCGAAGTTCGTAGGCATGTGTTCCGACAGGTCGGACCACTGGGAAAGGGCCTACGTACCGATGTGCAAGTTTTTTTGTGGGTCGGGTGGTTTTGAGGTCCGATGAGTCTAAAAAGACCTTGTCCCCCGGGCGGAATGTCGGAGTGGTGCTCCGATGCTGGTTGTAGTATCGCGCCATGTCGTCTTTTGCCTTTGTTAGTGCTGCGCGAGCCTCTTCCAGAGCGGACTTCATCCGCTCGCTGAAATCCGCTACCGCCTCGATTTCCGTCCGCTTCTCGCGAGGTTCGAATCCCATGCGTGGATGGCGGCCGGTGTCAATGTAGAACGGAGTTTGACGTGTCGATGCGTGAACATGGTTGTTGTATGCAAATTCAGCCATCGGAAGCCATTCGTCCCAATCGTCTTGACGTTCATTGACGAATAGGCGAAGATATTGTTCCAATCCTTGATTGACCCGCTCCGTCTGTCCGTCCGACTGCGGATGGTAGGCTGTCGAGGCAGCAATCTTAATGCCAAGTAGCCTATATAGTTCGCGCGTGAACTTGGCGACAAACTGTGGTCCGCGGTCGGAGACAATGGCCTCCGGTAGTCCGTGGAGTTTCCAGACGTTTTGAATATAGGAGCGTGCAGTCCCGAGTGCGGAGATGTCGGAGTGCGTCGGGATGAAGTGTCCCCGCTTCCCTACTGAGTCCACTACCACCATGATAGCGTCGTAGCCGTGGGCTTCTGGTAGTTCAGTAATGAAGTCGACACTGGTTACTTGCCACCGCTCCGTGGGGACCGGTAGTGGATTGAGCTCTCCGGAGGGCGGAGTGCGTCGGACCTTGGTGCGGAGGCATGAGTCGCATGTCTTGCAATATTGACCTATTAAACGAGACATGTGTGGCCACCAGTAATTGCGCGACACCAGTTCCAAGGTTTTCCACCGTCCCGGATGTCCGGCCACCGGAGTGTCGTGGTGTTGTGTGAGGATCCGATGACGCAGTTGGGGATTATTAGGAACATAGATACGATCCCTGAAGTAGAGCAAACCTTCCGCTTGCCTCCACTCCGCACTTCGGACGGACCCCGCTCCGACGGTCGGAAGGGATCTGACGACCTCCGCCACACTATCCTCCAGTAGCCCCTCTCGGATTCCCTGTCGGACCTGGCAGAGGACGTCGCGTTCTTCCCCTTGAACAGTTACCCCACGCATTGCTCGCACTGCAAACAATTCTGGTCGAAGAAGGATGATGTTTTCATTGTCCCGCGATCCGTCTCCGTGGTCCGCTCGTCGGGACAAAGCGTCGGACTTGCCCATTGACTTTCCAGGTCGATGGTGCATTTTAAAATCGAAACGAGCGAGGTATAAGGACCATCTAGCTTGTCGTCGATTTAGTTTTTGAGCTGTCATGAAGTACTCAAGATTTTTGTGGTCCGTCCAAATCTCCACTGTCTTCTCCGCTCCTTCAAGGAAGTGCCTCCACTCCTCTAATGCGCGGACCACTGCCAACATCTCCTTGTCATAGATCTCGTAGTTGCGTTCCACCGGACTGAGGCTTTTGGAATAGAATGCGACAGGGTGCCACTTACCGTCCTCTGTTGGTTGGGACAGTACTGCTCCGGTTGCAAAGTCCGAGCTATCCGCTTCTACCCGCCACTCCTTTCGATGATCAGCTAAGACCAGGATCGGAGCGGATGTAATCCTCCGCTTCAACTCCGCAAATGCGGACACTTCTCCCTCCCTCCAAGACCAGAGGTGCCCCTTCTTCGTGAGCTCGAAAAGAGGGCGCGCGATGTCCGAAAACCCTTCAATAAAACGGCGATAGAAGTTAGTGAACCCCAGAAAGGACTGTACTTCTCGGACGTTTGTCGGAGCAGGCCACTCCGCGACCCCCGCTACTTTCACCGGATCCATCTCTACGCGTCCTTGTTCAATAATAAGGCCTAAGTATTCAATGCGCGTTTGCTCAAACTCGCATTTCTCTGGTTTTAGATAGAGTTTGTGTTCGCAAAGTCGTTCCAGTACAATCCGTGTGACCCTCCGATGTTCCGCAAGGGTCTCCGTGAAGATGAGTATATCGTCAAGGTAAACACAAACTACACCTTCAGTGATAAGGTCCTGAAAGATCTCGTTCATCATAGTCTGGAATGTGGATGGACTATTAGTGAGGCCGAAGAACATCACCAATGGTTCATAGAGTCCGCGATTGGTCCGAAAAGCGGCCTTCCACTCGTCTCCGGGCTTTATCTGTACATTGTTGTAACCCCAGCGGATGTCGAGTTTGGTGAAGTATTGAGCGCGTTGAAGTTTATTGATCAGTTCGGATATGAGCGGAAGCGGATACTTGTTTTTGATAGTTTTGGAATTGAGTGACCGGTAGTCTTGTACAAGACGAAGGGAGCCATCCTTTTTCTTGATATAGAACACCGGAGATGCCATCGGAGACTTGGAAGGGCGGATCCGACCAGTTGCAAGGTTTTCCTCCAAAAACGCGTCGAGTTCTTTCTGTTCGTTCGGGGCGAGCGGATATACCTTACAACCCGCCGGAGAGGCGTCCGGAACAAGTTCAATGGCGTGGTCCCACGTCCGCTCTTCCGGTAAGGTGTCGAAAGAGGTCTTTGAGAATACGTCTTCGAAATCAAACAAGTGGTCTGTTACGGAATCGCGGAAAGATTTGGGTTTCTGGTTACTGAGGAAGGCCTCCGATAGACGTTGCGAGATATTGGATGAAGCGCGGATGAACTCCGCCTCCGCAGGTACTGTTCCGACAAAAAGGCGGTCTCCCTCCTCAAACTCATCCTCTTCCTCATCGTCTTCCGCTAACTCCTCCGTTTCTTCTCCTTCTGTGACATCCTCCACCCATGGGCCGCGTGGAGCCTCCTCCTCTAGACCGGACGTCGGAGTGGAACCCATCCGACAGGCTCGGATGCGGACTTGTTCGAACTTCCGCTCCTTCCGCTCTTGGGCTGCCTCCTGTTGGCATGTCCGACATCGTGCAGGACACCGGCTCATCTTCACTTCCCCTGAAGTCCAATCTACCTCGGGGTTGTGTTCTTTGAGCCAAGTGAAGCCTAACACGATTTCTTGTTTTCCCAAACTTGTGACTGCAAGCTGGGTCCGTTCCGAGTGATCCCGATAGCGGAGCACTACGTCCAACACCTCCGTTATTGCTCCGGCCTCATTCGGAGTTCCGTCGATGTTGTATACCGGAATTGCGCGTTGTAGTTTTCGAGTAGAGAGTCGGTGTTTCTCGACCAGAGTACGTTCAATAAACGATCCTGTTGCCCCACTGTCGAGTAAGGCCTTTTGTGATAGTATGTCTTTAGTGTCGGTAGTTTCGAGAACTATGTCTAGTTCGAGGGAATTGTCGGAGCGAGCGGCTGCGGCGAGAACATATTGTTTTGGAAGCCGCCGCTCCCACTTAGAGAAGCGGATGCGGATAGGGTTTGCGGAGTTGGGTGCGACTATAGGATCGTTTGCAGGCTTAGAGATGGAGGGTATAGGATCATATTGTTCCATAAATAAGGCAGCATAACGATTTTTAGTAGACAACGAGGGCGCACTGTTCACTCGTTGTGAGGAGGAAAATCCTCCTGTCCTCCCTCCGACTCCGCAGACTCCGTGGGCGGAACGGAGTTGCCTTCCGCCGCGTCCTTGACCACGAGTTGTTCCATGATAAACTCGTCTTGTTCCTCCATCGTCATGAATCGGACGTCGAAGCGAAGGGGGCATTCACGACTGAAGTGACCCGTTTTGTTACATCTGAAGCATGCATTGGCATTCTTGCCTTTGACGCGTGAAGTATCAATGTCCATTGCATTAGGGTCCCTTGTCGGCGGAGCGGTTGCGGATGCGAGCGGAGCTGGACGCGGAGTGAATGGAATGTAGGGGCGAGGGAATACTGAGGTGCCAGGTACTCTTGGTCCGACGACGTTGCGGAAGGCGGATGTGCGGGTCGGAGCAGTGGCTTTGAAGGCTTTGTTGGCAATTCTATTGTCGTCGTTGACTCGTGCTGCAGAGTACCACTCATCGGGGTTGTCGTCCGCAGGCCGTCCGTGGGTCAGGGTGGCGATCTCGTTCTGAATGTCGGAACGGAGACCATGGCGGAATTTGAGTACTATATTGGTATCCTCCTGATAGCCTGCTTTGTCAATGTAGTCTTTGAACTCGTCAATATAGGTCTCGACATCCCGTTGACCTTGATAATAGGATTCTCCTTCGAGGATCAGTCTCGCGTCCTGTTCCTCATTCTTCGGAGTGAACTCCGTTGTAAAGACGGCGCGGAAGTCCACCCAAGTCCGATAAGGCGGAGCACCGGTCCTCCGCTCTTGTCGGATAATGCGATCCGCAAAGCGTGCTGCGCGTCCACTCTTCATGAAAGATAAGGCCCAATAAATTTTAGCGTGGTCGTCTGCGAACTGTTCCGGAGCCAGCCCCATAAACAATTCACAGGAGTTTAGAAAGGTCCAGCCATTTGCGCGCGATCCGTTGAAGTCTGACGGATTGGCGGGTTTTGCTTGACGCACGCCCGGATTGGCCGGAGCGAGCGGAGCAGGTGGAGGTGCGGGTGCGGGAGCAGGTGGGATAGGTGGCGGAGCTGGGGCAGGAATTGCGTTGAAGGCGAGGAGGAGTTGGTCAAGTTGAGTAGAGATATCAGCGAGAGTTTGACGTTGTTCCTGGAACTCGTGCTCGAGCTGTTCAAGGCGATTGGGGTCGTCCATTACTATGCGCGGAGCAGAATCACCGGTTACGGAGAGGTAATTAGAAGAACTGGAAGGGGTGTGAGATGTATCGGAGTCGGACGCGGACGAAGCTACTCCGAAGCGCGGAATCGTGACAACGATGCAATCGGACCCGGTCCAATTAGATGAGAACTTTCTACTGTAAGGGCGACCTTACGATCCAAGACTCAAACTCAGATACTTGCAAGGGAGATCCGAAGATTAGATTGAGCAGTCTGATAAGTAATACAACACACACCTTGCAAGGGAGATCCGAAGAGAAAGTTCTAAGGATTCCCCTGCAAGCTAGCGAGATAAATAGTAAAATGAGATATGAAATAAAAGATAAAACGAGACATAGGAATGATGAGTAATGGTTGGGAGTAGGGATGGGGGATGAATGGAAACGAGATGAATGATAGTACCTGCGATCCGACGTGCGGAGTAGTGGATGGGGGCAGAGTCGTCGGATGCGGAGAGGCGGATAAGATGTCGGAGACAGCGGATACGATCGGAGGACGTCGGAGATGGTGGAATAGAAAGGAAAGGAAGAAAGGAAAGGAAAAGTGAAAAGTGAAAGTGGTTGCCCTTACAGAGAGGTGGGGAGCGGCTAGGCAAGCTCAGAGTGAGGCTCGACAAGAGGAGGAAGCAGGCACAACAGCGCATATCGATAGCTGATGGTCTCTCTACAACATGCAGAACATGCTATGTAGTCTACATCACGTGATTGTGTGGAGTCGGGCCAGAGGCCCTACTCCAGTGAGGATATGAATAAAGATATGCGGATACCATGTAGAAATAGAACATGGTGAAAAAAGCTGAAATGTATGTCCTCATCTTTGGCACAGATCATCATTTTATGCCTGTGGTGCAATCCGGGCACCTGTGTATGGCTATTCTCTAGTGTGAGTAGGTCTCAACGCATCAATAGTAAATGCTGTGATGTATAGATAGGTGTTAAAGTATCAGACAACTTGCACATCAAAAATGTCTATGTATTCATCATCTGGCATTATTATTGTATGGTCAATAAATCTATAGATGGTTGTATAGGGTGTATCAGATGTACATCTACTTGATACAAAAAGTTCCAAGAGAATCCATGCCATATGGGAGACTGGAGATAAGACTTTGTCCAAAATATGTCTCAGAATCCCATGTGCATAACAATGACAGTGTTGGGAACAAAATCATGTTTTCTACATTTCCCACTTGATGGGCCACAAATATGCTTGTTAACTAATGGATAGATGTCTATGAACTCATGAAAAGTATATATACAGTTGGATACTCAAGCTATGTATGATAGAGAATCTGTATGCTGAAATGAGAGATCAAAACACAGGCAAAATTGTGATGCAACAGTGCATCATGGGTTACTCCAAACACCAAAACCAATGTTTTCCTCCTTTCCTCTTTCCACAACCACTTTAGTCTACATGTACTGTTTGTATACCATTGAAACATTGTATGTAAACCTCCTCAGACCATTCAACTAAAGTTCAAAGACTTGATAAGGTGAATATAAGCAAAATAGGTTGAAAATTTGACCAAAATCTTTTATTTCACCTTTGGATTCTCCAGATTCAGGGGATCTCAGAACACCTTCACTTTTCAAATTTGGTTCGTTCCTTAGTGAGATATGACACTTTTCCTCAAATCTGCACATTTGATTATTTCTATGATATCTGGACTTCTCAAAATTATACAAAGTGTGTCACAAGGTGAATACATATGCAGTCATGAGTCCTATTGCTTCAAACTATTATTAAATCATGAGGAAGGCACCGTGCATGCCTGCGTGATGTCTTTGGTGCATTGTTTACTATTATTTGGTTCAGACCATGGGACCTTTACAACTCAGAACCCACGGTGAAATTTGATAAAATAAATACACACTTGATGATACAACATGCTCCCCTACCTAACTGATATAGTAGAAAAGTTTACTTGTTTCTGTGTAGAGATAATGAGGAGGATGTGCGATATTTTTGGAGAGTTGTTTACATGTATTTGACATGTGTGATGTGTGTGTGTTGCGCATCATGCAACATTGAACCAACACATCCACCCACTACTGACTGTGCAATGAGGAGCACACATGCCGAAAAGCTCAGAATATATACATGGATTTTTATTCAATCAGTCATGAGCAGCACAAACTGGTTTTTTTTGCCAGTTTTTTGCTGTGGTGTCTTTCGCCGGTCAATGATATGCTGATCTGTCGATAGCATTGTTATTTTAATTTGCAGTGTTGCCGGCCCTCAAGACTTGGTTTCGCCGGTGGCACATTCATTCACCAATGGCCTGTTGCTGGTCTTTCACCGGTTTTTCGCCATAGTGTCTTTCACCAGTCAATAATATGCTGATCTGTCATTAGCATCATTTTTTTCATTTGCAGTGTTGCCGGCACTCAAGACTTGGTTTCGCCGGTGGCCCACCCATTCCCCGATGGCCTGTCGCCATGTCACCGGTTCGTCGCCGGTCCTTCCCCAGTTTTTTGCTAGAATATTATACAAAATACTGAAAAATCTCCAAAAATAGTAGAATATTAGGGGGGGGGGGAGTTGGAGGTATATCCCAAAGGGCAAAAAGACCGGTCTAGACCTGCTTAGACCAGTCCTTTTGCAGTCTAAATCAAATCAAAAAAATCTAGACTGAACTTCAGTCTAAAGTTTCTAAAAAAGTATAGATCTTAGACCACGGTTCAGTCCAACATGATCTATTTTTCAGTTCAGTTCAGTTCAGTTCAGGTCTATGTAGACTGAACCTTCAAACACTAGTGGTAATATTGTATTTATTTTGGTATTAATCTAATTATACCTCAAATGTTTTGAGTGTTGGCCATACTGCAAATGAAAAGAACAATGCTAATGACAGATTGGCATCTAATTGACTGGCAAAAGACACCATGGCAAAAAACTGGCAAAAGACCAGCAACAGGCTGGCAACAGGCCATCAGTGAATCAATGGGGCACTGGTGAAACCAAGCCTTGAGTGTTGGTGACACTGCAAATCAAAAGAACAATGCTAATGACAGCTCGGCATATAATTGACTGGCAAAAGACATCACTGTTAAAAACCAGTGAAAGACCATTGGCAAATCGATGGCTCACTGGCAAAAGCAAGACTTGAGTGTCAGCAGACTGTGGAGTGAGCAGGAGCACATACCTTGCCTTGAGATACAGCTCTCTCTCCACTGGGGGACCATCTGGGGGTTCATTTCCAGTTATGTGGGGATATGGATAAAGATATGTGGACACCACAGCAGGGGTAGATTGTGGTGAAAAGAGCAGAAATGTATGTACTCATGCAGGGCACAGATCATCATTTTATGCCTTCAATGCAATCAGGACACCTATGTATGGCTATTCCATAGTGTAAGTTGGCCTCAACATAATAGAAAATGGCATACAATGTATAGATCAGGTGTTGAAAAGTGGGAGACAGGTTGCACATCCAAGATATCTATTCATCATCTAGCATTATTATTTTATGGTCAATAAATCTATACTTGGTTGTATAGGGTGTGTCAGATGTATGTCTACTCAATACAAAAGGCACCAAGAGAATTCATGCAATGTGGAAGACTAAGACTTTGTCCAAAATATCACTCAGAATACCACTTGACTGAATCATGTTTCCTACATTCACCACTTCATGGGCCCCAAATATGCTTGTTAACTAATGAATAGATGCCTATGAACTGATAAAAAGTATCTATACAGTTAGCTATATATGATAGAGAACCTGTATTCTGAAATGAGACATTGAAACACAGGCAAAATCATGATGCAACAGTGCATCATGAGTTTTCTCAAACACCAAAAGCCATGTTTTCTTCCTTGCCCCTTTCCACAACCACTTTAATCTACATGTACCATTGAAATATTGTATGTATACCTCCTCAGACCATTCAAATAAAGTTCAAGGACTTAACAGAACAAAAATTTGACCAAAACTTTTCAGGACACCTTCATTTTTCAAATTTGGTTCATTTCTTAGAGAGATATGACACTTTTTTTCTCAAATCTGCACATTTGATTATTTCTATCATATCTGGACTTCTCAAAATTATACAAAGTGTGTCACACACAAGATGAATACATATGCAGTCATGAGTTCTATCACTTCAAACTATTATCAAATCATGAGGAAGGCACTGCATTCCTGTATGATGTCTTTTGTGCATTGTTTGCTATTATTTGATTCAGACCATGGGACCTCTATAACTTGGAATCCATGGCAAAATTTGATAAAATAAATACATACTTGATGATACAACATGCTCCCCTATCTAACTGATATAGTAGAAAAGTTTACTTGTTCCTGTGTAGAGATAATGAGGATGTGCAATATTTTTGGAGATTTGTTTACATGTATTAGACATGTGTGATGTGTGTGTGTTGCGCATCATGCAACATTGAACCAACACATCCACCCATTACTGACTGTGCAATGAGAAGCACACATGCCGAAAAGCTCAGAATATATACTAGTGTTTGGGGGTTCAGTTCAGTTCAGTTTTTTGCATCCAAGGGGCATGGACCGAGACCAAGACCAGTCTTCATATACCACCAAGTATGGAAAAACCGGACCGGTCCACATAGGACTGGTCCATGGGTTCCACAGAGGATGGAGCGAACCAGTCTGAATTGGTCTGAACCGGTTTTTTGAGTGCAAAGTGGCCTGTAATTTGCGTCTACATATATACATAGGATCTATAATGTGGGGGGATGTGGTTAGGCACCAGAAATGGCCATTGGACATGAGAGAGGACCATGGGGCACAAGGGCACAAGTCCAGAGTGTTGGGTGCTGGAGGTGACATTGGGTGTGAGAGAGGGCGGTTGGGCGTGAGTTGAAGGTGTTGGGCATTAGAGGGGCCATGAGGCGGGGCCATTGGGCGTGAGAGAGGACCATTGGGTGTGAGTTGAGGGCATCAAGGGAGGGTGTTGGAGGTGAGTTGAGCCCGTTGGGCGCATGTAAGAGATGTTGGGCATGAGCAGGTGCCGTTGAGCATGAGTTGAGGGCATTGAGTGTGAACGGAGGGCATTGAGTGTGAACGGAGGGCATTGGAGGTGATTCGAGGCCGTTGGATGTGAGTAGGGGCCATTGGGGATGAGCAGGGGCCATTGGGCACAAGTAGGGGGTGTGGGGCATGAGTAAGGGCATTGGGCGTAAAAGAGGGGTGTTCAGCTCGAGTGGTGGTCATTGAGCGCAAGTTGAGGGCAGTGAGTGTCAAGAAAGGGCATTGAAGATGAGTACTTGAGTTGAGGTCGTTGGGCCCGAGTGGGTGGCAAGGTGTAAAAAGACTGTGGAAAAGGCCGTTTCGCTGGTTGTTGTATTTAAAATACAACTCTCAGCAATTGCCAAAAGTGCTTGGCACTCAGTACTCAATGCCGAGCAATGTGCATCATTGAAACTCAAAGCCTCAATGCCCAAACCATGGCAACACAGGCCTCAAGATAGCTTTTAATTCATGAACAGATGGATATAAAGTCATAAAAAGTATATATATATAGTTGGGTACTCAAGCTATATATACTAGAGATTCTGTATTCTAAAATGATGCATCAAAAACACAGTGTAAATCGTGATGAACAATGCATCATCATGGGTTGTCTCAAATACAAAAACAACATTTTCTTACTTCCTCCCTTTCACAACCACTAGTGTTTTGAAGTCCAGTCTCAAAGACCTAGAACTGGACCAGAACCAGATTGGTAAAGACTGGTGAGAGACTGGACTGCAGTCTCAAGTTTCAGATTTTTGAGGATTGACCAGTCTCAGGTTCTTCAAATTTTGGAAAAAACGAAGACTGGTTCAACACCAGTCTTGATTTGAGACTCAAAAAATGTAAACTGGTCATAGGTTCACACAGGTTCATATAGGTTCACATAGATTTTGTTCATCAAAGCTTCTATAAAATGTTTTGAAATGTGTTATAAATGATATTTTGAAATAGTTTTAATAAATTGGAAAATGACCAGTTTAAACCAGTTTGAACCAGTCCTGGTTTACTTTTTTGAGAAAGGAAAGACTGGTTCACCAGTCTTTGACCAGTCCAGTCCTGGTTTCAGTTTTTTGGAGAAACCACTCAACCAGTCTTGGTTCTAGGTTCTTAGTTTTTTTGCAAAAAACCGGACTGGACTGAACTTTCAAACACTAACAACCACTGTAGTCTATATGTACTGTATATATACCATTGAAACATTGTATGTAAACCTACTCAGATCATTCAAATCAAGCCCAAGGACTTAATAAGGTGAATACTTTCAGCAATTGCCAAGAGTGCTTGGCATCAATGCCAAGCAATGCACATCATTGAAACTTGTGCCTTTGATGCCCAATCCGTGGCACTGTAAGTCCTAAAAATAGTTTGTAACTTATGTAGAGATACTTAGAAGCTAATAGTAAGCATATAACCAGTTAGATACATGAGCTATGTAGGTAGAATTCTGAAATGATGCATCAAAACAATGGCACACTGTAAATCATGATCAACAGTGCATCATCATAGGTTTTTTCAAACACAAAAACAACATTTGCTTACTTCTTCCCTTCCACAACCACTGTAGTCTATATGTACTGTATATACACCCTTGAAACATTGTATGTAAACCTACTCAGATCATTCAAATAAAGCCCAAGGACTTAATAAGGTGAATAGAAGCAAAATAGGTTGAAAATTTGACCAAAAATTTTTGTTTCAGCTTCGGATTCTCCTCATTCAAGGGACCTTACAGCACATCTGTTTTTCAAATTTGGTGCATTCATTATGGAGATATAACACTTTTACTGAAATATGCACATTTAATTATTCCTATCTGATCTGGACTTCTAAAATTTATATAAGGTGTTTCAGAAAGTGCATACATATCCCATGTATAGTTCTATTATCTCAACCTATTATTAGACTATGAGGAAGGGGCCAAGCACACCTGTGCATTGTTTACTATTATTTGGTGGGAGCACCCCATCACTATATCATAACATCCGTGGCAAAATTTCACAAAATAAATACATAGAAAGTGACATATGATGCTATAATACTTAATTGATATTGTGCACAAACTGTGTTGCTCCTGTGTAAGACATGTAGGCAGATGTGTGATGTTTTTTGTAAGTGTGTTTACATTTATTTGACACATTTGATGTGCACATGATGCACATCCAAACAAGAGCAGGCTATTTGCCCTTGTTTGCTTTTGGCTGACATTCTCAGCCAAACCCTTTGCCCAGTTCGCCATCTGACTCTGATGCCCAGCCCTCTGATGCCCAACGGCCCTCTCTCGCGCCCAATGTCTTGACTCACATCCAACAGCCCCCACTCGCGCCCAATGGCCCCCACTCATATCCAACAGCCCTTTCTCGTGCCCAATGGTCCCAACTCACGCCCAACACCCTCCATTTATGCCAAACAGCTTCGACCCATGCCCAATGTCCACTACTCATGCCCAATGCCCTCCATTCATGCCCAACGGCTTCAACCCATGCCCAACACCCACTACTCGAGCCCAAAGGCCCTCTCTCATGTCCAACAGCCTCGACTCACACTGAACACCCTTTCTTCATGCCCAACAGCCCCAACTCATGCCTAACACCCTCTACTCATGACCAATGGCTTCGACCTGTGCCTAACACCCACTACTCGAGCCCAAAGGCCCTCTCTCACTTGCACACAACACTCACCACTCAAGCCCAACAGCCCCCACTTGCGCACAATGGCCCGTACTCATGCCCATTCACACCAAATGGCTTCCATTCATGCCCAAAACCCTGCCGCATAAATTCATATGTAGACCCTGTACTAGCACCCAAAAGACTGGTTTAGACCAGTCTCAACCAGTCTTTTACCAGTTTTCAAAAAAAAGAATTTGGTCGAGACCAAAGACTGGGGCCGTCCCAATTCAGCAAGACCAAGACCGCGGTCTCGGTCTATTTCAATTTATTTTTGGTTCAGTCTGGTCTGGTTCCAGTCCTATTGGACTGAACCTTGAAACACTACCTGTGAAACAACAGAGCCGAAGACAGCCTCCTCTCACACACAATGGCTGCCTCTCATGCCCCTCTTGTGCCCAATGGCCTCCCCTCACATGCAATCCTGCTCAACATGGTGTCTCATGCACAACAGCCACCTTGGTGTGGTTTCTGTGCTGGGCTGGCAGGGGCTCATTGTTTGTGATTCTGCTTCTGTAATGTCCTCCTTGAACACGAAAACTTTTGAGTTTGTTCTGTTGGGTGTTGTCGAGCAAGATGGATGCTCTCTGCTATCTCGCCATGGGGGCGATACTCATTATTGTCTAGTTCTTCATCACGCACCTGCTGTAGGATGCGATGGATCTTCAATTTGATGTACTGCTGGATGAGCGTAAAATTGATACTGTCTCGAGGACTTAGCTCCTCCTGTTGGGCTTCTGGCATGGTGAATGGGTTACTGGTGAAGTCTTCAAAGAAGTGTGATGTTTTGACTCATCTGGTAGTTGCTCTCTTTGCTCTGGGTGTTTAGCAACTTGTTATGCTTAACAAACAATTCCAAGGTTTGGGCAGAGTATGCAGGAAGTGGAAAGGCAAAGAGCAATGTGATTGCTAAACTAAGGAATCTACTATAGTACAAGAGGTTTATATAGGTACTGACTATAGGCGATAGAAGATAAGTCAGTACTATGGAAAGCAGTGCACATGAGTAAGGTGACTGCGGAATGCTATGTACAATGAGTAAGCTGACTGTGGAGTGAGTAATACTACTGTGGAAGGCAAGTCATTGCAGGAGCGAAGTGAGAGAAAGGAGATGCTGTGTCATAGTGAATAAGTAAGAGGGTGCCGAGATGGGCCGATGAGTAAAACGAATGATGAGGTCGTCAACATAGTGTATAGTCTATGACAGCTTCCATGCAACAACTCTTTTACTTGGTTATCAGGCTGAATGAACCCAGAATGGTAGTTGGCAAATGAACCAGTTCTCCATTACTCTGTTAGAAATTTGACTCTCTGTGCGATCAAGTTCAACAAACCACAATTTCCTTTTTAGGATGCATTTGATGCATCCATCAACACACCAATGTGGGCCATCTCTTTAAATTCCCTATATCTCATGCCTATCCTATATACTTTTCCCTACCTATAAACACATCATGGAACTACCCAGTTACTGTACAGTTCCAACTTATTTTTGATCTTACTTACCTATAAAACCTGAAACTTTATTTCTTCGCACCTCAGTTGTCTCGTACAGACCTCTGAGGTGATTCTATTTCACATTACCCTTCACTTTAAACCATGCTCAAGTACCGTACAGCTTTACTTTTGTTCACAGGTACTTGAATATATAGTTGTCTCATACAGACCTCTGAGCTTTACCCTTATTCACAGGTTATGGGCCCCGATCCGCATTCAAACTAAACAGACATACTGCACCAAAATCAACCCAACTTTGACCCACCGAATCCTGACTACCAATGACATCCCAACCCCCATTGTTCCTACTCCCATTGGAGGACAAATTCAATGGATCGAACTGGCCCCCCTTCAAGGAGACAATCATGAATGCTGTTAAGGCATGCAGCTGCAATGGTTACTTACTCACGACAATCCCGAGACCAACCCCCCCATCTGACCCCAACATTGTCCTGAAACCGACCGCTTTCTGGGGTTCCATGACCCCCACCATGGAGGAGTGGGACCAGCATAATGCCTACGCCCTTGGACTCATCATCTTAAATATCACAAACACCATTGGTCTTGGTGTCAAAACAGATGGTACCGCCACTGAAGCGTGGATGTCCCTCACTACCGTCCAAGACCTCGTGACCAACATGGGTCTTATCAACACTGAACCCTCTGTAGCATCCGCCACACCGACAGTACCGATCTTGGTGCACATATCAAAATACTGAGGGAGGAAAGATTACCGATGAAGACTTCCATGTCATCGTACTCACATCCATGCCCAAGGAGTGGAACCTATTCATCACCACCTTGTTCTCCTTCAAAAGCTCCACAGTCAAAACCTTCTGTGAACATTGTGGTCATTCCTATGTCCCATTCAGTTGCTCACAGCAGTAGCGGGGAGTTTTATGCATTCATGACCCTGGTCCAAGACCAGATGTCACATGTCATAACATACACAGATTCTGCTGCCAGCAACCACTGCTTCATGCATGCATCAGACTTCATGACATATGAACAATATCAAGTCAATGGGAAGACAGCCACAAGGGGGGGAAAGTTCATGATCTTAGGAACACTGTCTCCTTCTGCCGAATCATTCAAGACTGCATCTGAAGCAAAAGCCACAGTCTTGGCATTTGCAACATGCTCCCACTCCAGACCAACTGATATCAACACCTGGCATCGCAGACTGGGACATGCCAGCTATGACACCATCACGAGAATACACCGCCAGAAGATAGTCGATGGGATGGATGTCACAACCCATGAACAACAGCCCAGCCAATGCGAGGATTGTGTCATGGGGAAGCACACTTGCTGTCACATAGCATGTTTCTCAACATTGGAAAACATCGGATGAGTCAGAGCAGAGTAGTGGATGAACAGATGCAACAAGTCCAACGTCTTGCAGAAAGGACCTGGCTTCAACTTATGTGTTGCACCCCATTCTTTGACGTGGTCCTAGATTTTGGATTGGTTGATGTTGGAGGTTGAGAGGAGCAGATGTGCGGAGTGGATGTGTGGAGATGTAGATGTGAGAATGAGGATGAGGACGAAAGGTAATGGCAGCATGTAGTGACATATAATATTTGAACTGAGGAACTATGACAGAATTCGTACTACTTATAGTAAACCAGAAGTGGGTCAGTAACTACTATAGGTAAGGTGTGGATGTCGGAGTTACTCATCGGAGCAATCGGAGTACAGAGAGGAGCAAATGCGAAATCAACATCAAGATGTCTACTTGTCAGCATAATCAGAATGTTAACTAGTAGAGATGTCAATAAGTACTATTATAAAAATCATCAGATGTCGGATCGGATAAAACATCGGAGTCGTTGGATGTCTTGGATGTATGAATTGCATGGTTATGACACTTGCCAGCCATTCGACGGAAACACCCAACCAGTGACCAAGCCCCTGGAATGTGTCCATATTGACCTATGGGGACCATCGCAAGTGGAATCGACTGGGGGAAAACGATACTTGATGGAAGCTGTCAACACATATGGGGGACATACCTAGGGCTATTTCCTCACCAACAAGGTAGCAGAAATGATGTTGACAATGTTGAAACACTATGTAGCCTTAGCAGAGAGGCAGACAGAAAATAAAGTCAAGTGCATATGTGTAGATGGAGGATCAGACCCAGTGGAAATCGGATCGGCTGGAATTGTGATCTTTTGCTGATTTTTCAGGGCTTTTTCAGGGCTGAGTGAGTTAAAATTGGATTAAATGGGAAAATTGATGATTCCCACTCAAACCCTAAAAGTTGAACCATTTGTAGGTCATATCGGGGAACTCAAGGGGTTTGATCAGGGTTTTTCAGGGGGTTTTTCGGTTCCAAGTCAGTTCTGGTTGGTCGAGAAACAGGACTAAGCCCTTATTGAGCAGGAATCGGCTGGGAAAAATGATTGGATTTCAAAATAATTCCCACCCAAACATAATAAGTTGGACGATTTATTGGTTAACTCAAATTTCCTATTTTAATCTGATGAAAGCCCTGAAAAATCACAATCCCAGCCGACCCGATTTTGACTGGGGATCAGAGTTCTACAACAAGCTCTGGAAGGATTGGTGCACAGAACGAGGTATTGTGCTCAAAACTACCACAGCCTACTCCTCAGAATTGAACGGCATCATCAAAAGGAGCCATAGAATGGTTATTGAACACACATGCATCCTGATGGTCAAAAATAACTTCCCAGCATCATTGTGGTGCAAGTTGGCGGCAACCATCATCTACCTCAAGGACTTCATCCCCACTGCCCACCACCCTAACTCCACACCATTGAATCCTGGCACCAGATGAAGCCAGACATCTCCCATCTCCACCCCATTGGATGCACCACCTATGCAAAAATCCCAGTCAAAAAGGGCGGAAGCAAGCTAGACGCGCAATCAGTCAAGGGGGTATTAATCAGATATTTTGGACCCGATGCCTACCGGATTTACGATCCCATTGCACAGATGATCTTCCAATCTCAGGATGTAACCTTTGAGGAAGACACAGGACACAAGACTCTCCCTGCATTGCCAAGCACACCAAGTGAGGAGAAAATTGACCAGGTCACCCTCAATGAGCTCGCCACCTCTCCGACCAATGACGCCCTGAAGGGACTAGCTCCTGCTCACGCGACTGCTCCACCAATTGCTGCCCTACCAATCATCAACCCACCAACAGCACCTGCCCCTGTACCAGCACCTGAACTTGTCTTATGCCACTCAACACGGAATGCCAGACCCACCAGAGCAGGCATCAAGTCAGGTGCCTCCGAACAGGCCATTGAAGATGCCTACACCACTGGAAAAGCCTGGGAAAACAATGACCTCAAAGCGACGGATGTCAACTTCATCAACATTGATGATCCTGACATGTACCTCTGCAACAATGTCAACAACAATGTTGGACCTGCTGTTCACATGACCATGACCCCCTCTGCACCTGTCCCAGTCCCTGAACCCAACAACCACTGGCTCCCCAACTCCTATGCTGAGGCCACGACACACCCAGACCTCTGGTTTGCCCCCATTGAGAAGGAACTCAAGGTTATGAGGACACACAGAGTGTGGAAGGTCATTGATCCCCTGCCGGACATTCGCCTCATGAAGACCCGCTGGACCTTTGCTAACAAGTTTGACAGCGACAGGAAACTTGTTACTCACAAGGCTAGGCTCATCACAAAAGGTTTCACCCAGATTCCCGGCATCTATTTCTTTGAGTCATATGCCTCAATCATCCGATACAAGTTGCTCCAGATGAACTTCGCTATCACAGCCGCAAACAGCATGGAAGCCTGGCAGGTCGATTATGTTGCAGCATACCTAAATGCAAAACCACAATCCACCATTTATATTGAGCTCCCAGACAGCACGAAGGTCAAGAGAAAGGTGGGACTACTGCTGAAGTCCCTGTATGGGACAATGGATGGGGCAGCAAACTGGTGGGAGACACTGGACAGGGACATGAAGGCCCTTGGCTATGCATGGTCCAAGGCAGACCCATCTGTCTGCTCTCATTGTCAAAACAGCGAGGTAATGATCACAAGCACGTACATGGACAATACAACTGGCATATCATCATCAAAGGAGGAGGCTGAGAGAGCCAAGGTAGAGTTGGGGCACAGATATGAGACGAAGGATCTGGGGGATGTGAGTTTGGTACTAGGGATTAAGATTGAGAGGGACAGGGAGGCAGGGATGATCAGCATCTCTCAGTGTGCATACCTCAAGCATGTCCTTGAGCATTTTGGAATGACTGACTGCAACCCAGCCTCAACACTGATTGCCCTCGGGGCCCCTCTCACAAAAGAACAAGCCCCCACCATGGACAAGGACTGACACTTCATGACCGACAAGCCATATCGTGAGGTACTAGGCTCTGTCATGTACACCCAAGTCGTGACACGACCTGACTTATCCTACACTGTATCGACCCTTAGCAATTTCGCATTGAACCCAGGGAAACCACATTAATGCAAGTTTTACGCTACATCAAGGGGACCCTGGACTTCAAGATAACATATGGCAGGGAGGGTTATACCAACATTGCCCCAATTGGATATGTCAACACGGACTATGGCAGCGACCTTGACATGCGTCGCTCATGCGCTGGCCAAATCTGCATGCAGGCTGGCAGCCCGACATTGTGGGGTTCCCAATACCAGCAGACTGTCATCCTCTCAATGACCGAGGCTGAGTACATGGCAACATCCAAGGCTAGTAAACAAATGGAGTGGATGCACTCCTTTATGGACAAAGTCGGATACCCCCAAACTAGGCCAGTGCTACTCTACAATGATAACGCAGGGGCCATCTCCCTCACAAAGAACATGAAAGAAAACATTTGCACCAAACACATCAACACCCGGCACCACTCCATCCGTGATCTCATGGAGGATGGCAAGATCACCATCCGACACATCCTTTACACCGAGAACTTGGCCGACATCTTCACTAAGCCACTTGGATGGGAGGCCCACTGCCGAGCATGCATCGGGCTCAGACTCTGCACTTGATGGGCATGTCGAGCCAGGGGGAATGTTGGAAATTTGACTCTCTGTGCGATCAAGTTCAACAAACCACAATTTCCTTTTTAGGATGCATTTGATGCATCCATCAACACACCAATGTGGGCCATCTCTTTAAATTCCCTATATCTCATGCCTATCCTATATACTTTTCCCTACCTATAAACACATCATGGAACTACCCAGTTACTGTACAGTTCCAACTTATTTTTGATCTTACTTACCTATAAAACCTGAAACTTTATTTTTTCGCACCTCAGTTGTCTTGTACAGACCTCTGAGGTGATTCAATTTCACATTACCCTTCACTTTAAACCATGCTCAAGTACCGTACAGCTTTACTTTTGTTCACAGGTACTTGAATATATAGTTGTCTCATACAGACCTCTGAGCTTTACCCTCATTCACATACTCAAGTGGATAACTCATATGGAACTGAACCATCATATAGTCACAATTTCAATTTTTGATCTTATTTTATAAACCAAATTTATATTCTGGCATCTGATCACAGTCCAGTCTGTACCTAGATACTTTTTTTTCAAATCAGCAATTCATAGTGGTTTACTAGGGTACAGTCAACTACATCTCTGTATGTAGATACAAAGAAGAGACAGCACTGAGCTCTGTCCAGCTAGTAATGGACAGGAGTAATCCATGGGTTGAAAAATTGTACCTGTACCCTTACCCTCAAAAAACCATACCCCTCACCAAGGGTAAGAACACCCACACCTACAGCTGAGGGTTTTCAAGGGTATGTGGGGGTTGTTAAGAACTGATCGACAAAAATGTCGGAGCTACATCGGACACGTCGGAGGGTCGGAGGGTCGGAGCACGTGCAATATAGGGGCAAGGACTTGGCTTCAACTTGTGTGTTGCGCCCTCGCTAATACGTCAGTGTCCTTATTTCGGAGGATCAGAGGGTCAGAGGGTCAGAGGTCGGACTCAAGTTAAGAGTCGGAAAGAGGATGAGAGGTGTGATGTCGAATCTAAGTTAATATTCAAACTGAAGCTAATACATGATTCTACATGAGTTTAAATACTATGTCGGAGGACATGTGGCTTCGTCGGAGTCAGATAATGAGTGGCTGTCGGAGATGCTTAACATAAGTAAAATGGTCAGATGTAAGTAATGCATGTAGTAACGAGATTCATAACAGTCAGTATGCATAATAAGTATTAGTCAGAATATCGGAGATGTCAGAGGTGTTGGAATTGGTCAGAAATCATCGGAGCTGATCAGAATGTAACAGTATTTCCCCCTTAGGGCCGAACCCATGAGGCTTAAGGACCTAGGTGGTTGGTGCACGTGAACTGTGTCATGTGATATGTTGGTTGAAAATACCGTCCAAGTGGTTCTTTCTTCTTGTTCCCCCCATTATCTTTCCACTTGAAAAACTCTTCCAATAATCCTCAAAATGTCAGCAAACGAATTCCAAAAAGAATTGGAGGCGCTGCAGGCCAAACTTGCGGAGGTGGAGGCTAACAAGCGAGCAGCAGAGGAGGAGGCTGCCAAGAAGGCTGAGGAGGAGCAGAGAGCGGAGGAAGAGAGGGTAGCAGAGGAGATGCAGGTAGCAGAGGAGACGTGTCGGGTGTCGGAGCTGGCGGCTCAGAAGAGGGCCAATGAAGTGGCCACTATGCAGGGCACCTCAAGCAAGGGGTCAGGGTGTCGCAGGTGGAGAAGAAGAAGAAGAAGGTGACAAAGAAGAGAAAGGTGGAGGAGGTGACAGCGACAGTCGGAGAGGGGTCAGGAGTCAGGGTCGGACTCAGCGCCTGTATGAGGTGTCTCAAAGACCTAGAACTGGACCAGAACCAGACTGGTAAAGACTGGTGAGAGACTGGACTGCAGTCTCAAGTTTCAGATTTTGAGGATTGACCAGTCTCAGGTTCTTCAAATTTTGGAAAAAACGAAGACTGGTTCAACACCAGTCTTGATTTGAGACTCAAAAAATGTAAACTGGTCATAGGTTCACACAGGTTCATATAGGTTCACATAGATTTTGTTCATCAAAGCTTCTATAAAATGTTTTGAAATGTGTTATAAATGATATTTTGAAATAGTTTTAATAAATTGGAAAATGACCAGTTTAAACCAGTTTGAACCAGTCCTGGTTCACCAGTCTTTGACCAGTCCAGTCCTGGTTTCAGTTTTTTGGAGAAACCACTCAACCAGTCTTGGTTCTAGGTTCTTAATTTTTTGGGCAAAAAACCGGACTGGACTGAACTTTCAAACACTAGAGGTGCGTGATAAAGGGTGTTGAGTGTGTGCATGGCAACGAGTGAGTTTCTTTCTGGTTATTTTCTGTTCTAACTCTTTGTTTTAGAAACCATAATAAGTCATCGTGCAGGGGGTGTATAAAGGACAAGAAGAAGTGTGAGGTCGGAGGGTTGGAGGTAAAGTCGGAGGTGAAGGAGGTGAAGAAAATGGTGAAGGTCAATAAGGGGAAGAAAAAGGCATCCGAGATGCCGTTGGAGAGTGGGTCGGAGGACACTGTCTTGAGTGTCCTCAAGATGATTTTGGCAGAGACCAGGCAGGTGAGGCGACTGCTAACAGCAGTCGAAGACTCAGTGAACACCGAGTACCAACAAAAGTCACCAGAGGTGTCAGAGGAGGAGACAGAGTTGGAGATGGATACGAGGGAGGAGATGCACGAATTAAGGCTGGAGAAGAGGATCGCGAGGAGAATAAGGAAGGACATCGTGAATAGGAAAAGGTTGGAGTTGCCAGAGCTGTCGGACAATTCTGACATGTTGATTTCGGAGCCGTCGGAGAAGGCGGAGTCGGACAAGGAGGAGGGTCCTTCAAACAAGAAACAACATACTAAGTAGATAGCAATAGTATTTGTTTTTTCTTGTTTCAGAGCGACGTGGGATGTGGAGCAGATCTTTCCAGGATCCACATGGAAGGCCGGGGTCATTGTCCTTGCGAGAGGCTGGTGCAGACCGGGTCAACGAGTGTTCGTAGAGCCAGGAGAAAGCCCTAAGGACAGGGAACTGTTAGAGCAGACCCAGTTTGTCAGGATAAGCGGAATGAAAGTCAGAGACAAGCTCGGGGGCGTTTTCCAGTTCATTGGCTGGTAGCCAAGAGAATTCTTCATCAGTGTTTTCATATCCTAACCAACAGACAAAATATAGTAGCTTGCAGCTACGTCGTCGGTTGATCTTTGAGTCAATGATTTCAGCAATCTCATACTCAAGTTCTCCATTGATGTCAATCGGAGGAGACAGAGGTTGGGTCCGATTCGGAATGGTGTTTGGAGTTGCAGGTTCAAGCATGGAGACATGGTAGATGGGGTGAACTCTGCAGAATGTGTTGGGGAGTCAGAGGGTAAAGGAGTGTGTGCCAGGTTGTGAAATGATCTCATATGGTCCCAAGTACTTTTCTGAGAGTTTCTTGGATGGGCATGTTGTGCGGAAGAACTGTGATTTGATGAAAACCTGTTGTCCAACAGAGAACATCGGAGCTGCAATCCAATTATTGTTGGAGAACTTCATTGAGCATTGGAGATGGTGGATTTCAGTTCTTGGTGAAGTTCGTCTAAGTCGGTCACAAAGGATCAGGCTTGGGAAGAGGCAAGGTCTCGTTCTGGGTGAACAGTAATGTTTGGATGGTAACCCTTGTTAGCAAAGAAGGGAGATATGCCAGTGGTAGCACTAGGTGCATTGTTGTATGCAAACTCTGCAATTGGAAGGAGAGCAGACCAGTTATCCTGTTGGTAGTTGCAGAAGATCTGCAAGTACTGTTCGAGGGTCTGGTTAGTGCATTCGGTTTGGCCATCGCCTACGGGGTGGTAACCAGAGGTGAAGTGGAGGGTCATGTTCAGAGCCTTTCCGAGAGATCAGAAGAATCGGGAGACAAATTCGGGGCTGCGGTCAGAGGTGACATGTTCAGGGACACCATGTTTAGAGAAGACGTGTAATACAAAGAGTACGGCAAGGTCTTCAGAGGTGCAGTGAATGGTTGTCGGAATGAAGATACTTTGCTTCGTTAATCGGTCAACAATAATGAGGATGGAGTCAAAGTTGTCAGAGGTTGGAAGGGTCTCGATGAAATCCATTGAGATAGAATTCCAAGGACGTTTGGGGATCGGAAGCTGTTTGAGTAGGCTGTAAGGCTTATGTCTTTGTGGCTTCAATTGCATGCAAGTGGTACATGACTTGCAATAGTGTTTGATGAAATCTCATATTCTGGGCCAGGTGTAATCACGCTGAATGAGACTGAGTGTCTTGTTCTGACCTGGGTGTCCAGCAAGCATATGATCGTGCTTGTGCTGTAGGCCTTGGAGTCAGAGGTCATCGGAGTCGGTAACATATATCCAATTGTCATGTCAGAGGAAACCATCAGGGTCAAGAGACCAGCGGGGTTTAGGATCTTTGGAAAGAGTGTCGTAAAGAGTGTCAGAAGGGAGTGCTGTGAGTATGTCATGGTGAAGCTTCTCTGTGTCCATGATAATGGTTGCACAGAGGATGGGCTCAAGGAGTTGAGTCGCGCGAACTGAAGTGGAGAGCTGTTCTGGCGAAAAGACTGGTCAGAGGTTGGTCGGATTGATGTTGACATAGTCACTATTTCCCCCTTTAGGGTAGACATCCCAACGTCTAGTTAGAGAGTCGGGTTTAGTTCCCAATCAGCCAGGGCAGAATCAGATGATGAGGTTGAACTGAGAAAGGTATTCCGACCATCGGACTTGTCGGTGTGAAAGAACTTTGGTGGTGGCAAAATACTCGAGATTTTTGTGGTCGGTAACAACATCAATCGGAGTACCGGAGCCTTCCAGGTAATGGCGCCAAATTTTAAACGCTTCGTAGATGGCAAGAAGTTCCTTATCATGGGTGTCATAGTTTACTTCAGGGGCCATGAAGGTGCGGGAATGGAATGCAATGGGGTGGACTTCATTGTCAGAGGTGATGATCGACAAAATAGCCACTAGGCACTGGATGCAGTAAATGATATTCAGTGCTGAATTATTCAAAAAGTATTTGAAAAATACTCCAATTTTTTATCATGATTTTTTTACATCTTTTTTTCCAAAAAATCTTGCAAATATTGAATACAAATATCATCTCCCAGTATTGTTGTCTATAGTCGTGATATTTGTATTAATACTTGCAAGATTTTTTGTAAAAAACAGATGTAAAAGAAATCATAATAAAAATTGGAATACTTTTTCAATACTTTTCAAATAGTTCAGCACTAAATATCATTCACTGCATCCAGTGAGGGCATAGTCGGATGTGTCGGTTTCGACAATTATCAGAGAGTCGGGGATCCAGTGTGTCAGGATCGGAGCGGTGGTAAATGCCTTCTTCAAGTCATTAAAGGAGGTTCAAGCATCATCGGAGAACAGCCAAGTGGCATGTTTCCTGGTTAAATGAGTGAGTGGGATGGTGATGTTGGAATAGAATGGAATGAAACGTCGGTAAAAGTTTGCAAAACCTAAAAAGGACTGGACGTCCTTCACTCTGCGCGGTTCAGGCCAATCCTGAATAATCTTGACTTTCGCTTCCGACATTTTGAGTCCGTCGGGAGAAAGGATAAATCCAAGATATCCCACAGTTTTGGTGGAGAAGTCGCACTTGTCGGCACGGGCGTAAAGACCATGTTGTCAGAGTCATTGGAGGACTTCTCGGACATGTTTTTTGTGTTCCTCGGGGTTGTCAGAGTAGATCAGGACATCGTCGAGGTAAACGGTAATGCAGTTGTCCAGAAGGTCAGAGAAGATGTTGTTCATAAAACGTTGGAAGGCTGCAGGTGTGTTAGACAATCCGAATGGCATTACTAACCATTCAAACGATCCATAGCGAGTGCGGAATGCAGTTTTCCATTCATCACCTTCAGCTATGCTGACTAAGTGGTATGCATGTCGGAGGTCTATGGTGGTATAAACACGTGCTTTGCCGGCAGTGGCTAAGAGGTCGGAGATCAGCAGAACTGGGTATTGGTCCTTCTTTGTGATTTTGTTCAGGCCTTGGTAGTCGACGCAGAGTCAGAGTGATCCATCTTTCTTTTGGATGAAGAGGATTGGAGCACCGTGAGATGAACTAGAAGGTTTGATGAAACCGATATTGAGATGCTTGTCAATGAAGTCTCGAAGGGATCCAAGTTTGGATTGCGAGAGTGAGTACATCGGACCAATCGGAGGGGAGTACCTTCCTTCAAATTGATCTTGAGGTCGTAAGGTCGGTGGGGTGCAAGGGTGTCGGCTTTTTTCTTATGAATACATCAGCAAAATCAAGCATATGCCCCAGGAGCTTTACAAGCATGAAGATATGCAGCTGCATTGACCATGGTAATCTGTGGCAGGTCGGAGGTGTTCGGAGTGAGCAGATCGGAGGTGCCCATCGGAGAGGGTGGACACTGCAGAGGTGGTGGAGCTGCCTCAGCAGTCGATGTCGGAGTTGGACTCAGAGTGTTGGGTACCGTAGAACAGAATAAGATACTGCCCAATACCCAGTCAATCAACAGATTGTAGCAGGTGAGCCAGTTGTGTCCTAGAACCAAATTACAAGATGAATCGAGGGTTGTCACGTAAAATGCGACAGTCAGAAGTTCACTGGAAGGGAATCAGAGAGGAAGATCGATAGATTGCATGATATAAGTATTTGAAGAACTGTCAAAAAGTTTCAAAACCATAGGTGAACGAATCGGAGTTGGAGATAAGTTTAAAGAAGAAATAAATCTGGTATCTGCGAAGCAATGTGTAGAACCAGAATCAATAAGAGTCTTTATTGGAAGAGAATCGGAAAAGGTCGGAGATATCAAATCAATACATAGAGAGTTTGGATTTGAGAGAGCGGACGCATTGAGTCAGAGGGTTTCCAAAGGTGCATGAAAGGAGTCAACACAAATCCCCAGTACATGCTGGAATCTGAGGACTGCTTACTATTTTTTTGACTTGGTCGTCTTCTCTGATTTGTCCTCAGCTTGGGCCACGTGGGCCTTTGCTTTGGCGTTAGAAGATGATTTCTTCAAGCAGTTGGAAGCCCAATGACCAATGTTGCCGCAAAACATGCATAAATTATTGTCAAATCATCGTTGGCATTCTTGGGGAGTCAATTTCCTGTCTTTGCCAAGTTTGTTGGAAAGGGCGGATTTTGGAGAGGTAGATGACAATTGTTGTTGTTGCGAGTTGGGTTTAGACGATGAAGAGTTGTTGGATGATGAAGCGGGGTCTGTTTCTTGTTGGATTTGTCAGATTTGTTGGACTTTGGAGTAGATTTGTTGGAGGAGCGTGATTTCTCGTGTTGACATTCCTAGTAGCGAGTATCGATGTTATGGGCCATTATCTTCAACTCAGCTAGAGTCTTAGGTTTGGGGTAGGTCCCTAAAACATCTTTGATATGTTCCACTAAACCAGTATAGTACCGATATTGGAGCACGCCATCATCCCATCCATGTTGTAACATAGGATCTTCTGATTGTCGTGCATCTGAAGGTGATCCAGACTATCCTCTGCTTCTCTGGTCGTATCGATAGGTCCGAATTCGGATCAGAGGATGTGCACGAAGGCGGACCAATTGTCCAACCAGACAGTGTCGTCATCGGACTCTCCCAAGAGGGTGGGCTCAAACCATTCGAGTGTGGTTCCTCGGAGGTATGATAGAGCAAAACTGACTTTGTTATCATTGTCATCAAAAGTGGGGTTGTTTCGGAAATACAGGGTGCATTGTGCGAGGAAACTGGTGAGTTTCCGAGAGTCGGAACCGCCAAAAGTGTCGGGTTCCTTCAACTTCTTTTTTGGAGTCTTCGGAATCTCTCTATGTCGGAGCTCCTGCGTCATAAGCATAATTGCTTCGGCGAGGTTTGGAGTTTGCTCACGACAGAAAGGATTGTTATCGTCAAAAGGAGAGGTCAGAGATTTAAAAGGACAGCATTCTTCAGGAATTGGAGGTCCTTGTGTCTGAGGTGTTCGGAGATGAGGTGTTCGGAGATATGGGGTCAGGTTTGGGTGCAGATTCTTCTGCGGGAAAATCTTGGAACATATGTAGAAATGTCGCCCTGGTGTCCTGCAGGTTTGATGCTTCCGCTGCAGCTGCTGCTGTGTGGGAGTTCTGAGTGATCTGGGCTGCCATAACTGGAATTTGAAATATGGATAAGCGAGTGGCAGTTTGAATATACTGTTAAGAACTGATCGACAAAAATGTCGGAGCTACGTCGGACACGTCAGAGGGTCGGAGGGTCAGAGTGCGTGCAACGTAGGGGCAAGGACTTGGCTTCAACTTGTGTGTTGCGCCCTTGCTAATATGTTGGTGTCCTTATTTCGGAGGATCAGAGGATCAGAGGGTCAGAGGTCGGACTCAAGCCAAGAGTCGGAAAGAGGACAGGAGGTGTGATGTCGAATCTAAGTTGATATTCAAACTGGAGCTAATACATGATTCTACATGAGTTTAAATACTATGTCGGAGGATGTGTGGCTTCATTGGAGTCGGATAACGAGTGGCTGTCGGAGATGCTTAACATAAATAAAATGGTCAGATGTAAGTAATGTACGTAGTAACGAGATTTATAACAGTCAGTATGCATAATAAGTATTAGTCAAAATGTCGGAGTTGTCGGAGGTGTCGGAATTGGTCGGAAATCATCAGAGCTGATCGGGATGTAACAAGGAGGCCATTAGTGGGGGCTGTTATACATGAGTGTGGCAACTGGTTGGCACGAGACACAGCCATTGGGCATGAAGGGAGTCCGTTGGGCATGAAGGGAGTCCGTTGGGCATGAGATACAGCCACTGGGCACAAGTGGGGGCCATCATATGTGAGTTGGGGCTGTTAGGCATGAGACAGGCCATTGGGCGCAAAGAGAGGACATTGGGGATGAGGGGAGGCCATTGGTGACAAGAGACAGCCGTTGGGCATGAGTGGAGGCAGTTGGTGATGAGAGGAGGCCGAGGGGAGCCATTGGGCATGAAAGGGGTCGTTCAGCACGAAGGGAGGTCATCCGGCACAAGTGGAGGTCTTGGGGCACAAGGGGCAGCCGTGGGGCACAATTGGAGGCTGTTGGGGATGAGGGGTGGCTGTTGGTGCCGAGAGACAGCAGTTGGGCGCGAGTGGAGGCTGTTTGGAACGAGGCACAGCCATGAGGTGCGAGTGGAGGCCATTGGGCACAAGTGGAGGTCCTTCACAAGGGGCGGACTCCAGGTGGGTGATCCAAAGTCATGTGACTCTGCAAACTGACTCACCGTTTATTTCACAATATGTTCTGGGAGCAAACTTGTTATGGTTGACAAACCCATGCGATGCTTAGGCAGAGAGGCTTAAGTAGCAAAGGCGGATACCAAGGTGATTGCTAGATCTGGGGAATACATGCAATGTATGTACCCTATATATACTAGAAGGTCGAGTCATCTAGATGACTCTAGAGCGGTTCCGGTCTGACTCCAGAAGCAGACCCGGAGTAGGTGTCTATGGTAACTGCTGCGGCGTGAGTCAGAGTATCTAAGTATAGTCCAATAAGTAACACAATGTCAAGGATGTGTGAGAGTAACCATCTAGATATGGTAACGATGACCATACTGTAGTGAGTAAGCGGAGGCCAGGGCCCGAATGATGTAAAAGTGAATAGTAAGCCTGAAGCCAATAGATAAGATGAAACTGGCCATTAATCAGATAAGGCCTCTATGTCTTGTATCTTGTCTGAGCGATCAATGCCATGGATAGCGAATCCATAACAAAACTGGGGTGTCAATAAAAATATGACCCACATTTTTTCTGCCAGTATGATCACCATGCAAATTGAAAATTACCTCATAGAATATAAAACAAGGCATATCAAGGATCTATTTTCAAATATAATCACTGTATTTGCACAGTGCAGATGGAGGAACACACTATGGAGCACATTTCAAACATGATTCCTCTTTGACTGCGGCTTACATCATGGAGAATTTCTCTAATATACATCTGACTCATTTTTGAAAAAAGTTTCACTATTTGTTTCACAATTTGTGCTTCCTTCCTATCGATCATTATCCATATTATTAGATTTACTGTTTTTATAAGAATCTCTACTTATGATTTACTTTGTAATTCATAGACGAAGTAATTTAATAGATTTATTATTTACAGAGTTCAAATAAATTATTAATTAGAAAAAAAAAAGGTCCCAGTTCGAATCTGGAAGGGCTCGTATAAATTTAAAATAAATATAATAATTTTATTGATTAAATATCTTCTATACGTCTACATAGACGTATAGAAGATGAAGACAAAAATGTAGATGTGGAGAATAAGATCCATAAGATAATCTGTTATATAGGAATAAAGAATAACAAGCGGATAACACAATACCTGTAGCACCTAAAATTGCTATCTAGCAAGATTACTGTCAAAATTAAATATTAACAAATATTTAGATCCAAATTCTAAAAATAAATTTATTAAGTTATTAAGATATTTAATATTAAGATATATAAGAATATGGAGTAAATCTACGCAATTTATTTTTATATTGTGCATTCTGAAATTTAATATATAATTTTATATAAAATTTATTTTATAGTTACTATGAAGCAATTATTATATGAACTTTTTATAAAAATTATAATTTTTATAAAAAGTTTGTTTCACCATATACTGTAGCATTTCAATCAATTCATCGGGCCTGTGACATGTGATATGGTGTGATGAAATTTTGATTTCGTCACGGCTGAAAATTTCCGTGACGTCAACTCAAGTGACCGATCTTCATCATTTTGGTGCCATTTTTGGCAATTTCTCCGTGCCATTTTTGGAAATCCCGCGTGCCAAATTTGTCACCAGGCTCAGGGAAGCATGACAAATGTGACATTCCAGTGTTTTCAAGAGCCCCATTACGCATGACCGATGAATTGATTGAAATGCTACAGTATTCCATGAACAGAAGATGTTCAAACCAGATATTTGAGCCCAGAACACATGACCAAACTTATGATGATCACATAGTGAATTTGTTCTCCCTTTTATGCCCTGGATTAATGGCAAAATAAAACACTTATTTGTTTCAGATTTATTTTGCATATGCTTGTGGGATATAGAAGCCAATGCCCGCAGTGTGTTAATCAATGCATTTTGACATGTTCAATGTGTTTGATGTGTTCCTTTCTACAAAATGTGCATAAACAAGAAAGCGTACGTAGGTCCTCGGACCGATGTAGTTTACTCTACGTCAAGCGGACTGTACCCCTAGTATACCGCTATATAAATTGTTGACGGAAAAAAAAAAAAAAAAAAAAAAAAAGTGCATAAACAAGAATCTGTGTCTAGCTACCCCCCAGCCAGCCTGAATGTTCATGACAATGTCAAATCATTCGCAAGAAGTCCCGTTTTGGACACACCACACCCACATGATGGTCTCACAACCCATCAAATGACAAAGTGCGTGATACTGATTTCACTCCAGAATGTGTATTCATGCCAACAGCGTGGGATTTAGATGTCAGGGAAGGGATCGAACGTGAAGCTAAGTACCTACATCAGCAAACCCTGGGTGGGTCTATGGATGCTATGGAGCGCTCCATAGCAAAGGTCCCCTGTTTTATAGCACCCAAAGTAACCCATAGCAACCTGTAGTGGCTGGCAGCACCCAGGGTTTGCTGATGTACAGTACAGCAGGAACACGACACTAATTACGAGTCACAGTCATGTCACAGCACATGATATTAGCATGTTCTGCATGAGCCCTATCTTTGTTGCACTTTCGTCACGATCTTCGGAGACTGCCGACTGAGCCTGAATGTGGCTGTGGGAACGACAAAAACAGACAGACCCATGAAAAGTCATCCCTGTGGGAGTGATCCCTGGGGATAGCAGTACGTCGGCAGTCGGCTCATCCTAGCATAGCCACTGTTCCATCATAGGGAGCGTGAGACGTAACCCATACATTATACCTATAACCTGGCACATGACGATCTCACTGTTAGATTGCATCCAAAAATAGGGAGTGGGGATCTGCCATCACGGAGTGTTAGGGTAGCGGTTAAGCCCTCTGATGAGCCCCTTCACATGGGCAAAACACCAAAGACCCCGCTCTGTGGCTTTCTCACGGCTCGTGCCTCGCGAGGGTTCAATCCTCAGAGCACCACATCTTAAGTCAATGCTCATCAAATTTCAACACACATGACTTACTAGATCATGTATTATCAGACATGCAGACTGTTTTTTTGCTGATGAAAGCGGCCTCTGGACGAGAACAGTGCAGATGGAGCCCACCCAACGCTGCCGCCTTATCCATGCCGAAAGGTCTTCCTGCACCCTCGTCCAATCTGATATCATTGTTTATATTTAAATAATTTCAAATTTAATGATCAATCCACATGACTAAGTTGATTTTCTGCTCGTCATTGTCAATGTCCTCGATTGAGAGCAATCTGCGTCATGACTGGCTTGGAAGGAGCGTCACTACCGGATGAGCTCATAGACTTTTTGAAATATACCCCTGGGGAGCGCACTATGGATTCTTCCTCTGACCTCCGATTTCCAAAAATCGTGTCGTCTGTCGCTTACTATGATCGGCATCTGGACGAACGACTCGCCCTCAAGAGAATCGTACTTCTGCCTTCCCTGGTTGACAAATTGTCCGACGTTGTTGACACCACAATCTGCTCGCTATGTGAGCGGAAGCTATCCCTGCCTCCAGTAGGGAACTTCGAAAGCCAATTTCCCTTCACAAGCGTACGTGAAGAAGAGTTCAAGTCACGCAAGCATCCTAACGCTCGTTCCATCGCAACGGATTACCAAGAAACCATTGGAAAATACACAGGGATCATTGCCTCCACGCTATATTTTCCAGCACAGATGGACAAGTGGCTCTCGGTGCTTATATGGCGTCCCTTGTTAGAAGCCCGACCACCTAGCTACAACTTCGTTTTCGACGGGTTCGGCCTTCGTATCGATGTTGGGAGGTCGTACCCCAGAACATGGGAAGTTCTAGATGAGGACACGCGAAGTATGTTACTACGGGTGGAGAAACGGTTCCGAGCTCTCAGTATTTGGCAGGTGCTCGACAAATCTCCACTTGGTGAAAAAGTGCTGCGCGGGATGGACGCAGCTGCTTCATCAGAACACTTTTTGCACAATGCACCTTCAAGAGCCGGGTATAAGAATCCGGACCGTCCTCTTGGCGATGACTTCCCCACGTCTAAATGCATAACTGATTTGTTGTCTGATGTCATAACAGAAAGCCATTCTTCCTTGCCGTCTGGTCCCGCGAGAGCGAGTAGGGCAACCGCTAGGTGCCCGAAACGGCTCTGTTCTGTCAAAATGGCGACACCTGGGAAGGCTGCTAATGCAAAACTTGGACGAGCTGTCCCAATAAACAGAACCCACGATGTACATGTCAAGGCAATCAAAGGCATGAAACGTACCGTGGCCAATCGGTATCTATCCGAAGGCACGTTTATTTCGACCTTATTGCAGCACGTCAGTAGCGTCCATCCCTTCTTACATCACCCACTGAAGAGTTGTTACAGGCCTGGACCGAATCGGCGCGGTTAGATTCTGCCTTCATTGTCTTCCATTGCGGTAGTTTGGAGTGGATCGGAATCCGCCATGCCGCAAGCCAAACTCTCTATCTCTCACCAGTTATCGAAGTTTACAAATGCGCCGACTGCGGTTATGCCAAAATACAAACGGGGCTTTATTTGGCGATGCTCGATGACGTCCTTGAACGAACACAGGAGGCGGACAACAGACAATTAAAAGGTCGCAAGCGCAGGCGACCTGCCAGTGACCCACCCACAGATCCTAAGCGTCCGAAAACAAGGGCAACTCTCGCTAAGGAGAAGGCCAATCATTTGGAATGCCAGACATCACTAGAGGTATCCGAGATTATTGCATTCCAGTTCTGTCATTTGAAACGATCGTAGGTCATAAGAAAAGAAGTTGGAAGCTGCGACCTTGCCCTTCTTTCGATCTGCTATGACGGTTTTAATTCACCTACACCTTCTCACTTTCTCAGGATAGGACAGGCTCTCACCAGCAATATTCAAGATTCATATTCACCGCCGGAGCTCCGAGATGGCTATGACTCTGACGCTTTTTTGTCCCTGACACTTACGTCAAAAGTCGCCCGAGGGGGCACTGGAGTCGTTCATGGAGCAACCTTGGAATTGATGTCTGAGGGCAACCCACGACGCCAAGACGCCGTGGTTAAACTGGCATTCTCGTATACAGAATGTGAGAGGCTCCGTCGTGAGTTTTCGGTCTATGAACACCTCGCACGATCGGGGGTGACTGGAATACCAACGGTGTTTGGACTTTTTGAGGACATTGACAGCGGGGTCTATGCTTTAGCCATGTCCCACATCGGGACTTGCCTTTGGACCTTGCGACTCCAGGAATACCGCAAGGCACTGTCAGAAAATATCGATGTTCCAGTCGCCACTGATGCGCAGCGGTTGGTAAAGTCTCATCGATGCCTTATTTTGCATTCTAAGAAGTTTTATCAGCTCCGCCTTTCTTCACGTCCTTGAAGACATTCATCGCGCTGACGTTCTGCATCGCGACCTTCGCTGTTACGGACTAACGACTGCGGACATATATGCTTACTTTTTCACTTTTACTCATCGGCCCCCGCTTACACATATCGTATTATACTTTATTTCCTTTAGTATACTTCGCTCCCGCGCTGACTCGCTTTCCGCAGCTGTCTGACTCATTCCGCAGTCGTCTTACTCAGACGCACTGCCTTCCGCAGTTATCTTACTCAGATACACTGCCTTGCGCAGCACTGACTCATATGCTATCACCTATAGTCAGTACCTATATAAACCCTTTGTACTATAGCTAGATTCCTTAGATTTAGCAATCACATTGCTCTTCGCCTTTCCATCTTCCTGCATACTCTGCCCGAACCTTGGAACGGTTTGTTACGCATAACAAGTTGCTAAATCTCGTTAGGTTCGCCCAGAGCGAAGAGAGCAACTACCAGACGAGTCAAGACGTCGCGCTTCTTTGAAGACTTCACCAGTAACCCATTCAGCACGTCAGAAGCCCGACAGGAGGAGCTAAGTCCTCGAGACAGTATCGATTTTACGCTTATCCAGCAGTACATCGAATCGGAGATCCGTCGCATCCTACAGCAGGTGCTTGACGAAGAACTAGACAACGACGAGCATCGCCCCCACGGCGAGATAGCAGAGAGCATCCATCTTGCTCGGCAACACCAGATCGCGCGTTACAACGCCCGACAGAACGAACTCGAAAGCTTTCGCGTTCAAGAAGGACCTCAGACAGGTCGGATCACAGAGATCAGAGAGTTTATCGGTGTCCAGACAACCGTTATCAGAAGATTGATTAGGACGCTCACATCGAGACGTCCCAGAGCCACATCATCACGTCCTACTCGAAGCAGCAGATCTACGCCCACTTCACCATCGAAGAACAACAAACCGAGTACAACCGTTGGGCACGAAACGAGAGACTTGACCCCTTCTCGCGACCAACAGACGCGCAGGAACAGAGATTCCTTAGAGATCTACAGAGGAAATACCCCGAACGTTTTGCCACCGATTCCGCCGACAAGTCCCCTGACGAATTTACTTTTGACTCCGCGCAGTCAGATACCGAACAGACGCCTAGAACAGGGACTGATTTTCAACCCCTACCTATATCCCGAACCCCATCTTCATCCCAACAATCCGACACCTCTCCTACTCCGCAGGTTCTAGACATGGCAGAAGCACCGACAGTACAAACAATGGATACATCCAAGATCATCAAAGATCCTGGGATGTTCAAAGACAGACACACCTTCGACGAGTGGTGGAAAGCCACCAAATTATACATCAGGTTCCAGAAGGGCCTGTCCGACGATCAGAAGATTCTTGCGGTGTTATCCCGCATGATGGAAGGGTCCGGTAAACACTGGGCCAGCAACAAATTAGACGACCTTGCCACCGATGGCGAGAACATCACCTGGTTAGGATTCTCAGACGACATCGCTACGCGATTCTCTATTGCCAACAAGTCGGCAGCGGCCAAGGCGAAACTCGAAGTCCTGAAACAGGAGAAACGCACCATCGACGAATTCTTGGACGAATTCGAAGAGATCTTGAAGCTGTCAAACCTTGGCGAAGAAACTGGGAAATACATCCTGGAAAAGAACGTCAACCGCAAAATTTCTGAACAAGTGGCTAGCGATGGCAAGACGTACACTGATTACGCAAAGGAGATCCGAAACAAGGGACGACAGATGGAGGGACATGCATTAGTCATCCGAGGGGGTGGCGACACACGCACCGGATCGGGTACCACTTATGGTGGTCAAGGCAAAGCCATGGAGATCGACAAAGCAGGAGTAGCCCGTTGCTACAACTGTCAGCGCTTTGGTCACCTTGCCAAAGACTGCAAAGCCCCAAAGAAGAAAGATGGTCGTAAGTGTTTCAACTGCGACCAAGAAGGACATATCGCGCGCAACTGCCGCAAGCCGAAGAAGAACTCTGGAAAGATTAGGAAGGTGTCTGATGGAGATACCGATGATGACGATGAAACCATCACCATAGAGACCGATGAGAAGGATTTTCCCGAAGGGTCCGATTAAACGACGCTAAGTCGCGACCCTTATCCATTAAACGAACTCGCTTGCCTGGTGCAGTTACAGACAATATAACTTATGTTATCCCTGCAAAGCGAGCCGTTGCGTCAACTAAGATTGTCAAGGGAGATAAACCTCCGAAACGACGAGAGATCAAGCTGCAAGCTCAGATCAAAACACGACGAGGACCAAAGGCCATTCGACCCGAGGTCGATAGCGGATGTGAACGCACATGTATCCATCCCAGAATAGTACGTGAACAGAACCTTCCCACACGTGGAATAAAGCCCATATCAATCCTAAATGCGGATGGATCACCGAACCGACAACAGAAAGCAGAAAAACTTGCCGAAGTCAAGCTGGACTTAGGAACACACCAGGAAACCATGGAGGCAATGGTATTGGACATTGGGAGAACGGATATGCTTTTGGGACATGACTGGTTGGTGCACCACAACCCTACAATCAATTGGACGACCGGCGCCGTAACATTCAACCGATGCCCATCAACGTGTCAAACCAAACACTCGGATTTCAGGGTTAACCTTAATGGTCGCAAACATCGGGTTCGCATGGTGGAAGTACGAGACAAGGACGCACCCAAGAAATCAGATCAGAAATGGAAGCCCGGAGACCCCATATTGGAAGCAGTTACTCCCACACCACCTCCCACAACCAAACGACCCTCATATGTTGAACGTTTTGCCCATCTTTTCGAAAAAGAAAACTTTGACAAGATCCCAAGGGAAAGGGAATGGGACCACGGCATCGAACTTACACCGGACGCACCAAAGGAGCTAGGGGGAAACACGTACCCTATGACCCAAAAGGAGCAAGAAGAACTGGACGAATTCATCGATGAAGGCCTGGCAACCGGAAAGATCCGACCGTCCAAATCCCCTTATGCATCACCCTGCTTCTTCATTAACAAGAAAGACGGTTCCAAACGATTGGTACAGGACTATCGCACGGTTAACAAATTCACGGTTAAGGACAAATTCCCACTCCCACGCATCAACGACCTCTTGGATGTATTGAAGGACACAGTCTACTTCAACAAAATGGACATCATGTGGGGATACAATAATGTGCGGATCAAAAAGGGTGACGAATGGAAAGCCGCCTTCTTGACCAGCCGAGGATTGTTTGAACCATTGGTCATGTTTTTCGGTCTCTGCAATTCCCCGGGAACGTTCTCTCGGATGATGGCCAGCCTATTCAGGGATCAGATCCGTCGGCGCATCTGTGTGATTTACATGGATGACATAGTGGTTATTGGTAAAACCAAGGAAGAACTCGCCCGGAATACCGAAGAGATCTTGCAGATCCTGTCGGACAATGACTTGTTCCTAAAGGAAAAGAAGTGTCTTTGGGAAGTAACGAAATGCCCCATATTGGGATATGTTGTGGGTGAAGGACGTGTCGAGATGGAAACTGAAAAGGTGGACACAATCCGGAACTGGCGAGTACCCACATCAAAAAAGGAAGTCCAGAGGTTCCTGGGATTTGCCAACTTTTATTGACGCTTCATTGAAGGATACTCAAACATTGCAAAGCCACTCACGACACTTACGGGAAATACAGCATTCACATGGGGACCAGCGGCGCAAGAAGCATTTGAAGGTCTCATACGGGCAATCACGACAGCACCAGTCTTGGCATTGCCCAAACCGGACGGACAGTTCAGGGTTGAAACCGATGCATCGGGTTATGCAATTGGAGCGGTACTCTCACAGAAACAAGACGACAAGTGGCATCCTATCGCGTTCTTGTCGCGGACCATGTCCGCGGCCGAACAGAATTACGAGATCTATGACAAGGAACTCTTGGCAGTCATGGAAGCACTGAAGGACTGGCGACATTATCTACTTGAAGCCAAGGAACGTTTCGAGATCTTAACCGATCACAAAAACCTGGAGTATTTCCGGCGTCCTCAGGACCTAAACCAACGACAGAGGCGCTGGAAGATGAAGCTACAAGACTATGACTTCGAATTGCAACATGTACCTGGGAAGACAAACGCGAAAGCAGACATCCTGTCACGTTTACCCTGGTATGAGACGGAACTCGAGCCGCAGGACAGCGACCAAATGCTCAAGGAGGGGCTATTTTTGAAACGATTGGAATCAGAAGATGTGATACAAATGGAGATGTTCACGGAGGAACAATTCTTTGAAGGGGGTGAAACATCTGATTCCATCAAAATCGGAAACATCACAACCATCGAAAACCCATGGATCGTACGCATCAAGGCCTCGAATCGCATGGAAACAGAAGTAGCCCAGGGTCTGAAGAAGAATCCTCACTGGTACCAGCAGGAAAATGGCATCACCTACGCAGGAGAACGAGTCTATGTTCCACCAGACCCACAATTGCGCCAAGAACTGATGTTTGAAGCGCACGACGCACCAGTGGCAGGACATCCAGGACAGTATCGAACACATGAACTTCTCACTCGCACCTACTGGTGGCCCACCATCCTACATGACGTAAAGAAGTATGTGAAAGGTTGTGACACCTGTCAACGCAACAAGATCAGCCGCCAAAGGAGACACGCCCCTCTGCACCCTAACGCCGCGCCAAGTCAACCATGGGAAGATATAGGGATTGACGTCGTGGGACCGATACCAGAATCTGATGGGAAGAACGCAATTCTGGTCATCACGGACAGACATTCAAAGATGCTTCATCTCATCCCGACAACCGTGGAACTATCGGCTGAAGGATTAGCCAAGATCTATCGGGACCAGATATGGAAGCTTCATGGAATCCCTAAGAAGATCATTAGCGACAGAGGACCACAGTTCGCCGCGAAGTTCATGGAGATACTTTGCCGCATGTTGGGAATCAAGAGAAACCTGTCCACTGCATACCATCCACAAACTGATGGACAAGCTGAACGATCGCATCAGGAAACCGAGGTGTTCTTACGAAACTTTGTCAACCATCTACAAGATGATTGGGCAGAATGGATCGCAATCGCAGAATTCCAGTACAATGACAAAGAACATCAAGCGACAAAGTACACACCATTCTATCTCAACTACGGTCTGCATCCTTGGAAGGGAGAACTTGTGTTGGAAGACACCAATCCAGCGGCAAACGACTTCTTGAAAAAACTCAAACAGGCACGAGAAGAAGCCAACGCAGCACTGAAACAGGCCCAGGATCAGATGAAGAAAACAGTTGACACACGACGAAGCCCGTCTCGGAATTACCGCATCGGAGACAAGGTGTGGCTGGAAGGGACTAACATCAGGACTGATCATCCCTCAAAGAAACTTGACGCCCTCCGACACGGACCGTTCAAAGTCCTAGAGAAGAAAGGAGCTAGCGCATACCGTCTTGATCTTCCCAAAACTTGGAAGATGATCCACCCTGTGTTCAACGAGACCCTGTTATCACCATATGAAACCCCGAAGTATGCCATTCAGAAAAAGAAGCCAGCCCCTGATCCGATCATTGTCGAAGGACGAGAAGAATACCATGTCTCCACGATCCTAGACTCTCAGAAATTCCGTGGAAAGATCCAGTACCTTGTCCAATGGGAAGGGTATGGCCCAGAAGAGAACACGTGGGAACCTCGGACTAATGTTCAGAACGCTCAAGACTTGATCCGAGACTTTCATCGGCAAAATCCATCGCGTCCACAATAAAAGAACAAACTTTGAGCCATTTTCCACATCGACTTCTGTCACATCGAGTTCCCCACTCCAACTCTTCTCGCCCAACACGCCGTTCTTCTTATACCTTTCAAACATCATTTCTGCAATGTCCAACATCACCGCCGCCTCCACTGATGCTTCCGATATCAACCCCACCATCACCACCCTCATCGGCGAAGCGCTCTCCATGCGCGACCAGATCCATGCGCTCGAAACCTCCGTTGCCGACATCCTTCACCGGCAGATGCATATCCGCCTTCATACCCTTTCCGATTTGCCAACCGCCCCCACCGCTGAGGAGAAACTCATCCTCAAAAACTATACCAACACCCTTGCTGTCGAGAACCGACGCCTTCGCCTTGCCGTTCGAGGTTTAGAGTTTGCCACAGCGGTAAACGATGAACTGATAAAGGATTGGGGTAACCGAGTTGACCCTGCCTGGGCCGATCCAAATGGCAACGATGGATGGGAGTAGGTAGTCTGTGAGGACACAGACCTTGAAGAGGGGAACATGTGTTGAACATATCGCCAGATATGTCGCACCATGTGCTTGTCACAGGAAGTGACTATAAGTCACTGTTACCATATATGTGAGTTTATGGTACAACCACGGACGAATGACTTGTTTATACATTGTTTGTACAATGGTCCGTGCGCATATTGGATTAGTATAAATACCCATGTATTTAGTACGATGAATCATTCTTGGCCTTTGACAACAAAGCCTTCGGGTTGATTCATATAGATTTCCTCATCGGCGACAAAAAGTTCCCGGCTGACCCCAAAGAGACAGATTTCCAAGACAAGTTAAACACTTGGCATGAGCAGGACGATCAGGCCCAAGGCCTTATTCAGATGTCCATTTCGGACTCTCTCGTCCATCACATCAAGGGAGCTAAAACCTCCAAGGAGATGTGGGACCTGATCGCCACGAAACTGTCCACGGTCGGTCCGTCCACCGTCTTTGCTGATTTCCAGCAACTCCTCCGCACCTCTCTTTCTCCCGCCGATCCTTTATCTGGCATCGATAAGATGCAGACCCTTTTCCAACGACTCGAGCATAACCATATAGACATTCCCAAGTTCGTTCGGATCATGATGATCCTGAATGGACTGCCTCAAGGCTACGATGGTCTAGTGCACAGCATCCTCTTTGATGCGGTACACTATGTGGCGCCTGGCGGCAATCAGTCCACGGTACTCGAGATCGGGAAAGTAATCGAGCAAATACGCTCGGAATACTTCCGTAAAAACCCGCACGCTCCACAGTCCCAAGGAGGTGCTCACGCGAATAAGATTTCTGCGGTAAAACGCGCTCGGCCCAACCCCCCGAAGTACCAGCCTCGCACTGGACCCTCTCAGGGATCTTCGGAAGGACCGGCTGCTAACCAGCAGCATTCGCATCAGCACTCCAAGCCCTGGAAAGGCAAGGGACGTGGGACTTCCGCTGGGAAGACCAAGGGCAAAGGACCCTGGAAAGGTAAAGAGAAGGCGCACTTTGCCTCCTCTGCCATGGATAGCGCCCCTGATGGGCAGCTTCCAATCCAGACCTTACCCAGCACGGTCATTTACGGAAATGGGTCTATCTTCACTCCGCACCCCTCATCATCCACCGACTGGAGGATTAGGAACAACCAATCGCTTGCGATCGGTAATATTCCTGGCCCAGGCCCTTTCACGGACCTGGATGGAGCGCGCACACTAGCTGGCAGCATTGGTGTCCCTCCAACAGCTCAGAATCTGACTCGCCTCGTCGATGTCCCCGCACTTCAGCGTAATGAAGCTGCGACGTCAAGGCCGCTTTCAGCGCCTCCGACAATGGACCCCCGGAATCACCGCATTCCGGTTTTCGAAGAGACACCGAGTAGAATCAGCTGGGCCGATGAGATGGATACAGAAGACATAGCCCCCACCATAAGGGGCTATTACGATGAAGGATACGTCAACGACTATATGGAGTATGAAGTTTCCCGTGGTGATGGAAACAACGACGACATGGGGTATGTTTCACATTCAACAGCACGTACAGCGCAGTTGACAAATACTTCACAGAAGCCTCTTTGGAGACGAGTGAATGGACGGCGGTCCAATGTATTTTTATCACCTGCTGTACACGCGCTTATAGCGCAAATAAATTCTCATTATGCGAATTGTGCTGAATGTAAGAAACAGAATCAATCCAATTGGATTCTTGATTCAGGTGCATCGTTGCACTTTACCTATGACATCAATGATTTCATTGAGTATACCCCATTAAAAGATCGTCAATCTGTGCAAATTGCGCAGAAAGGTCACACTATTCAGATCCTTGGACAAGGAACGGTGTTGATTAATCACACCATCAAGAAAAACGGGCGAGAACAAAATAAAATAACTCGTCTATCACCCGTTTATTATATACCAGATTTAGACGTTCGTCTTTTATCTGTAGGCGAGATCCTTAAACAAGGAAATGAAATTAGCGGACGATTTGGTTCGATCGCGCTAAAGACCAATTCAGGTCTTCCTTTGTTTATGTGTTATCCTCATAAGGCAAATGAATCGATTTATTGGCTAAATGCCACGATCATTAAAGAGGAACGAATACACTTGGTTAGTCTTAGTGTCTCACAATCTGTTGATTATGACACCTGGCACAAGCGATTCGGACACCCTTCACATGAAGTACTGCGACATGCTTCTAAACATGTCAAAGGTTTCAATGGAGTGGACAAACCGTCCACTGAGCGACCCTGCAAAGGATGCGCTCTTGGAAAGATGCCTTCGAAATCTTTCCCACCATCTCAGACACGCGCCAAAGCACCTCTTGAGCTAATCCATTCGGATTTAAAGCAATTCAAGAAGGCGACTTATGGCAAATATAATTATTATATCAGCTTTGTTGATGACTACACATCACACGCCTGGATCTCTTTATTGAGACTAAAATCCGATGCACACTCTGCACTTCGTGATTTTAATGCCATGGTTAAAAACCAGTTCAATACGACAATTAAAACTTGGCGTTTTGATGGCGGCGGTGAGTTTGTCCCTTTCCAAGCAGATATGCGTGAGATGGGAATCCAGGGTGAAGTTACTGTGCCGCACCAGCCACAACAAAATGGTCGAGCGGAACGTTTTAACAGAACTTTAATGGATAAAGCACTTGCTATGTTGCATGATGCTTGCCTACCCGAAACATGGATTCAATTTGCGGTAGAACATGCACTTCACTTGTATAACCGAATTCCATTGAAAAGACATGGATGGCTTACTCCGTATGAGTCCCTTAAAAAGGAAAAGCCTGATGTGTCGAACCTACACGTTTTTGGATGTGGTGCTTACGTCTTTCTTCCGAAAGAGATTCGCACTACCACCGCTAAATCGGAACTGATGATTTTCATCGGTTTTAAAACTGGAACTAAAGGTTACCGGTTTATGCGGATGCCAAACAACGTAGTCTTCATAGGTGTCACAGCAATGTTCGATGAACAGCTGTTCCCAAAATGTTCTACAATGAACAAAATACCTTCGATAACACAATACCATGATCCAACATCAGACGATATGGGAAACGATGATGAAAATGGACATGATGGCCCGTCTGTTTTACCAACCGACGATTTCCATTCGGAAAACAATGATGCACATGGTCCTGGCGGTTCACGTTACCCGTTTAATCCAGGAAACCATGATGACAATCATAACCTCCCTGATACAAATAGCGACCAAACTGGTCAGCTTCCCGAAGGTTCCAGTCAGACTTCTGATGGAACAAACAGACAGGACACCGCTGAGAATCAGCAGTGGGTTCCCCGGACTCGCAATCCAGGGAAACGTGTGCGCACAGATGCGCCAAACGATGATCATACCTTACCAGGAGATTATCGCCCACAAACTGATCGTCCTCGTCGTACTCGGGTTATACCCCAGCGTCCTGGAAATGTTTACGGGAACAACCCGGCTGAGGCCTTGCGTCAAAATCAGCGTGATTGGAGCAGAACCGTTCAGGAGGATTCACGGCGATACGCCTATAATCCCCGATCGGAGACCAGACCCCAGCAATCTGGCGCTGTTCCATCAACTAGCTCCGCTGATCCTCAGATGTATCAGAACAATTCCAATCCGAATCCGGATATAAATATGGAGGAATCACTCTATATTAGGGAAGGGGGAGGACAGTCACAAATGCTTGCGCACTTGCTATCTAAAGCAATCCCTGCATATGACGAAATTCCACAAGACCCAAAGTCTTGGCAAATGAAGGACATAAATAAGCTACCTGAAAAGGAAAAGCTTGAATGGAAAGCAGCATGCCGTGAGGAACTAGAAGCCCTCCGGAAGCGCAATGTCTTTAAGTTGGTTGACCTGCCTAAAGGTCGTAAAACCATCAGAAATCGATGGGTATTCGACGTCAAAACTGACGGACGAAAGAAGGCACGACTCGTTGCCAAGGGTTTCTCACAGATCGAGGGTATCGATTTTGATGAGATCTTCTCACCTGTGATACGTTTCGAGACTATCCGAATCCTCTTCGCCGTAGCTGCGCTTGAAGGGTGGGTGATTGAAGGAGTAGATGTCAAATCAGCTTTTCTCTATGGAGAGCTCGATGAGGAAATCTATATGAATCAACCCGAAGGCTTTGTTGTCAAAGGCCAAGAACGGAAGGTCATCCGTTTATTAAAAGCACTCTATGGCCTAAAACAGGCTGCGAGAGCGTGGTGGATCGCGCTCAATGCATCAATGGAGAAGCTAGGTTTTACTCGATGTAGAACCGACTCAGGCGTCTTTGTTTACCACAACAAACAATCAGGTGATTTGATAATCGCTTTGATCTATGTTGATGACGGCCTGTTCATGGGATCAAACCCAGATCTTGTTCGCAAGATAAAATCTGACTTTAAAAATAAATGGGAAAGTCGTGATCTTGGTATTGCTAAAGAATTCTTGCGTATGAGAATACGACAAGATTCAGAAAAGCAGATCGTAACAATCGATCAGTCAGAATACCTAAAGAAGATCATTAAGCGCTTTGGCTTAGAAAATGCAAAGGCTGCTGACACTCCACTCCCAAAGGGTTATTACCCTGCACCAAATGAGGGGGAGGTGGATCCCACACTCAAAACAAGGTACCAAATGATCATTGGATCGTTGTTGTACTTGTCCATTGGAACGAGACCGGACATTGCTTTTGCAGTTGCAAAAATGTCACAAATGTCTGCAAACCCTTCCAAAGAGCATGAGAAATACGCTCTGCGGATTATCAGATATCTTGTCGGTACTCAAGACTATTCTATAATCTATGATGGTCGATCCAAAGCTTCCTTTGAAGCATGGACAGATTCAGACTGGGCATCAGACCCATCTGATAGAAAATCCCAATCGGGATATTTCCTTAAGCTTGCAGGAGGACTTGTTCTTTGGAAAAGTCGCAAGCAAAAGACAGTGGCACATTCGTCCACTGAGGCGGAAATGATTGCTGCCAGTGAATGTTCGCGAGAATGCGAATGGGTTACTCATCTCTTCAAAGAGCTTGGACTACAGGACATTACCAAAATGCCGTTCCATGTAGATAACCAAGGCGCGATTTTCAATGCGCAAAACCCAGTCACTGAAGGCAGAACCAAACATATAGCAATCCATCACTTTGCTATACGCGATAGAGTTCAAGATGGATTGATCGAACCACGGTTCGTTCCGGGAACAGAGAATCCGGCTGATATGTTTACCAAGCCACTTGGTCGCCAGGAATTTGAGAAATTCCGTGCTCTACTTCGGATGAAGTTTAAAGAGCCTTATACTCCACTTACGAAACCTACCCGGGATTCTAAGTGAGGGGGAGTGTTGAACATATCGCCAGATATGTCGCACCATGTGCTTGTCACAGGAAGTGACTATAAGTCACTGTTACCATATATGTGAGTTTATGGTACAACCACGGACGAATGACTTGTTTATACATTGTTTGTACAATGGTCCGTGCGCATATTGGATTAGTATAAATACCCATGTATTTAGTACGATGAATCCTAACTTCTTGAACACCCCAGTTCTCTGAGTTAACTAACAGCTAGTATAGCTTCTAGATTCTCTATAGTTACTCTTAACCAGGTCAGTAGAGCTTCCACTATGCCTTCGTACCGATACGTCTTGAGCGCCCTTTGGGCTGCCTACGTCGGTTACATCATTAACATGTTACGGACTAACGACTACGGACATATATGCTTACTTTTTCACTTTTACTCATCGGCCCCCGCTTACACATATCGTATTATACTTTATTTCCTTTAGTATACTTCGCTCCCGCGCTGACTCGCTTTCCGCAGCTGTCTGACTCATTCCGCAGTCGTCTTACTCAGACGCACTGCCTTCCGCAGTTATCTTACTCAGATACACTGCCTTGCGCAGCACTGACTCATATGCTATCGCCTATAGTCAGTACCTATATAAACCCTTTGTACTATAGCTAGATTCCTTAGGTTTAGCAATCACATTGCTCTTCGCCTTTCCATCTTCCTGCATACTCTGCCCGAACCTTGGAACGGTTTGTTACGCATAACAGCTAGTGTCATTGATAACTCCAATATAACCCATCTCCTTGTTTCATGCTTCGTCGCGAGAGGCACTCGATAGTCTTTTCTATCTCGCAAGACGATCCCATAGCTCTCGAGTATCATAGCTAAGCCCATAGTGGTGACCAGCGCTATGTCCTACATTGCCAGGGTCGCTGGTCTCTCTCTCTAACGTCGCCACTAAGTCCTCAGAATCGGAGCTCATCTAGGACTCTCTATATCCCTTAGAGATAGTGTGAAAGGGTGCAAAACGCGCAGATTTTAGGCCTAGACGCATCGCAGCCTTATCACCGTAGGAGATGAGAGGCAGCCGGTGGGGGCGAAAGACGGCTGTTTGGCACAAGAGGGGGGCCGTTGGCATGAGGGGGGCCGTCGAAGATGAGAGACAGCCGTTGGTTGAGAGGGAGCCGTTGGATGCGAGAGACGGCCATTGGTCATGAGAGGGAGCCGTTGGATGCGAGAGACAGCCGTTGGCAACGAGAGATGGCCGTTGGGCAAGGGAGGAGGGCGTTGGGGGTGAGAGGGAGCCGTTGTTGAAGAAAGAGTGAGAGTGGTGGTTGCAGAAGAAGAAGAGGAAGCGATTGAATAAATACGTCGCAACACCAAGTTATGATAATCACATGGACTCAATCGTTTCCAGGGGTGGTCTCCAACAACGATGTTCAATCAAACAAATTGTACCCCATACGAGTCGCTGCGACGATGTACTTACTTCGACATGTGTAAGTACTTAGGACACCTGCCCCCCGCCCCACCACACCGTAACATGTGGCCTTACCTTGATACATGGATGCTTGTCCTCAGGCCTCGGGACCACAAGCTTCAAACTAACCACACCACGTTACTGAATTACTTGCACTTTTTTTTTCCATTGCTTCGCTGTGCTTCATCCAATTGTCATAGATAATTTGAGCTCCATAACTTTTGTGTATTTTAAGTTATACTTAGGCAATTGAGGTGCTATTACATCCAAGAGTGTATCATTGAACAACTATTAGAAAGAGCCTCTCATAACACCATGCCAGTGGATTCACATTTGACAACACTTGCATCCATCTTGCATCCATCGGAACACTAACCGGTCCACCTGACGAGTTGGTGTTCCATTTGGTCTGTTGAATGTCCATTAAGAGAAATATTACAAATCAAGGTTTTCCCGATGACATCACTGTACACTTGATAGAAGTTAGTTACCAATCCACCACTTCCTGAGAACACATCCCGCGTGGCAGGGGAAGGCCTACTTGGATAACGCGCCTATGTACATCGCCGGGATCGGAGTGGTAGTCTCATAGTACCAAGAACCCAGACGTGTGAGGGTCTTGTGTTAAAATCGGGCTGTTGACAGGGCAATGTAAAACATGGTGATATCAGACGTCGAATGAAGGGGCGGTTCCAATGCTATCTTCAGGGTCTTGAATCACACAAAAATAACGACCTCATCTTCAAAAATAATTATATAACTTTCAATGGAGAAGTGGTTGAGAAATCGATCTGAAAATGCGCACAATATTCGTGTGAAGTGCGGCTGTGGCACTCTCACACAAATCCCCATCGGTTCATGTCACACCAGGCTCTCGCAGGTCCCAGCATTACATCTCGCGATGACCTCCTCGTCATGGACAGTGACGAGGATGCTTTTGGTATGCCTTCTTGTATTGACACCGCACCCCGTTTAATACGCAGCACCCCAAGGCGAAGATGACCCAGGCACTCCAGGAACCACCAGCGAATATGAGGATGACGACGACGATGAGGAGGAAGATGATGAAGCGGAAGATAGCGATGAGGAAGCTCAAGGTGCTGAAGGAGGGGATGGAGCAGAGCAAGAGATCGAGGGCGATTTTGAGTAAGTTCCTTCGACTCTGGCTCTGGAGGAAAGTAATCCATTTCAGTCGTCTGGTGCAGAACATACGCTCGCACAATGACCCATCGACAAGCTCTGGACTGACGAAAGACTGGGATTTTAATATTGAAGAAAAGGAAGCTGAGTTTCGTGACGACCTCCGGGAGGCATCCGGCGTCGGTCGCAGGCGAAGGAAAGGCGTGAGTGCATGAATGATTCCTTTGAATTCTCTTCAAGGAGATGCTTTGCACTTATAGAAACGCCGGCAAGCGGGACCAGTGCTCTCACAACAAGTTCGTGCTCTCATCGGAGACGGGAATCAAGCCTATGTGGACGATAACATCCCAGAAGCCATCCGCATCATGCAAGAAGTCATACGGATAGAACCCCGCGCGTCGTCAGCTTGGGCTGTCCTAGCGCAATGCTACGAAGACCGGAATGAACCGCAACAGGCTCTTCAGTTGCGGATCATGGCAGCGCACTTGATCCATGACGCGGACGAGTGGGATCGGTTGGCTGTACAGTCCAGGTGTGTCGAATGTTCATGCCATGCCCTTTATTTTGACACGTCTCTAATGCCTTTGGTCCTGTAGGGAACTGGGATACAATCAACAAGCGCTGTATTGCTATCGCAAAGTGTACAGTCTCGACCCTTCAAACGTCGATGCACTTTGGGACCGCGCCTCTCTCGCCAAAGACATCGGGGACCTCAAGACCGTAAGTCACTCCTTCGGCGCCTCATGTTCAACTTTTCTCAATCTATATACCCCCAGGCCCGCGCAGCTTTCCTTTCCATTATCAAGGTTTTCCCTCATGACCTTGCCGTCCTCAACACCCTCCGACCCATCCTCATCGAACTCTCCGATCTCCCGACCTGTACCTCCCTCTTCTACGGCGCATTCAGTCATTACCAGGCTGCTTATCCCTCGGGACTCGGCATGGACCCAGCCACGAAAAATGAGGTGTCTGGAGGCGGGTTCGGGCTCATGGAAGTCCTTGTTCTAGCGGACCTTTATAACACACAGGTGGGTCTGTTCCTGGATGCTACATCTATCATGTTCTTAGTCTTTCTTCATACAGGCAGAGTATGAAAAGGCCGTAGAAGTCATTCGCCATGGCGTGCGCTGGCTGCAGGGTCGGGCCGAGCAGTGGTACTGGGATCTTTGTGTAGACGACCGGGAGTTTGATCTCCTAGAAATGCCGCCCAGAACAGGGGATGGGGCGGAAGAGGGGGTGCAAGCGGGAAGGTACCCACTGGATGTGAACGCAAGGCATCGGCTGGCAGTGGCGAGGATCAAAATGGGCGATGTTGAAGAGGGCAAGGTATGTTGTTCTTTTTTCCTGAAGTCTCTTCTGACTTCCGTGATCGTCCAGATACATGCGAATGTGGTTCTCTCCCAAGATGTTCTTGATTATGCAGCGCTATTTGTTGAGATTGCGGACGCGTATTTTGAGAGGTGCTTATACGCAGAGGCGAAGCCAATATATGAGGTGCTTGGTGCAGATGCAGCCGTGAGTTGAAACCTTGCTTGGCTGACCCAAATAGAGACTAACCAGCGATGCGAATAGACAAGCAGTATATACATCCTGATCCAAACGGCTGCTTGTCTACGAATGCTGGACCGACTGAAGGAGGCTGCTGAAATCTACGAGCATGGTCAGTTGTCCCATAGAATCGTTCTTATTTGCCGGTATCAACGAACTGAACCCTTGATTGCAGTGAGACTCGCAGACCCGTCTTTTAACGAGGCGAAAATGAAGCTCGCTGAGCTCTATGAGATCCTAAACGAACCAAGGAAGGCCCTAGAGCTCGTCTATGAAGGTATGTTTCCCCCTCCTCCTCCCTCTACTTTCTTACTCATCGTCTCCTTCTAGTAATCGACTCCCGGAAGAAACGACCCAAAGACGCCACGTCGAGCTCTCAGGCTGCTACTCAGGCCTCTTCCAGCGCTCCAACAACTTCGCTCTTTGAAGAAAAGGCCGCTGCCAAGAAGGGGGCAAAGGCCTCTGGGCGCTTGACGCATGCGCAGCTGCGCGAGCTCGAGGCCAAGAAGGAACGGGAGGTCCTTCGGGGGTGGGGAGTGCTGAAGGAATATTGGGCGGAGATGCTGAAGGGGGAGGATGAGGCTGTCGTCGAGAGATGGATGGAGGAGGCGGGGAGATTGGTTGAGTGCTTCAGGGAGACGAGGAATTTGTTTTTGACTTCTAGGGTGGGACTCGTTTTGCCTGCATTTTTTTTTTGTTTCGTCAAGTCTGATGGTTTGCGGGTTTTATAGGGTAATCCGTTCCGGGGGATGTTTCCACGATCAAGACAGAAGGAGCAGAGGAGGAATGAGGAGGATGAGGAGAGGATGGCGTCCAGGCTTCACCTTGACCTGGGTTAGTTGAAACATTCTTTCCATCATTTTGATGCCTTCGCTGAGGATATGATGATGATTATAGAACACGACGCATTGGCGAAGAAGTCTACGAAAGATAGAGCTGTGGATGTATTTCGTGGCGTGTCCTTTGACGATTGGTTAAGAATCATCATGGAGGTGTGATGAGAGTCTTTTGTCTATTCCTTGTCCTAACCTGACTTTCGTTCTTTAGTACTGCTTCTTGCTGACCCGGCGGGGTCAATACGAGCTTGCGGACGAAATTTTACGACACGTCCTCGTCTCCAATGCCTACCAAGCGCGCCAAAAGCAAATAACACTCCGGCTAACCATCATAGGTATACAGCTCCTTTCTCTCTCACACGAACATTCGGCTCACCCCTCCTTCAGCTTGCGCCATTTTCTCCCAGCGCTTCATCACTGTCGTCGAGCAAACCCGCAAACTCATCGGCATGCACCAGTTCAACAACGAACTGCAGCGCATCCTTCTCGCCTGTCTCTCGAGTGGATTGCGGCCCACAGATGCGTTCATAACCTCCACACTCCAAAAGCATCTTTTCAGGGAGATGAAGCTTGCCGACTTGGCTGTGAAGAATCCGGGGGCATTGAGGTGGAATCCATTGATCAGGCGTTATGCGGCGACGGGGGCGGGGGGCGTGAAGGGCGAGGCGGCAGAAGAGGAGGAGGAGATGGATGTGGATTTGAGTCAGGGCTTGGATGCCGGAGCTGGAGCTGGAACTGGAATTGGAGGAGGGGAGAAGGGGAAAGATAAAGATAGAGAGGGGAAGCAGCCGACGTTTGAGATTCCGACGAAGAACAATCCTATTCTTGTGGCGATTTATGGGCAAGTGTGTATCGCCGCGAAGAGTTATCAGAGTGCCATTTGTGAGTTGTGGGGGAATTGGTTACCTGCTTCTGCTGCGAGTGCTGACCAGGAGCGTTTTTTTTTGTAGTCTACTTGTTACATGCGTATGACTACTGCCCGGAGGATCCGATGGTGTGTTTGTCGCTGGCCATTGCCTCTATTGGGCGTGCGATGCAGCGGCAGTCGGATAATCGACATCATCTGATCGCGCAGGTATTGGTCTTCTGATGTCGGGGTCATGTTCATGGAGCTGAACGAGATGCAGGCTATGGCGTTCCTGTCGCAATATCGGAAGCTCCGCCGGAACGATCCCCAGGGCATGGGAGAGGTGGAATACAACTTTGGCCGGGCGTTCCATCAGCTGGGTAAGAAAAAATTTGATCGATTCTGTTGCAAGTAAAAGTGTCATGAATGAATGTGTGTAGGGCTGTACTCGCATGCGGTAAAGCATTATGAACGTGTGCTGGAGCTTGCGGAGGAGCAGACGAGCGATGTGAGCTTTTTTTTTTCTCTTTCTTGACTTTGACATTGTCATGGGGAAAGGCTGATATTTTTTTGGTGTTGTAGGAAATTGACTTGGCACGAGAGGCGGCGTATAACCTTTCGTTGATATTTGTTATGACGGGAGCAGTGCCGTTGGCGGAGGCGCTGTATCGGCGATGGCTCTCCATTTGAATGGACGATCCTGTTGTGATGGTTTGGACTTTGTTATGCATGCATAGTTGATGCAGGAACTCTCCAGTCTTCATTGACAATGCCCGAAAGGCTTTGTGGCTCATCAAGTCATATTGTTATTATGCGGTGGACTGTACGTGGCACTTGTGAGTACGTAGCACAAATAAGGGTGGGCGGGGATTGTGAATAGGAACAGTCAAGAAATTGAGTGTCGCGAACGTGCTTTGCATAGTGAGATATTGACTGTTTAGAGGATTGCCCGTTAAGCATGCACGACTTTGGAGAGGCGGAAAGGAGCCTTGCGGTGGAGGGTATCCAAAACACTTACTATGGCGCAGTATCATATGAGGCCCTCTGGTCCGCACCTATTAGACCATGACTGCTTCCTCGAATGAGCGAAATGCCGCCTTTCGCAATTTCGGCTAGGAATTGGCCGTGCTGAATTCATGCCAGTGATAGTGATCAGTCGTGAGGGCTCAAAATCGGGTGACCAGCAGTGTGGTAGAAGTTTGAGAAGTCTCTCGGGTTCGGACGATCCGATTGACTTGAATTTCCCCTCAGGCTTTCAAAACATAATTAGAAGCCATTCATGGGTTCACTCTGGACAGTTGGATGAATCACTCAAGGTTGCGACCTACTAGTACAGGCAGTTGGCTCCTAGTTCCTTAAGGAGATCGAGTTTGTTTTAGCGTTAGCCCCGCCAGTGCGTGACCCGATAGTTGTGAATGTGGCGCCATGATCAGGAAGCTCGCTTTTCATCACTTCTCAGGGGAGTATATCGTGAAGACTTACGCCGCAAGTGACGCAATGCGTATGCTGTACTTCTTGAACATCGAACTCGCATTGATTCTTCCGACCCTTCGTCCAAGCTTTAGGAGTGATCTGAATAAGCAGGGGACCGCGGTCTGACCCGGTCATCCACCGGGTTGGCAGTTTCGAGTGCCAGTCCGCAGTGCCAGACGCGTTGGGCATTGCGTCGAGAGTATCGTTCGCGCGAGCCCTAAAACCGGGTTTCAATTAGCGTCGCAGCCGCAACAGACTGATGTATCTGATCTGTAGCGCCACCCGCCAATGTAGGGTAGAAATTTCAAAAGAAATATTGTCCCAGCCCACCATACCCTTCGCCCCCACGTCCAAAGAAAGACAACACAATGTGCGCCATTTGCGAGACACATGTGCTGGTTCGACGGCACGCAACCACTTGTCGCCAACAATCTGAGCCGCAAATGACGTGACCATAAAAAGGGATGAGTAAATGTCCTGGTACGATGTAGTTGTAGAGAACATGTCTTCGCGCCTTGTGTCTGACCTTGATCTTCTCATGACATGCCCTGAAGCTGATGTCCTTCCCAGCCTCATCTTTCGTTCAGAACAGGTGATACAGATATTTGCCGAGTCCCCTGTTGATAGCGTCTTTATGCGCATCAAGGGCGGCATCGAGCTTCGGTTCTGTGAGGAGCATACTTCCGCTTTGTTTCGGCTATGGGTTTCTAGATGTTGGATATACTTTCTCAGGTGGTAGTTCTTCGAGGGCAAGGCTGCTCGTATGAGATTTCTGGATAGCATTCGGTACCAAGCGAGTGACAGGATTGGGTATGTATAAAAGAGACAATAAAGTGAAGAACTCCTCAGCAAGGTTGAGCCCATGTGACAGATTCTGTAATGACTTTATTATGTAATTCATTGCAATCGTGTCCTCTATCATCGCTCAACTACGTCGAATCTTGGTCGAATCAAACAAAGCCAGACGCTAATTCAAAACACGACGATCATATGTTTTTTGCCTAGGGGAGGCTGCAAGAATCTAGGAATCCCACGGTTTACCAGTGAACTATGTACTGACATGAGTGACTCCTCGTCATGTAGGAATTGTGCGTTTTCAAGATCCTTCATGTCCTGGCCCTCGTTGCTCATTGTGAAGTTAGTCTCCACGCATTCTTGCTCTGCGGCGCATGTGTGGCGATATATCCATGCTGTCATCAAATCGTCAGAAATCCTGGCAAACCTTAGTTTTCAGTGCAGTTCCCGAGATCACCGCGACCAATTCTTGGAGCTTCAATGTACTGTCGTCGATATTGCCATTCAAAATCAATTGTTTTAATTTGGTTTTAATATCACCGCTATCGCCGTCTCATGATGCATGACTTGGCGAGACAGTGGACAACCCCTCCTTCGGAGGCACGGCCGAGTCGGGTATACGTGATTCTCGTTTTAGTTGACTCGTCAAGGTGATGGTGACTGACTTTCCTTTTTTTCACCCTGGCGGATGGGAGTTGGCGGATGCTCGGCATCCCATGAAATAAAGCCACTTATGCGGAAGGAAAATGCGGACTCCCGCACGAGCGTCGAGATCCGTAAGTGAACTTGCTACTGGGAAAAAAAAAACCCTTTCAATGCCGCACCCTAGAACCCCCTGAACAACTCCATGCGTAAATGGTATGTACATATGACGTCCACCAGGATTAGCGTCACCTTGCCCCCCTTCTGCCCGAACCTGAGCACCGAAAAGCAAAAGACTTCGATAGTCGATCCTCAAAATTTGCCTGCCCAACCCCTCGGCCTTCTCGGCCGATTCCCTGTCATATACTCGTCCTTGTGGAAAGGCTTCTTATCCGATTTTTACGCTACATTGCGGACCGTGTCCATGTTACGTCGCAGCGATTGGCTCATCTAGAAGAGAACAAGATGCTATTTCTGACTCCTTGATGTTGACGTAGCGAGGTCTTAGCACTAGGTATAAAAGCCACTGGAACCACCCGGATGAACCTCGTTCGTTGGTCAACGACTGCCACTCCTTAGACGTCTGAAATGCGGGTTTTCACCTTGAGTTTCTTCGCCATCATCTCCTCCAGCTTCATCACTTCGTCACCCAATTTCGTCGTTGCTGCGCCAGGTCTCATCGATGGAGAAGCAAACCGCGGCGGCGGCGTTGGCCTTCCCAGAATTCCCCTTCTTCCAAACCTGCCAGTACCTCTCCCGGCGTCCTTGATCCCGAAATTATATCCTTTGGTATGCCTCCCAGACAACATGTATCATTTATGCAGTTGGCCCTATGTTGATCCTGTGTTACAGTTGTTCCCTCTCGCGAACAATATAGGAACCGTCGTGAGCCCACCACTCAAAACGCTGATCGGAGTCGCACTCCTCGAAGATCTTGACGATTTGGCTGATTTCTTCTGCATGCGAGTTGCATCGACGTGCCCCCCTGATAGTAAAGTCGAGCTAATCACGACATTTTCACTGCAGAGCAGCAGGGAAAGATCCTTCCGGCGGTGGCGGGGTCTGCCAGAAGATACTCGAAACCGCGTATGATTTGGTGCGGGAAAAAACCCCGGTTCGTGAATTTCTCCCATCATTCGCTCTGTCGAGGCGACACCGCTTTTCCAGCCGCTAACGACTTCTGACGCTATGTTAGTTATTTCAATTTGTCTTCGTGGTCAAACTCCTGGCGGTCGTTTGCATGTGAGTCCTCATTTTTTCTCGTATCCACGGATATTTCGGATCTCATTCATGCTGAACAGCGCCCCTAACACCCAACCTCCGGTTGGGACCTGTCAGTCGGCGTTCGAACTTTTGGACTGTGTAGCGAATCGCGTGCTTGGTTCGTTCTTTCCCTTGATACCCTTTCAGAAGACATCTTGCTCAACTGCTTGTCACGTAATTCAGGCGTGAAAGACCTGGAGTGTGATGGTAAACCCGAAACCGATGTGAAGAAACCTATTTACAAGCCACAGCGAAAGGCGACTTGATTTCGTGACTCGATGCCGCTATTTGCTTTCTCTTCCTTTAAGTCTTGTACACAACGCTGATGAAATATTGAGTTCTCGATTCACGTAAGGCTTGTCCTGCTAAAAGTTTCAAATCAATCTCATGTTCTGGTCCAAAATGGCGGGCGAAGTACAACTCAAGCTACAAAGTGGCGTACTTCGTCGATGAGAGTCGAGAGGCTCGGGTGGTTTGTTTTCTAAAGATCTGACGTTCGGGTATAAATATGAATGGAAACCGCCAAAGATCTGGGCTCTAATGTGTGCCAAACATGATGCACCAAGCCTGAGGCTGGCAGTTTTGTGGCGAGATCAATCAGTTATCACCAGGCCCGAGTTCCAAGAACTCAGGAGGGCGACCGTCGGGACATAAACGGGCCAGGTGAAACACTTTGAATCTGGTTGTTAGGCTCGCACCCGCTTTCCTCTTAAGTACTTGTTCGGGATCGCTCCAATCACCTCCACATACAAGAGCTCGAAGTTCCGGTCAGTAGGCATATCGACCAATTGAATGTGGCCATCCCGCGATGGATGGGACAGGACCCAACCAGTATCACAACCCCGGAAGTGCCATGGAAACGCAGAATCTTATAACCTTCTTCGACGCTCGAGGGTGCGCTCCTCTGCACGTCAATCGGCGGTCGGAGTAGAACCCAAAGTAGAACCACGAAAACATTAAATGACTCTAGGATTAGTATGGTGGAGGTATCATGGATTGAGAGCGCCGGAGGAAGGGACTTGTTTCATCGGCAGAATACTTAAAGCAGCTCAGGTCATGCATAAGAACTCAAATATAAATGCGCCACCGTTATCGAATTGAGAGGAGCTTTTCAAGTTCCTGGTTCTCATGACATTTATGCTTATCAGGGTGATGGTTACTTGAACTTGGGAAGTGCGATCGAATTATGGAGCCAATGCCCGCTGAACTTCATGACACTCGCGCGCACGAGATACCTCACATTACAACGTCGTCATCATCCGAGTCTTTAAGCCTATATCTGGATCTGTGTAAGTCTCGGTGAACAGAGTGAACCTCGACCCACGATAACGAACCTATCCGAAGGATCATTGATAGGCAGGGTCGCACCGTCGGTCACCAGTCACCTCTGACGACGCGATCTGTCGGGAACGGCACGCTCGGCTGCGGGGCAATTGGAAGGAATGGAATCAATTGCCAGCCGACTACATTACGTAAAGTAAGAAATTAAAATCCTTTCATAATCATCCGGTTCATGAATCACTTCCGTCATCATACATACTTGTAGCAGTTGCGACGTGCAATATTTGGAACCACCGCTTGAGTCTTTTGCCCTCTCCGCTTTTCTCGGTTGGTTAGAATTTGGATAACGCATTCCGTTCCCGCGACTTGGGGACTAATGAATGGTATTTACCGTTCGGAACTGTGGTAGCCATCTAACATCCAAACTATTTCCAGGCTTTTGGCTATTCCTATGCTTTTTGCTATTTCTAGGCAGGAAGGTTATGGCATCGTCGCTACCCTTGTCGTTGACCGCAATGACTCTGATGCATGTAGTGAACCCCATCCCATTATGGATCTTCTTTGCTACAGAGGACCTTTAAAAAAGAGCTCCCTTCTTCAACGATGAAATCTCTGTCGCCGGTGATCGCATCTCTCGCTTTACTTCTCAGCTGGTCTGGAAGTCAATTCTCATACTCTCGTTAACACTTTGTTCTTCTCAAAATATCTATCACTCACCGCCGCGATGAAGTTCACTCTCCCGCGTCTCGTCTTTGCTGGGGCTATCACACTGGGTGCCGGAGTCTATGCCGCCCCCGCCACAAATTCGTACGCTTTAAACGCTAGGGGTGGCACTTTTGGAGAGGGGGAACTAGGGGCGTATGCGAGGGATGTTGGACTGCTTGGACGTGGGGAGGTTAAGCACAATCTCTACTCTCGTTGGGAGGATGACGAGGATATCCACGCTCGCATAAACTGGGGAAGCATCGCGAAGGGGGCAGGGAAAATTGCCAAGGGAGCTCTCAAGTTGGTGTTCAAGAGGGAGCTTGGGGAAGAACTAGATGACAGATCAGAGGTGTATGCGAGGGGTGTTTCGGATGGACTCGAGGCCAGGAAGATAACCTTGGGAGGCATTGGGAGGACGATTGGGAAAATTGCCAAGGGAGCGGCCAACCTCGTATTTGGGCGGGGGCTGGAGGAAGAAGGGCGGGAAGTTTTCAGGCGAGAGGACAAGCAGGAGTTCTTCGCTCGTGACGGGGTATTACTGTATGGGTCCGACGAACTAGACTAAGCAGCTCTTGTACTATATTTATAGGCTGTCACCAATGTACAACTGTATGTAGATCAACGAGACTACGAAAAACAGAGGGTCTGAAGGCATGTATATAAGTCGCATGACATGCATGACAACTTCACTTCTGGCAAGGAAAAAAAAACCGGTCTTACTTGATACACCAACAATCGACTAATTCTGCATCAAGAACGACGTTTGCGACTCGTTCGACCTGCTTAACAGTAAAAAGTTAAATAAGCCGAATTTCCCTTCAATCCGTGTTATTATAAAAGTCCCTCAGATTCCCGCGTACATCTACGATGTGCTCAACGGCGGGGCCAAATCTTCTCGCTCCTCCTTAATCGTCTCACTACCTGCACCGTCTAACATCCCAACCAAGCCATCCTCAACGACCGACAGCAATCTGGCAAGATCGTCAACTGTTTTCGCCAGTTGCGTATGTGCGTAATCAGGATCGGCAATGAGATCCCCGAAGTTCAGTGACGGAATTGTCGCATCAAAAGACCTCGGTGAACTTGGACCTGGAATGTCGAGAGGGAAAGGAGTGGCCGTCGTCGCGGTTGACGGTGCAGAAGATACAGGCTCCTCTCTGCTTGGAGTCGCATGTTCGGCTGGTGTCGAAGAACTGCTCAACGCGCTCGGCGAGGGCATGAAACTACGCGAGGCGTTGTACACGGGAGCAGGTGAGGGCGGTAAAAGGTCCGCAATACCTAGATGATGTTCAGATGATAAAGATGGGACCTTGTGGGGTTTTCGTCAACATGGTGAAAAAAGGGCTGAGTGGGATGGGTTTTTTTTTTCACCTTAAGAACATCCTTCAGACCAGGGACGGCGGACGACTCGCTCCCAGAGCTCTCACTTCTACCTCGTCGTGATTGCGCAAAAGGCTTGATCGGGGGCAGAAGTTCCTCCGTCGGGGACATCAGCTGTTGCCAGCCTGGCGTAGGCACGCTCGGGGGCTTTCCGCTCGTGCCACTGGACAGCGGTCCCGCATCCGAGATCGAAGCAGTCGCAGATCTGGACCGTACTGGATAAGGGCCAGGTGACTTCAGGTTAAACACTGAATCGGGGGCATCAAACGAATACGACAGGCCTTGGGCTGTGGATGGGAAAGCGGTCGTGTTCGAGATGGGTATGGGATTCGCGCGGCGCATCGTCAAAGTCGGAGACGAAGATGAGGGTGATTGGAGTTGCTCATCTGCTACCACGGCCGCGGTGGCAGCCCTTCGGATTGGCGGCCGGATGAAAGTCCGCTTCTGTGTGTCTGGAGCCGGCTCTTCTGTGAGCGGGGGCTCTGATGGATGGTCCGATTTCTGGGAGGAAGAGCTCTCAAACGAACGCGAAAGGAGCTCTTCATGAGGAGTACCGCTCATTACAACCGTTGAGGTTGAACTGGCCTCGCTAGAAGGGCTCTCCGAAAACTTTTTTCGTGGGATTCCTGGACCTAACGGCGGAATTGGGGATTTTGGTGGGCGGAAGGAAGGATAGACGTTCTCGTCAGTGGTCACTGCACGTTTCGGCTTGACCCGCTCAGGTGCTGCAGCACCTGTCGGTGAAAGGGACGGCGCGGAGAGATTTCTTTCTCTGAACTCGGGAAGTTTGATTTGCGGACTGTCTTCCTCTTTGAAGAGACTCCGAAGAGACGTAGGGACTGGAACTGGGGCCGTGGCTCGTATCGTTGAAGTATCACCTGCTCCAGACTCGGCTTCCTGGGCTTGCCTTTTGTCTTCCGCGAAGAAAGATGGGGGAAGATACCCTCTGACTGTGTCGAACTCCCATGAATGCTGCGTGGTAGTTTCCGCTGGACTGGCGTCACTATAAACAAAGTTAGAAAGTGTTGGAAGTATTGGAAACGAATTACCTACCCTTGGTCCTCGTCTTCTTCCCATTCTAATGGTGCAGCGAGACTTGCACGAGGACCTTTCTCGGCGATGAAGTTATCGTACCGAACGATGAGATCTCTAAGCACCGACAAGGACGTCTTAGCAACGGACTTAATCCACTTAGTTCTTCCTAACTCTTCTACATTTGGGCGCTGGGATGGAAGCTGAGGATCATCGGGGGTTGTTGAGATCTATTATCATCATACCTCCGATGGCCGCTCTTTCAAGCAAGACGCCACAAATTCTTTCATGTCGCGACTTCCGTCAGCTTCGTTTAGGCGAGGTGGGGGCGCTCTGGCAATCATATCGATAGCTTTAGAGACGTCTGTCATATTTGCGTGAGGAGGAGCGCCCTTGATCATCTCGTGGATCATGATACCCAAGCTCCAAATGTCCGCCTTGGTGTCGTATGCAGGTGTAGTGGCAACGACTTCAGGCGCCATCCAGAGAAGAGTCCCCATCATAGTGTTTCGTTTGCTAGACGCAGTCGCCAGACGAGCTGCGACGCCGAAGTCGCAGAGCATTACCTTCCCTGAGGCCGTGATAAGGACGTTGGCGGCTTTGATGTCCCGGTGAATGATATTCGACTTATGGAGATAGGATAAACCAAGAAGAACCTCGCGAATGACGACGCTTGCGTACTTCTCCTCGATGCACCCGCCGGGAGATGCTTTCATCAACGAATAGACGCTGCCACCTTGCGCGAATTCCATGACGATCCATACGCGGGGACCATCAAGGTAGCAGCCATAGTACTTGGTAATGTTTGGGGCATCTCTAAGTTCGGTTAGTAAAGCTACTTCCCGCTGGATGTCCTGCACATCGACGTATGCCTCGGCGCTTTTCTCGTCGAAATTGATTATCTTCAGTGCCACGACGTTTCCAGATGGGATGTGAATGGCCTTGTGAACCGATCCATAAGCCCCCTTCCCGACGGTCTGCAATCGTCGAAAAAGGGTGTGAACGGAAGACATCGATCTCCGTCGCTGCTGTCCGTTTAAGCTGGTTCAGTGGGCTTGTGGCGAGTCTTAAGCTTCCTTCTGCTAATGTATCAGTATTATGTTTGTCGCATCAAGTATGCGCACCTCCTCAATTGGGTCGGGAGGTTCAACTAAACAGTAAGTAAATTTTGCATCACTTTAAAGCAAGAGAAAGGAAGCAAAACTGTTATTGAACCGTGGGTAAACAACTTAGATTCGATCTTATCAAGAATCCTTTTATAGTACCCTATGGTGATTACGTCACATGACATATAATTATATAAATTACTTAAACCAAATCAGCTCCCTACTTCCATGACAATGAGAATGGCGATAACATCAACGCTAATTTTCCCCAGAATCCGAAAATTGGAAAGGCCCCTCCGAGTTTTGCCTCCAGCACCGCGTTATCCGCCGCCGAGTCTCGACGCCTGAACTGTTCTTGGATGCCGCAGATCTGCGCATCCTGCTCAGTGGTTTCGGTGGATGCATTCCCCATGTCGTGCATTTTTTGTTCGAGCCGGGCCATGGCTTCCGTGTACCCTGTCGCCATGTTTTGCGAATCTGTCTGTAATCTCTGGATCTCCGCCTCCAGCTTTGCGCGGTCCTCTCCCAACTCCTGACGTGTCTGTTCGTCCCTCAAACGACTCGCTTCGCTCATCCCATCCATCAATTTCCGGATCTCCTCCTGATGCTTCGCTATCCGCTCCATGAGGTCACCGTTGAGCTGCTTGCCGGCTGAGGTTTCTGATAAATCCATGCCCGCGTCCAACTCTTGCTGTATCTGAAGAATCTGTGGCCTCCCGCCGAAAAGAGCTCGTATAATGGACTTTCCGGACTCGATTGTACCATCGTGCCGTACGATTCGCGCACCTTTGTCGAGTGCGGGCTTGTAGAACACATCTTTTGATGCGAGCTGCTTCTCCCGCGCCTCGCCGAGCTCTTGATCCACCAGGCCCCACATGTTCGTGACGACCAGGACGTTCTGAAGCGAATTGTCTCCACAGAGCTGGCGGAACATCTTGAAGTTTCGTGAAGATATACCACCCATCCTGTTATCCGAGATACGATGCATATAAATTATCCCGGCAAGCGCTTTCCCGTTTTTGTGGCTGTTCACATATCACCAGGGTGTTCATCTCGACTGAAAAGGTAAAAACGTACGTGAAAGCAAGATGTGCGGCAATCATCGCCAGAACATCCGAGTCCTTGAGCCGCGAATCGTCAAAGCCCGGCGTATCAATCAGGGTGATCCGATATCCGTCGAGAAAGAACGGATCGCTCAGTTGAACGGAGGTGGTGCAGGACTCTAGTTCACCCCCTACTTCAAGGTTTGTGCCGCTCAAAAGATTGATGAACTATGGACCACGCTGATTAGCGAACTAATATCTCTTCTATCGACACACACCGATGTTTTTCCAGTGCCCGTGGCACCCATTACCCTGGCATATGCGGACAAGGCTTTAGTTGACTTCTCGCGAAATAAAACTTTGCGACACTTACGCTATAGTGATCTCCTGAGGCTCGTCACCAATTGGCGGCGGCTTCAGAAACGGACTGAGCCACTTTGCACTCGCTCCACGATGACGAAAATACGCACCGTACATGGGCTGGCCATTCTGGCGCAAATAGTTTAGAGGAGGATTCAAAGGCTAACCTGAAGCTTGCACGATTTAGCGGCGCACGCTCGAGGCAATATCTATACCACCATATTGCGAGGGTGAGGCGTAAAGCCGTCCGGTCCTCGGCGTGTCGTCCCGCGATGTTGACGCACCACTTCTCCAGATTAAGTAAGCCTTGTGATATTAAATCCTTCCGCTCACCAATCGCATTACTTCTTATTACAGCGATACCCCCTGCCCTGAAAATACAATGGTGCGTTAGATTCCTTAAAGTACTTAGTCGCCCTCGTGTGGCTTGAAGGCGATCCTCGGCAATTAAGAGTTTACCGTACTTACAGGTGCCTGTGTACTCATGATATTCCTGACTGGTTTAGTGGGGGTCTGCGAATGTAAACCATCCTTGACGGCTTCATATTCCTGAGAGGTGCCATTGGCAGGGGATCGAGCCAACGTGTCACAGAGCGCTCTAGAATAAAGATCCGCCTCGCGTGCACTTATATATTGACTCGTGCCAGTGACCAGTACATCCTGAAAGGTATGAAGGTCAATGAAGCGACCCTGAGATCGTAGACAATCTCAGCCCTATCTGACACCGTGGTTTCGTACTACTCCCAGTCAGGCTTCATGAATGATACCGTGTTGGCGCAATGCCCCAAGAATTCCCCGCATATATGCCGCAATATGTATAGATATCTGGCTTATACCCAATTCGTTTTTTCACTCCCAGCCGCCGCAGCCCATCGCGTATCTTGTCCACCTCGGCTCTGGACATGTAGTCATCATTGTAGACGCAGATGACATGGCTGCTAGTCTCGTCGCGGGGAGACACTTTTGCACCAGTGCCCAACGTTCCTGCAAGAGTGGCTTTTACGATGCGCTCCCATAGACTGTCGACTTTTGCCGTCGTGGCAAATACGAGCCATTTTCCAGAAAGCGTGCCGAAACGTCGGGCCAACTTATCCACTTCAGGAATAGAGGCGAGGTTACTGGCGCATATCTCGTCCCATGCAACCTTCAGAGAGGCCGAATCGGGACGCGTTCCTTTACCACTGGCAGTGCGGGGGTTGGTCACGCAGATCCAGGCGACCTCGTCTTTTGTTGTCAAGGAAGGACTCCAAGTATCAAATATGCTTGAGCAGATTTGTGATTTCTCGGTGAGTAGCGTATCCATGGAAGAGACGCTTCAAGCGCTAAAATTTCGGCTGCCCGTCGATCTGAAGGGTTCGACTCTTCGGCCGCATCTAAAGCTTCCCTTGTTTAAAGTCCGATGAGAATAAAGAAAATAAGCAGTATGATAGGGGCACATACACGTTTGCAGTCATCGTTGTATCGCTGAACAGGTGTGCGCCATCTTTGGTAAAGAACCCTCTTAGACGGCTATACTCTGCGGGTAAATCTTCCCCAGCCGGTTTCAGCAGATTCGCAAGCTCCGCAGCAGACCTTTCTGTGTCACCGAAGGGTCTATCTTCCTCGGATGCGGTATGACTCCCAACATCTCGAATATTTCCCGCGTCCTCCGCACTATTTCGACCTGTTCCATCCCCGATTCTCCCAGCATGATCCAGCCTTCTGAACCGGAAAGTCCACAATGCCGTATCGCCTCACAAGGCGGGCAATGGACTCTCAAGTTTTGTAGGTCGTTATTCGATGCGTTTCCGTCCTCGTGAGCGGTCTTCATCGCATGGCCTCGCGGGTGAGGAGAGGTGTAGCCGCACGAAGCACATGTGTTGTTGTCGCGTAGCAAGATTTGCACACGCAACGCTTTCCATCGTCGGGGTAGGGTGCGGTCTCCCCGAGTGGGCAGATGGAGTTCGCGGTTACGAGAAGTTGAAGGTGAAGACCTAGACGTTTCATCAGGAGCAGCCTCCGAGTCCAGAGCCCTGGACCTTTCTGAGGCTCGTGTTTCAGCATTATCGGTTGGGGACATGGGGAACGAGAGGTGGAGATGAAAGAGGCGATTAAGCGCCAAACAATCGAGACCCGGAGGGCAGCTGACATAAGATAACAATGCCTTCGTGGGACAAGACAGTGGGAATACATGGAGATGAAGGCTTTGAGCATGTTAAGTACTCGTCGGGGTATACGCAGGACAAGAGTTACGGAGATTTTAAAAATTGTAAAACGCGTCGTAGGTATCTCTTCAAAGAGTTCGTAATCTGCCAAGTTTCATTGGGCGCTGGGGCCGCGGGAAGCCCTTCAAGTTTGGACATCATGAAGATGCGCCCTCGCGTAATACTGGTGCATGGGATAGGTAATTGGTACCGTTTCATAGCGGGTATCGCAGAATACATTTGCTAAAAACGCGTTTCAGTTGAATTCGAAGCCCGAGGAATCGAAGAACCAACCTCACGGTTGGAGGTGTCAATCGGAATGAAATTGCACCAAAATTTTTTGAAACCTCGAAACAAGCTGGTAAGCGCTTCGGAATAATGATTTCCCGTATCACTCATGTTTAACAGGCTGAGGGAGCGTGATCGGAGGTGAGGACATGTTATGGGGCAAAAAATGGGCTTCTTCCAGGGATTTTATGTTAAGCACGGAGGCAAAAACCAGTCTATTTCCTATGGTCTATTGGAGTCGAAGGAAGCGACATGCGTGATACAAATGGACGGAGTTCCTGCCGAGGCGGTAAATTTTCAATAGCAAGGAAGCTGCATGAGAACAAAAGCAACGTGCAATCTGAAGGAGTCATAATTGACGACTAGGCACACATATTTGACACATTCCGGGTCACTGTGGTGTCAGCTGTTCATGTGCAATACAAAGCGGTCATCATACTATGAAATGATGTTTCAAAACAAGATATAACAACGTTGCAGAATAAAGCGTACCTTCAAGGCTCGTCGCATCCCTGTTTGATGTGGACACTTCCGAATGTCTGCTTCTGTAATTCCAGCTATCAAACGTCGGCTGAGTTTGAGAGGATTCGGAAGGACTGACCTCATGCCTTCGCCTTCCCTTTTCGTGCTCCCCGTATCCCTGGGCCCACCTCTGTCTTTACAACAGGCGTCTCTTCCAGCAGGTTCACCAACGATTTTGAGATAATCCGTCCCGTCAGCCCAATAATTCCACCAGTTATGCACGCGACGCCGCAAAAGACATATACGGGATAGATTGCATCCAGGAAGGACATGATGATTTGATACGGCACGTGGATGAAGATTTCAATGAGAGTCTCGATGAACACGAAGAGTGGTGCCATGAGGTAGAACATGACAGGCAAAGGCGAGAATTTGAAGAAAAGGAGATTGACGAAGTGGCTGGCAGCTGAGATGGCTGTAGAGACGGCAGAAAGTCCTGAGAGTACATAAGGCAGAAATTTCTCGAGAGCTTCCCGCCCAGGCGCCGCTGTAGGTGTGTTTGTGGCCATTGCCCCGCCCGTTTGCTCGGAAATGATGGTGGCGGCGAAGTTGATCTAGTTCAGTCACGTGATATGGGTTCTGTACATCATGTGATTCGAACGCGCAAGCCAAACCTTGACGCGTTTTCAGATTCCTAGTGCTCAGGCAAAGACTGATATACAGGGTCGGGACACATTATAACAGTCAGGTGAGGATTTTTGGAATATGAGCACTAAAATGCTCGTCCGGATACAAAGTACACCAACTGGCCATGAGCGCTTCAACATGTCGTTGGGAAATTCCTTTCGAATCATAGTTCCAGAACCATAACTCTCCCAAAACTGGAACTCAAAACAATCCTCCCCACCTCTTCGCTATAATCCAGTGAAGTCCAATTATTAAAGATGTTAGTGCAAAGCGTCCGACTTTGTGCCCTCGCCACGGCGCTGTCATCTTCGAGTTCAAGCTCTGGTGGAGCCAACGGACCAGGGAACGCAGCAGCCACGACGCTTTCATGACCACTCACCGAGAGAATGGCTTGTTGGGGATAATCATGATAGAATGAGGCAAGCCCTACGAGCGCGCGATCTTGCGGCTGAATCCACACGGCGGTGCCACATGTGCCTAAGACGACTCTGCGGCATCGGAGAGATCCGCGAAGGGCGGGGACCCGTGCCATGAGCCTCGGAGGGAATAGGTAAGGGAGGGCTTCGTTCTGCGGATCAAGAGTATAGAGGTCGAGGGAGTGAAGGCCTGAAGCCCATGGATCGTCACTTTCTCCACGAAGGAGGATGGAAAGGCTTCCGGAGGATCGCTGAGTCACGGATACACCGTCAATCCACCCAAAGGAATGCTCTGCGATAGAATAGTATACTACCGGAATCGCGGATAACTCTGGCTCGGGAAACAGGTAGATGGCCCGCGCTCTCACAACGAGAACACTGCGAAGAGCGAACACAACTTGGATGCAATGATTCTGTTTGGCGACGGTGAAGCATTGCGAGAGGAAGCGACGACGGTGACTCAACTTGCGACAGGTCATCATCTTGGTGAGCATGTTCAAGGATCGCTGAAGTCCCGAGCATCCAGTTCCAAACTTCCGTCCTGTGTGAATCATCGCTGATAGCTAGGAGGTCGTCGTGTAATTTGGTAGGTTTCAACTGTGATTTCAATGAGAATACCAATCGAAAGTGGTATCCACCATCGTCATTAGTCTCCAATGACAATATTTTCAACTGGTGTTCGCTGTAGATACGCCTCAGCCAATGATCAACAGTGTTCCTTGGGGCGTAACAAACCCGTCTTTGAACACGGAGATCGCCATGGTGGTATTGGGGCTGACGCCCGAATTGAGAGACATCCCATTGAAGAGTGCACCTCGGGGTGACCATTCGCAAAGTTTTCGACCACCAGTACTCAGATCCCAGATTGTGAGAATATCCCAAATCCCTTTCGATAGGGTCAGGATCCACTGTCCAGCGTGCCCTGGCACGAAGCGTACTTCATGCACCGATGTGCTGGAAGTAGCATCTACGTGGAACGTGTGTCGGGGTGAGGACAGACCCGAGATCCATCGTGATGCGAGGTCGAACCCGCGACAAGTCTCGAATTCAAGGTCCGAGTCCGACATTGACTCTAACGATCGATGTGGAAAAGGATAACCGTTCCGTAAAATGTACGTGAAGCATGCATTTATCCAAACTGTGCGCAGCTTTGAAAGCGCCTTCATGCGTCTGTTTATCTGATAAGGATTTGATCAGCGAGGACGTGACTCGACGGCGAACACGAACCCTTCTCATGCATAGGATTTCTGAAGGAAGTAAGAAAGAGAATATATGGACCAGGACGTCATCGTCGATGGATCCTAGGCTGATGCACTGCATAGACCTCACTAAGGTATGAGAGGGCTGAATTTTAAGTAAAATCCTTTCGGCTGGTTGTTACCTTCTCCACTTCGAGTATTCGATCGCCAGACCCTTGCTACAACATTCAAGCTTGAGAGGAAGGAGGAAAAGGAAAGTCTTCCCACGGATCCTGAATTTTCCGGACAACGATGTGGCGGAGTTTTCGTGTTTTCAACCGTTGACCCAACTCAAGAAAATGAGCTCCGGCGTTTCCTCGTTCTTCTCGTCATTCTTCTCAACTATACATAACGATTCGGAGGAGGAGAAGCCAGAACAGGCCACCGAGGAGGCCCAAGCCGAAGCCGAACCAGAAGAAGAGGAACCGGAAGACGTGAGTACCCCCCCGCTGGGCCGAGCTGGTATATCACGGTGACGCCGTGGCCGTACAGATTCACCCAAGTATTCGGGAAGAGTGCAAGGAATCAGCAAAATGCGCTGCACTGGCCAGACACTTTGAACATTGCCAAGAGAAAGTCCATGGCGGGCAGGGTTCCAAGGGTGAGGACTGTGTTGAGGAGCTGTACGTCGTATCCTGCTTTCTGCGTTGAGCATTACTAAACGTGTGCACAACCTCTAGGTGTAAGTCTCTTTGTCGAACGTAGAAGTTCTCGGACTGACATATCTATCCGTTTTTCCTGGAATATCTAGTCCAGTGCGTATCCCAACCGTTCCTGGTTGACAGTAACTAACCCAGAGGATTCTGTATCTTAGCATGATGCACTGTGTAGACGTGCGTTTCAACCTCCTTTTGGCTCCTGTTCGCTGACATCTGCCCGCAGGACTCCGCTGCTCCGAAACTGTTTAGCAAGCTGCGCTAACGCGTCGCTAAGGCCATCGCCTTCCTTCAGGTATGTCCCTGAAGTGAAATATTCTTGGGCGTTCGGTGAACTGTCTCTAGGTGTGATATATATAGTACCCTTAGAGCCGAACGCGTCCTGTCTTGGAACATAGACCCAAAAATTGTTTAATACATGGATCCTTCTCAGTGGTGCCTTGAAAGACACTGGAATCTCGTGCTAACCTTGTTGACTGGCTTAACTATCGGACCAGAAAGATTGCATACGTGTTTGTTGAACTGCTGTCCATGGGTACCGCTGGTCCTGAATGGTTCTTCCCTGACATCCTACAGTGTACCCCGATTCGGCCCGCCCACCATTTTTCGTTGTCGTTTGACAGGCATCTCTCCGCCATTGAGGATCAGTACTCAGTGTGTATACTTGCAACTTTCAGTAGTTATAAATCCGAGTTCCGATCCATAACTTTCCCAAGTTACGGCCCATGAGTGGCTTTGCGTTCTCTTGTGCATTTTGAGGGCCGTTTCTCAGTAGGTGATCATGATATAGTATATTCGATACACTACTGATCTCATTGTCGCCTAGACCAGAGTCCTAACTCCACAAAAAAACAGATCAGTTTCCAGCAACTTATGATGAACACAACAACGACAACAGAGGCCGCATCTCGCCGCATCTCAAAAGTTGTTCCCAAGCCCCAGCAGAAGCAAAAAGAGCAGAAGCCACCGCGTGTCCGGCCGACTCATTGTACGCATCGTTCTTCCATGTATCTCCGTTGAACCCCCGCTCAATCTCGTCCCAGTCCTCGCAATTCCCCTGGTACGTCCATCCTCATACACGTATGCACTTTTGTGAGGATCTTAACGCACACCTTAGAATACCAGCCACCTCCTCCGAACACGCATCGCAGCCTTCCAAAAACACCTGCTCTCCACACCTTCAAAAGCATCCCTCCAACGAAGCAGCAACAACCCAGAAT